>CAVLGL010000093.1:57357655-57810155 GCA_963668995.1 Parnassius mnemosyne
GTCTCAGACTTTAGAGGTGACAATGTATCTGTAGCCTACTTTATTTGAAGTTCGAACGTAAGTTCTTTGTTACTTCAGTTTTATAAAAAAAAAATTACGTTCCTTAAGCTATATTGTAACAAGGTAAATAAATATCTTACTAACGTTATTTTAAATGGAATTAATTAACGTTATCAAGCACTGTTTCTAACCTATTGACTAGTAATTTATAGATTATAATAATTTATTTTGTATGTATATAGACGAATTCGAAAACCCTGTTCAACTTACTATGTTCGTAAAGTTGGCGTCTTTCTTTACGATATATATCAAAAACCTTACTCATGACGATTTGTACCGACGAGCCGCCAAATAACACCCGAATTAATGCTGTATTACGAGGTCTATATAATGTGATATGAGTTCAAGAATAATAGACGCTTATTCATAGCACTCGACCCGTGAAGCGCCTCTCGCTTGCGGCTTTGAAAACTGTTTTGCTGCGCAGCCTATTTACTGAACTCTGAATCGGGGGAATTAAGGAATAATTTTACGGATCGGTAATTTTCTTAATATTAGTTCAGAAAGCTTGGCAAAATTCTTCATATGATACATCATTTACATACAGTAATGTGGGATATAAAATATAAATTAAGTTACAACATGATGAATTGTGTTAATAAATTGTAAAAAATTGTATTAAAATATATTGTATAAATTTCTGTGAAAGCAATGCTGTTGACGATGAAAAATCGAAAATCTTTCAAAGATTTTTCATTTTTCATTTTCATAGAAAGCTACAAGTTTATTTTATTAACAATAAAAATAACTTATATTTTTACAGAAGTAACGGTGGCAATCGAGCTCAAAGTTAACTTATTTGTAATTGTAAGCTGTAACCTATAAAATTGGCTCAACAATAAAAAAAACACATTGTAGCAAAAAAATTATATACGTTAAGTATGAAAGAGCCGCTACATCACGTCATTTTAAATTACTTGATCTTTGATGACATACGTCTGTAGAATAATGATGAAATCGTAAATCGTAATTAGTAAGTTTTAAAAAAAATCGAGAGATGATGGGTGATATTTGTGAATTTAAAATTGAGCTTTGGCACGAGCTAAGAGCATACGCGTAGCACTTTTTAGCATACGCATAAGAACAAGATGAAGATTGATTCGTGTTAATGCAACAATTTTTTAATGTGTTCACAGTGTGCGTAGTTTCTTTTAATTAACATAACATAATACATACATAAACACTCACGCCTGTCACCCAGAGGGGTAGGCAGAGACTACGGACTTCCATTTGGCGCGATCCTGACACACCTCTCTCGCCTCTTTCACATCCATATATCTACGCATACACGCTCGTCGGTTAAGGGTACTCCTAATCTGGCCCATTTTCAATGTATCGCCGATCTGGTCGATAAACCTTCGTCTAGGGCGTCCCTTCCCGACCCTGCCGTTCACTTCTGCAACATAAATTTGCTTTGTCACTCTTTCCTCGTTCATTCTTTCTACGTGACCAAACCACCGAAGCATTCCTTTCTTAATCCTTGTCACAACGTCATCTTGCAAACCACACTTTTCTCTTATTACACTATTTCTCACCCTGTCATTCAGATTCAGCCCTAGCATACTCCTTAAGGAACGCATTTCTACAGCATTTATTCTACTCTCATGCTTCTTCTGCCAGACCCAACTTTCACTACCATACATTAAAGTCGGTACTAACACAGCATTATGAATTGCCATACGTGCCTTAGTTGACACATTCTGACTCCTCACAATAGCGTGTAGAGCCCCATTCACTCTATTTCCTGCGTTCACTCGTCGTTCTATATCCTTATCATATCTACCATCCCTGCTAAATAAACATCCCAAATATACAAACTCATCCACTTGCTCAATCAACTCCCCTTCTATTCTTATTTTACATAAAGTTTTACTTTCTTCTCTTTCAAAAACCATCACTTTCGTCTTACTTGCGTTCACTTTCATACCCCTTTCTTTCAATGAAGAATTCATTAAAGTAACCATCATTTGCAACTCGGCCGCCGACGATGCAAATATGACTTGATCATCGGCGTACAAAAGGCATTTGACGGTTGACTCACCCATTCTCAACCCACATTCTTCAACTTTCAAAGTTTGCAAACAACTGTCCATAAATAGGTTAAACAGCCACGGGGAAGCCACACATCCCTGTCTGACACCTTTGTGAATGCCAAACCAGTCCGAGTAGACCCCGTTGATCCTGACACAAGCACTAGAGTCCCTATAAAGAGACCTTAATGCCTGTATCAAGCCAGCGCTCAACCCAAATGAGTTCAGTGTTTGCCATAACACGTTCCTGTCCACTCTGTCATAAGCCTTTTCCAAGTCCAAGAACGCACAAAAAACTTTCTGGTTTTTAGCCAAAAACTTCTCCGCTATCATGCGCATGGAAAAGACTTGATCCGTACACCCCATCCCCTTTCTAAATCCAGCTTGCACATCCCAAATTTTTCCATCAGTTTCTTCCATAACTCTTTCAATTAACACCTTAGCATACAGTTTACCCACAATGCTAAGCAAGCTGATACCACGGTAGTTTTTACAGTCCTGCTGCGACCCCTTTCCCTTATATATTGGGACTATAACGGCTTTGCACCAGTCTTCCGGTACCCGTTTCAGTTCCCAACATAAATTAAACAAGGTGTGCAGCAGGCCTGCAACCACACCCTCACCAGCCCTTAGCATTTCGAGTGATACTCTATCATATCCGGCTGCCTTACCTGCTTTTATGCTTTTCATTGCTTTCATTATTTCATCTACACTTATCTCCCTACCTCTCTCCACTTCTTCCGGAATTTCTATTTCACTTATTTCAGACGACTCTTCACTCTTAAACACGCTTTCAAAGTATTCCTTCCATCTCTTTAAATTCGAAACTTCATCATTCAGCATGCAGCCATTCTCGTCTCGTATAGCATTCATTCTAGGCTGTTTTGAATTTCCCCTGGCAGTTCTTACGAGCTTCCAGAACATTTTAATATTTTCCTGGAAGTTATCAGATATCCTTCTATCATTTTTATCTATCCTTTCTTGCTTTTTCCTTTCAACAACTTCTTTTACTCTCTTATTTATACGTCTAAAGTTTGCCTTTTTTCTTTCAATCTCATCATTCATACCGCCAGAATTACCAGCTTTAGTTGCTAGTAAATCTAGCCATGCTCTCTTCTTTGCTTCAACTTCCATCCGTACCTCATCATCCCACCACAACGTATTACTTTTCCTTTCATTCGTTCTCTTACTTACACCGCATACTTCGGTGGCTGCATCCACCAGAACTCTCTTAATATCATTCCATACATTCTTTCAATTCTAAATCATTCATACATAATTCATTCAACCCACTTATATTTTCCCTCAGTCTGCATTTATACTTCTCTTTCACACCTTCATCTTGTAACCTCTCTATTCTTATACGCTGTAACGCAGTGGTAGACACCGATGTCCGATGCCGCCAACGTCTGAATAGACCATTAATTCGGCATAAGACCAAGTAATGATCCGTCCCTACGTTGGACCCCCGGTAAACCCTTGTATCTACCACTGCGCTCCTCATTCTTTCATCCACAATTATAAAATCTATCATGCTTCTATCATCCCCTCTTTCCCATGTATACATGTGAATCCTCTTATGGCGAAAGAAAGTGTTCGCCACAAAAAGATTCTTTTCCACACATACGGTGAGGAGGTCTTCACCATTCTCATTTATTCTTTCATCGCCAAACGTTCCTAATATCCTTTCATAACCAGACCTCTTCACCCCCACCCTTCCATTAAAATCTCCTAACATAATAATATTTTCATTTTCCTTACATTTCATCAACACCAGCCTTACCATGTCCCAAAACTGCTCTCGGATATAAGTGGGCTTAGACATATCTGGGGCGTACACCCCTAGCACAAACAATTTCTTTAAGCCCACTTTCATTCGTATCCACAGCAGTCTTGGGCTAACACATTCATACTCTTTCACACATTGACCCATTCTTTCTGAAAGGATGACACCGACTCCCTGGCATGCCCGCTCGGTCTCGTCTACTCCAGACCAGTAAGCGGTATACATGCCATGTGCAGTGACATCTCTTCCCTTTCGTTTCGTCTCGTTTACACATAACACATCTATTCCTCTATCATTCATCATTTCGCATACTTCATCCATCTTATCATTCATTGCTCCACATACATTCAGCGTAGCCAGACGGGCCTCCGCAATCCACTTTTCGCCCCTCCGGGAGACAGGACGTGACGGGTGGCGAACCTCGTCGCCGGTTTTTCTCCCGGAGATTCTTCGCACCCCTGCCCCATTAAAGGGGCGCCGGGAACTCGGGGCCATTTCTTTTTCTACTAGGCTCATGGTGCGAACTAAGGGGGTGGTAGATTTTACGCCGCTACCATACGGCGAGGAGCCGAGTCTGTCGTTTCGGCTTTGTCGCTCGTTTAGCACCACCCGGGGGACACGTGTAGGGTGGGCCTAGGATTAGGTGGTCGAAGCCTACGGACGCGAGCGACTCATCCCATCATCTTTTAATTAACTGCCACAAATTAAGTTCTATTTTTTTTATTGTGTGTAAGAATTTAAAATGAAAATTTGCAACGAAATACAATAATAAAAAGAAAATAAATATCGACTATTTATGGAAATATCAATGAGTTATAAAATAAAATGTAGAAGTATACATATATACTCGTAAAAATAAAATTCAATTGTCTGTCTGCAATATTTAAATAAGTGGTTTCTATTAAGCTCAGGGTTTTCTTTCACATATTATTGGGACATAAACAATAAATTTTAATATTTATGTGTATCTGTCCGTATATCTGGACTAATATTCGGATTAGCTGAACCGATTGTGATGAAACTGTACTTAATAGATAGAGAGTAATACTAGGAAAGAACAAGGCTATAGTACAAATTACAATAGATTATTTTAAAAAAATATGAAAAAAGGTAAAAAAAAATTGTCTTAGTCTAAATACTCCACAATATTAGTTCATATACAGGCGAAACCAGGGCCGTTGCTAGTTATAAAAAAAAACTTTTAAACGGATTTGCACAACTCAAACGCGAAGCGAGAGGTTGGGTTTTATTGTTGATGACTTGTCTAGGTCACTATTCCCGCTCACATTAAAATAAGCTTTACGTGTTGAAATGCTTTACATGCGTAAAAAAAACTCTCATTCTTAAATAGTAATCAGTGTTGCTAGTGGACAAATGAGTACATTTATTCTTAAGTAAAGTAATATTGTGAATATGACTTCATTCTTAGATTGTATGACAATAAAGCAAATGTAGGAAAATAACAAAAAATTATTACTTGTTGTTCCGTCAGTTGATCTGTGGGTTCGTGTGTTGACATTGTAACACTTTTCTTTTATTTCTTCAGTTCTTTAAAATCTATATCTATAAGATATATAAAATACATCAAATTTACGTGATCAGTATATTGACCATATATTGGTCTTTCTAAAGGTTTAAATATAGACCGCTTGATACGAGTAACTTTATGGCGTGATTGTCTTAGTTAGGACCATTATTTACGGTTTGTTTATATTATAACTTAGTTCTTTTAGGTGTCTCTTAGAAGAATGAATATTCACTAGAGCAATCGAAAGCTGTCAGTAGTGACTTTTAAGCTAAAGAACCCCGTTCTCAAAGACAGGGCTCAAAAAGGTTAAGAACTTCAAATCATCCCCATTACATTTGTATCAGGTATACATCAGTCAATTTCTTATCAATTAATCCCTTCCCTCTTGGAAAAGGCTCACAATATTTATATCAAATACCAGATACAAGGGCTTCACTTTCCCATAGTTAAAAAAATGTGAAGGGGGCACACGACTCCATACACGCCGTGTGCGGTGAGTGCTAACCAACCAACGCGCTCCCACCGAAGGGGACGTTAAGTTGGGAACTGGACCGAAGTCCACAGCAAAATAACTGGCGTACCAGTAAAAGAGGACTTGGCTTCTTGGTAGAGCGTAAGCACAAAAATCGACCGAATTCGCGCATGTCAATGCGTGTAAACGCCGTACAGAATATGATCAAATCCAACTACTGTGAATGTACGTCACACAGATTAGGCAACAATATTAGGCACGCTGGCCATAAAAAGCCCTCCGTCAGCGCCATCACCTGCCAGACCGCCGTTCCTGCAGACTTGATGTAAAAGTAAGGCATCAACACCAATTGCATGATCAGTACGGCCAATTAGCCGCATAGCGTGTCATGAGTCTACCGCTTACCTCAAGGGAATGGGGTCTCACGTTTTTTTTAAATACTAGTTATGCTATTTAAACATTACTTATATTCCCTTAAACTACTTCAGGTAAGCTTAAAATGCTTGTGTTAGAAGTGGTTCACGATAGTAGTCGAATGGTGAATTTGAACCCACGACCTTTCGAGTTTGCGATCCGCGCCCTGCCATTAGGCTACTGTCGCTTCATTGTCGTTGCACGGCTTTCGGCCGCTGCCTTGATAACCTTTTCAGATTCTCCCTCCAGCTACCACCCGCATTAGGTCGACTCATATGCTCCACCGACCAATACAATGGCAGATATAACCAAAAGGCAGGCAAAAATGATCGAAATATGCACTCACCCACCAACATAGTCGCCTTCAATCATTTAAAGGTGGGAAATTTATAGAGATATATTATTGTTATATAAAACATCATGAAGTTCATACAGTCTCCAGCCCCGTAATGAAAGGACCCGACTTGGGCAGTGCTACTTAGGTTGTAGGTCAAACCAAGACGCAGAGAGCGCCATTGAGAATAGTGATCCGCCAAACAACCATCGCAGAAATACAATGCTGCTGAACGTAACAAGCATCAATACGACTATCGTCGGGCTCTCACCATCCCAAGTTTCCCCATACAACCCACAAGATGTGTCGAATCAGGTGCAGGACACCCGCAGATCGATCACAAGACGCAATACCGCAAGTAGCAGTAAGCATCAATGCAACTATGATACAGTATTGCTGTTAACTAAAATCGTCAAGTACGCCAGTAGTCAAAACTCCACGTATCATAACGCTATTGCACTAAGACATGGAGTTGAGTATGCTTGCTGCACTTAAAAGTACTACCAAACACACCCACCCTAATCCGAAATATAGCCGACGTATCATATCGCTATGCGTTACGACGCCTTCCACAAACAGCAAGGATGTGCGATGTCCACGGGTATGTCGTATTACTACAACAAACCCACTTACCACCAGCACTAAGATGATATGTCTAGAACACATCGGTTAGCGAGTCCAAGTTTACCTCGGTCTCGGACGCTGTGAAGCAACCTACAAGCGTCTATAACAATCCTTTCCAAGTCCATTTCTTGCAAAATAATTCTTTTACATTTTTGAGACCTTCCACATATTTGCTTTATTTCATAGATCTTACTGTTATATGGGACTTCTAGTCATAACACTGCTATCATAATGCTTGTGCATCATAGAGATCTTCTATATTAATGCTTTTATATCATAGACCTTACTATCATAAGTCCCTAATATAGGACTAGATGTTGTGCAACAGTACTAGTAGCTGTCGGTCAGCCGACCCTCCCATCTATATGTAATGTATCTCCACAATGTTAGCATAAAAAAATAATATAAGAAGTATAATTACATGAAATCATAGACATCAAAAGAATCCGCACTGTACTGCGATCCGCTTGGACTGCTTTGACTAATACCAGCTTCAGAGGTACGACCTGTTGGCCGGGAGTGTGCTGATGAATAAATCAGATCCAGTGTAGCTGTTTCTGGCCGTGTTGTATAATAATTTTGGGACTGACTTGTGTAGTTACCATATTGTTCATTGTTACTAAAACATTTTGCGTCAGCCTTAAATACGATATCACATAAAGTTGTACCAAATTCTTCGTGCGACGATCGTAACTTCTCAATTTATTCTCTAAAAATTTACAAAACGTGCTAATCTCGTCGTTTTGATTCGACTTGGTCGATGCTGATTTTAGAATACCAAATGCATCCTTTAACATGGCAAGTTTTGGATCGTATTTGCGTTTTGTTGGAGGCGTCGGGGACGCATTTGTCGGAGATGGAGGCCCATCTGTAGTTTGTTCAGTAGACGGTTGGTCGAGAATGGCATCATTATTATTTTCCTAAAAACAAAACAAAACAGGCTAAAAATGTATGTAAACCCTTTATTGTATAGTCAGCGACATATTAAGCTATACATATTTGTTTTTTTAGTTGCCTAACAACCCTCAAGAGTGGTTAATGATGTCTGATGCATTCGACGAGTTATGGAACTTTCCTCATCGTACCGGCGCAGTGGATGGAAAACATGTAGTTTTTCAGGCGCCTGTTAACAGTGGTACCGAATTTTACAACTATAAGGGCCATTTCAGTATTGTGTTATTTATTTTGGCCGATGCTAATTACAAGATTAGGTTTGTCGATGTCGGTTGTCAGGACCGAATATCGGATGGTGGAGTATACAAGAATACTAAACTATGCTCTTTGATAGTAAAAGGTGAATTGAATTTGCCCACTCCAACACCTTTGGAAGGACGTAATAAAGTTATACCATATTATTTACTAGGTGACTCTGCATTTGCATTGTCCGAAAACATGATGAAACCGTTTCCCGGCCAAACACATGCGAAAGGTACTCTTGAAAGAGTGTTCAACTATCGTCTAAGCAGAGCACGTCGTCTTGTGGAAAACGTTTTTGGTATAATGGCACAAGTCTTCAGAGTTCTAAGAAAACCACTTATGGTAGAACCAAATAAAGCAGCAGTTATAGTACTAACGACCGCTCACTTGCACAACTATTTACGAGCTCATTCAGATACTTACTGTTCTGGAATAAGAGAAAGCGAAAGTTTAAGAGAGGATTATGTAACATTACAACCACTACGAAACTGTGCACGTCGGTCTCCTGACAATGCAAAAGAAATAAGAAAGGAATTAGGGGATTTTTTTAAAGGAAGGAGCTATTTCATTCCAAAATCACTATTAATTGTCTGAAACGCACGTTTTCAATATTATCATTAAATAAAAAGAATATAAATAATAACTTACTGTATTGAATGACTGTCGCGGTTTATCGCGATCAATTAAAAATGACAATGCTTCAAACGCGAACCAATTACTTTTATATATTTCTGATGTACCTGAAATGTGAAAAATAAAGCAAACAACTATCCATAGTGTTTTATTTTATACCACTTATTATTACTCCAGTTACCTACCTTTCCCAGTCCCACTGCTTTTTTTGTTTGGATCTCTCTCTACGAAATCCCGATAGCAAAATTTTTATTTTGTTTTTGCATATTTGCTCCGATATGCCCATAACTCATCCGATTTCCACCCAGGCGTCTTCTTTTAAATTTTATATTTTGAAATTCTCATCCAGGGGATCCCACAGCAATGTATAGTTTCGGTACAACCCGATTAGAGATAAACATTTTTCTTCCGACCACTCCATGATAACCGAGCGCGGAGAGTGATATACGACACGTACGCACTTGACGTGATATCTTGCTCGCGTCCACGAACAGACTGAGCTTCCCTTTGAGTTCGTCCAATTTACCGCTACCCGTAGGAGCGCTGAGCGCGAAGGGCGCACCGTACTCGCTCCAAGTTCGCAAACGTATCCACTATGCGGAGCTGTTGCAAGAGCGCGGAGCGCAAGAGGTTCGCGAACATATTGGATACCCAGCTTTAGAGTTCATGCAAAATATGTTTGCATATCTTTTTACATAAATAACTCTGTTCATCTGTCATATTTCATTTTGCTTGTAATATATTACACACAACTTTTATTAATATATAGGTTCACACAGCTTTTAATATGTTGTCACACAGCATTTATTATGAGATCACACAGATTTTATTATAGGATCACAAAGCCTTGATTATAGGATCACACAGCTTTCATGATGGGTTCACACAGATTTTATTTTGGGGCACAGCTTTTGTTTATATAATATCAAACAGCTTTTATCTGAATAGGAATACACAGTTTTTGTTTATATAGGTTCACACAGCTTTTGTTTATATGGGATCACACAGATTTTATTTATTGGAGTTTCTCTTATTTTATGTATATAGAGTTACACATATCTCATTAATACTACAAAAGGAAGTCATATTTGTTAGACTAAAAATATATTGTCATTACTTTCCCTTAAGGTAAAAACTTCGTAAGAATAGATGGCTTATTGCGTTTATCAGGATATGACGAAGCATCCGTTGCCATTAACAGCGTGAGGCAGTAGGAAGTTATCGGACAAATGGTTTAGAATGGGAATATAGGTATCCATTGTTAAGTTATTTTTAGTAACGAAATCTATACCAGAGTATGTAGTTTAAGCGTAAGGAGTTAAAGTTACGTTTGGGAAACAATTTTTGAAACCTATTTAGCGTTTGAAAATATGTTTTCACTAGTCCTAAAATAAAAGACGAAAGTAACGTAGCTTGCATCCTCTTTTTTATCACTTTTGTATCCTGTAATTGAAATATGGAATCATTATTTCGAGAAAAAGTAAGCGACAAGACAAAGACGTACCTCTTGCAGCAAGGAAAATTGAGTGTTTGTCAGTTTTATCATCTAGTGTGCGAATTTTTATCATCTTCTTTGCGGAGTTTCATAAGAGTCAGATTTATTTTTCATCCACATTTTTATTGAGTCAGGATGACTAATGAGTACTCCACATTATATCGATAAATAATTTCAGTTTTCTTGTTAGCTCCTACACATATACCCTATATGTCCTGTAATCTATTCGCATCTCAGTTCTGTGCCACAATCAGAATATTAATAGAATAAATAGGAGTAGCAAAAAATCAATCGTGATATGTGAAATGCAGAAACGGACAAGAAACTAAACAAAATCTTTTAATAATAAAAAAATCTTAGATGATTTACATTTAATTCGGTAAGAATTACTTCAAAATATTTATGTGGTTTTATGAAAACTCTTTCATTCTAAAATAAAATCTGAAGAGAAACGGTTGAACCCTGAAATCGGGATGCGATGCGACAATTTTACCCAATTTTTATGTTCGAGGCGACAATTTTCGATTATCTGAGGATATTAGAATCCCCAATTTGTTATCGTTGTATTTTTTCGCTTAGGTATGGCTAAAATAGAAAGGAGTAAAACTTATCTACAAAAAGATAATTGAATAAAGTAATGGGGAATATTGTATGTTGCAATCGTTTTATTGAAGGTGCATTAAGGAAGCCCTTGATGCATATAAACGTAACGCATGGACTCAACTCAATAAGGAATGTAGAAAACTGTGTGTTGCAATCATTTTATTGAAGTTAAGAGTTCCTTGATTCTCATACGGCTTCATAAGTTTAGCTCAAGGTTGCTTGGCAAGCTATGGAATCTTCCCTGCGTGGTAAACTTAGAAATGGGGATATATGCAGTAAAATCAGAGTGACTGACATCGCCCAACGGCTTATTAAGCTAAAATGGCAATGGGCCGACCATATAGCTCAAAAAACCGACAACCGATGCGGAAGAAAGGTTCTCGAGTGTCAGCAGCAGTCGTACGTATGTCGCAGGTGAATTGTAGAGTGGTCCCCCACAAGATGGAGTGACGACCGGTGAAAATGTAGGAATAGGATGCAGGTAACTCAGAACCGTGCTTTTTGGCATTCTTTGGAGGAGGTCTATGTTCAGAAGTGGACTTGTAAAGAGCTGTGACGATGATCATGATGAAGGGTTCCTTGATGCATATAAACGCAATGCATAAACTTAACACAAATACGTTTTTCGTTATTTGCTGCGCTCAAATGCACACTGTTCTGTATATAATAAAATGTTAATATGATATTGTTAGTATACGGCTCTCTGTGCAATATTATTAAAATAATACTCTCTGTGCAATATTATTAAAATAATATTGCACAGAGAGTAATTTTTATACCTGTTTCCAGAGTTTTTAATTTCAAAATTCATTCTATGCTCGACATTTTATTTTTTCGTGGGAACCAACTTAAAAAAATGGTATCTAAAGACATAACGCTATAAAAACGTCAAGACTGTAACGACACTTGAAGCCGGTAGTTATGAAACCTTTTGCGTCAGACTATCTAAAATGGGTTTATCAGCTGTTGATCCCTCTCAGTTTTTCTTGCCTTGTGAAATATCGGAATATTTACATTTGTCGTTAGTTTTTAGAAACCCGATTATAGTAAAATTTTTGTGTCGAATTTGAGGTGAAAGCGTTTATAAGTTTTATTGTGAGTCGTAAACTCACACAATTTAAAAATAATTTAGTAGAGGAACTAGAAGCCCTAATAATTGAACAATTTCTTTTCCTTTTTATCTACAATAGCATTGACATGAAAATACTAGCTAAAACCCACTAAACTGGATTGGAGGATCAGTGAATACAGAGCAAACACGCCACATTATCCCACGGCAATTACAGCCTCATTATCGAAAATCTCGTGTAAATGACGCGTTCCGTGGGATGCCATAATACCTAGTCAGGTCATAAGTATTGTCACACAGTAAAAACTTTTCTTTTAGAATGCTGGCCACAAAAAAGTTTATTGAATTCGAATTATTCATGAAAATAAAACTGTATACTTTTTAGAATTTTACTCATTTTTAAATATGGAGTGGACGCTTAAAGAAGACCATGTTGCAGTTATTGCGTTGCATCGTGCGGTTACGCGCCAATTCAAATTTTTGACATACTGATAAATTTGAATATAACCAAAAGATTCGTTTATCGTACCATCAAACGATACAATGAAGACTCTAGTGTAGATGACAGGTCAAGAAGTGGTCGCCCTCGGTCTGTTAGGACTCCAGCAGTGATAAAAGCTGTGAAGGCGAGAATTCAAAGAAATCCCAAACGTAAGCAGAAACTGTTGGCCCTTCAGATGGGATTAAACAGAACCACGGTGAAAAGGGTGTTAAATGAAGACTTAGGGCTTCGGGCATATCGAAGAAAAACAGGACATCGTTTGAATGCTCGTCTAATCGACCTGAGACTGAAGAGATGCCGCGCTTTGTTGAAGCGGTACGCGGGAAAAAATATCGAGAAATTCTTTTTTCGGATGGAAAAATTTTTACCGAAGAAGAGAGCTACAACAAACAAAATGATAAGGTGTACGCACACAGTAGTGAAGAAGCGAGCAACCGTATTCCGCGTGTCCAACGAGGTCATTTTCCATCCTCGCTCATGGTATGGTTGGGAGTTTCTTATTGGGGCTTAACAGAGGTACATTTTTGTGAGAAAGGTGTAAAAACAAATGCAGTTGTGTATCAAAATACAGTCCTGACGAACCTTGTGGAACCTGTTTCTCATACCATGTTCAATAACAGGCACTAGGTATTCCAACAAGATTCGGCGCCAGCTTATAGAGCGAATAGCACACAAGAATGGCTGGCGGCGCGTGAAATCGACTTCATCCGGCACGAAGACTGGCCCTCCTCCAGTCCAGATTTGAATCCATTAGATTACAATATATGGCAACACTTGGAGGAATAGGCGTGCTCAAAGCCTCATCCCAATTTGGAGTCATTCAAGACATCCTTGATTAAGGCAGCCGCCGATATTGACATGGACCTCGTTCGTGCTGCGATAGACGACTGGCCGCGCAGATTGAAGGCCTGTATTCAATATCACAGAGGTCATTTTGAATAAACTTTAGTGTCATAAGAATCTATGTGTTGTTAAGTTCATTTTGGTATATAGGTAAATGGTTACATAATGAATAAACTTGTTTCAATTATTTTGTATTAAACATGTGACAGAATTTATGACCTTACTAGGTAGTATAGACTCTGTCTTATACATTTAATTCAGTTTGAGTCTGAATATGGCAAAGTTTGAGGTAAGAAATTTTATTATGTGAGGAAAAGCATGACCCAGCCCTTATATGCGTATGATAAAATTTAACTTTAATAAAAATTTAAAAGTCTTATTATTATTACCAACTTAAATGCTCGAAAAATCAGTAAAACTATAAGTTATAAGGAAATTTATAGCCAAATACTCAAAAGCTTCTCAATTTTAAGATATCTTTAAGTCTTAGTTGTCACAGTCATTTTGACTTAAAGTGATAGAAACAGAACGAGACTTCTTAAAATTGAGTGGCGTTTGATTATTTGGCCGATACTCCACCCTATTACAAAAAGTAGTTTAAAATTAGTCTAAGACTTAAAATACAATCTGTTACACGAAATGAGTGTCGTGAAAATATGCGAACTAAAATAAAGTATGAAATTTGACAACAGATATAAAATTTCACGTAATCTGTGGCTATGCTAAAAGGTACTTCTTTAATTATACGGTCTCTTCTTCAACCATAGTTTAAACTGGACTAGGTCTGCATAATATATAATAGATTTGTAAATTAATACGATAATTTCGTAAAAAAATATTAAGTACCTACGTTGAACCGTCAGCTAGCAAGCAGACATCACATCAGCTTTACTACAGATACTTCACAATCATCATTTTAATAACAAAAGCCTTTTTTCTATTGTATAGAAGACCCACATTATAATTGGATTGAAACGCAGATGCTGGTAAATTATGCCGCTCCATTGCTTTACACATTATGTCCGTTTATTATATTACATACATATACTCCGCTAGATACATTCATACATATATAAAGATTCACACACACAGTAAGCAGATACCACGGATTTCCATTTGACAATTTTCTGATACACAAGAAATAATAAGATCTACATACATTATTTACAATTTTCATAGCGATATCTTATAAACGGTAGATCCATACTGCAGCTATAATATAGACGAATGGATCGTCTCGACCGGGAAAGGATCACGCTTTCACACAATACCAGCATGAAATTACAACTTATTACTGCTGTTTCGTATGGTGAGTTTAGAGAAGTAAAGACCCTTTTTACTAGAAACGAGGCATTCCATCTTAGTCCTCATTTTGATTTTTAATCGAGGATAGATGTAGGCGTTTTTTTTTTCTAACCAGTGGTAATTTAACCAAAGAGTGACTTTTAATAAGTTTTATTTATAATCTATATTGAATAAAAAAAGTTTCTGTTTCTGTCTATGGGCCTAGTATCTATTAACCATTACGTGTCCTGTATGCTCATTTGTCACACTTATTCAAAAATATTTTTTTGATTGTTTCATTTCATTTCCATAATCTACGTTTACCCTCCGAGAAAATCCGCAATGTCAGACAGGTCAGGTGAATTCCTATGTGTGTTACTTAGAATTTGTTACGATTCTCTAAAATAGTAAAGACTCAAGCCAGCATATTATAAATATACTCGTAAATATAAAGCATGTTCCTTTATTTAGCCAGAGATTGCTGAAATAAGTAAAAAAGTATTTATTATTTGAAGCATTGTTTTACGGAAAACTCAGAAAAGAAACTGTAAAAATGAAATAGAATCAGACAATGGAAAACTGCATAGTATGAACACCGAGACAATGGAAAACGGTTCGTCCTGTATACGGGAAGTTTGTTGTTATGTGTTTTATGAGTAAGTCAAAGTGGTTTCGATTCAACCCGTTTCAAATTTTTTATTATGAAATTGTTAATAAAAGTAAAATAAGAAAAGGTTTTTTAAAAGTGCTTTCGCAATAAAGTTCGCTCTTGTGACTATACTGTTTCATTTTCTTTATATATATATATATATATATATATATATATATATATATATATATATATATATATTTATTTATTTATTTATTTATTTATTATATATAATCTTAATTCTAGTGTGGAGATAATGGTTTTCCATTATCTCCACACTAGAGTTAAGATTTTCTCCTGTATCGTGGCAGTTTAAATACATAAATTTCACAAGGACAAACATCCAGACCCGGAACAATTATTCATAGGCCATACAAATACATGTTTCGTGCGGGAATTGAACCCGCGGCCCTCAGCCGCAAGTCATTGCTAGGCCACTGCGCCACGGAGCCATCTTTGTCAACTGTATATATCACATACATATATTTAAAAAAAATATTTATTATATGTAAAATCCCGGGTGCAAGTGCTACTAATTCTTTTCCTCCTAAACGGCTGGACGGATTTTGATGAAATTTGTTTGGGGTACTTATGCGGTCATCTGGATGGTTCTTTGCTATAGTTGGACCTGGTATATGACGCAGTTATCAAGATCCAGAAATCACCCGTGCGAAGCCAGGGTGGATCGCTTGTTATATATAAAATCCTGGTAGGCTTATTTTCTAAATGGCTCGACCGATTTTGAACAATTTTTGATAGGATACTTATGGTATCACCTGGATCGTTCTTAGCTATCGTTAGGCGTAGTAGGTGCTCGTACATATTCCGCGACAACAACGCAACGCAACCCTCAATGTATGCGTTGACCTTTTCATAAGCGGTGCAGTTGAACATTTTGAAATTAGAGTATTTGTAAAGCTAAAGTAAATGTTCCTCCGGATCAGTAGTATCAATGGGCGTACCTCAGGGCTCGATTCTTGGCCCATTCCTGTTCTTAATCTATATTAATGACTTACCTTATCTTGTAGGGGACAATCACGATATAGTATTATTTGCTGACGATACCTCTTTAATTTTCAAACTGAAACGGCAGTCAATTAAATATGACGATGTAAATAATGCTCTATCGAAACTAGTACATTGGTTTAACGCCAACAATTTGCTCTTAAACGGCAATAAGACAAAATGTATTAAATTTACAATACCTAATGTAAAACATTCGAAAACCAATGTGCTCTTAAATGGGAAGGAGTTGAGTCTTGTGGATACCACTGTTTTTCTCGGTATTACTATTGACGCGAAACTTCAATGGGGCCCCCATATATCTAAATTAGCAAGCAGACTTAGTTCTGCAGCATATGCTGTAAGAAAGATTAGAAGTCTCACAGATGTTGAGACAGCTAGGTTAGTGTATTTTAGTTACTTTCATAGCGTAATGTCTTATGGAATTTTGCTATGGGGTAATGCGACTGATATTGAAGCTATATTTGTTTTGCAAAAGAGAGCC
The DNA here is from genome assembly GCA_963668995.1 of Parnassius mnemosyne. NCBI lineage: Eukaryota > Metazoa > Arthropoda > Insecta > Lepidoptera > Papilionidae > Parnassius > Parnassius mnemosyne. Next base: position 57,374,686 of record CAVLGL010000093.1, read on the forward strand.
GTACGGGCGATTTATAATCTAAATTGTAAAGAGTCCCTTAGAGAAAAATTTAAAGAAATAAACATATTAACTTTGGCATCGCAATATATTTATGAAAATGTAATGTATGTACATAAAAACATAAATAGCTTTAATAAGAATAAGGATGTTCATACCTTAAACACTAGGAACAAACATAAGCTTGTAATGCCACTTACAAGACTCCACAGAATTAGTAATTCATTTATGGGGCAATGTATACGCTTTTACAACAGAATCCCAGAACATGTTCAAAGTTTGTCAATAAACAAGTTTAAAAGTTTTATTAAAGAAAAACTATACAAAAAGGGTTATTATAATATCAAGGAATACATGAATGAAAATAACCCCTGGGAATAAGGTGATCGCCACCATGCTGGTTCTATGAAAATTCATTTAAAATTGTATAAAAAAAATTATTGTTAAGTGAAATTATGTTTAAAAAAAAAGTCCCGCTGGGTTTCTTGCTGGTTCTTCCCAGGACAGAGGTATTTTCCGAACCAGTGGTAAATAAAATAATGACTTTCAATAAGTATTATGTAATAATCCATATTGAATAAAAATCATTCTATTCTATTCTATTCTATTCTATTCTATTCTATTCTATTCTTAGAATTAAAAACAATCAACTTATACCTTTTTTCATAGAATTAGGGTGACAGACGAGCACACAATCCACCTGATGGTAAGTGGATGCTGTGACCTATAGAAATCTATATTTATCCTTAATTAAGAATCAAACTGTAGATGCTCTCTCATACCTGAAGACTGAGATAGAATGCATCGTTTCCAGTAAAAAGGGACTTAGGTTCTCTACATTCACCATACTATTTTACACTGGTATTCTATGAGAGCGTGGTTCTTTCACGCTCGAGCCGACCCATTCGTGCTATAACCATAATATGGCTGCAGTTTAGCTCTACCACGTTACATTTTATTTATTTCATTTAAAAATCTGCCATGCGGTATCTTGTATAATTTTTTTTAACAATGGAAACTAAACTCGAAGCGTTAAAAAATATGTCGATTCTAAATAGTGAGTACTATGAACGGTGAAAATAATCTCTCCCTAGTCTCTAATCTATTTCTTCAAATAAAACAAGTGAAGCGACAAAAAAAATACGTACTTAAAATATGAACGTATTGAACTTTATTGTGATATGCTTTCACTACGAGTAGAAGGAAACTCACAATTTTTGTAATGTTATGCATCAACCCAATTTCTTACATCTACTTTATGGTATATTTGCACCACCAAAAATAAGAGGGACAGAGAATAACCAAGGTGTTATTGAAAATGAAATGAAAAATGAAAACTTTATTTTGACGAAAGGAATTAAAATTTCGTTTGTCAAACACCAACATGTTTTTTAATCTACTACTGTTTCAAAAGGATGTTTCTCTGTACGGAGAAGAAATTGCGTAAGAAATGTCGCTAATTAATCAAAATTGAAAAAAAAAATGCGCAAAAAAAAAAACAAAAATTAAGGGTACCTAGTAAATGTGTTGCAAACTCGAGCAGACCAGTCTCAAGTTTGACGCATTGCACTCCTCAAACATTTTAAAAAGAATTCCGCATATACGAGGTTATTTTCAGACTATCCAAATTTTATATTGAAATTCAAATATATTAATAATGATGTACCGTTATTGCAGTGTTTGAAAAAAACGAGTATTGACAAAAATCCTAAAAAAATTAAAGAAAAAAAAACGAGTAAATAACGCTTCTACTTTTATTTGATATTATCCCAAATTGAATATGATTTATGGGCAACAACTACACGTATGCGCGCTTCTATGTGTGCCATTCAATTCACAACGTTTTTGCAGACCGAGCGACTCTTACGAATGTGTGCGTACGTAGTAAAATAGTAGGCGTTAGATATGTATGAATGAAAATTAGTTAAACTAATTCATTACCACGCATTCTGAATTTTTTTTGTCTAGAAGAGGGGGCAAACGAACATGCGGCGAACCTGATGCTAAGTGACTACCGCCGCCCATGAACAACTGAAACACCAGGGGAACCAGGGGAATTGCAGATGCGTTGCCGGACTTTTAAAAAGGAATAGTTACTGCATAATCTTAATAAGTAATTATTCACCTCGCCAATAACAAAAACAGAAAATTTTGAGGAAAAGCGAATACCTAATCTTACGGCGTGCAGCTGCCTATCCAAGAGTAGGATCTTCCCGGCCCATGAAGGAAGATCCCACAAGCAGATGCAGGTCGGGCCTCCTAAAGCAAAAATGGAATCTCTCTCTTTACAATAAACAATAAGGGGGAGCGTTCTATCCTACTGCCATTCAACAGGGAGAATATTAAAACCGAGCTTACTTACCTATATCCAAGGCGACTGGTCCCTCAGGGTTCGGTCAGGTCGCATGTGGTTGTATGATGCATGGGAAGTAAGGGTTAGTGATGTGTATCTGTGTGTGACTGAGTGTGGTAGACCTTATGAGACCGTAGCCGTTGGCAGCAGCTCGGACTTCAGCACCGCTCCAAATTATGGTAATCTTCCGCGGAGTCGTCCACAGTCACTTTCTTCGTTCGTCACGAGGACAGTCCTTAACTTTATCGTACAATTAACTAACTTCCAGAAGCCACTAACTCTAATTTGTTATAAAGCGTAACACCCAACACAAATACAGAATGTCGGTCTATACGAAATCCCGTTACTATAAGCAAAAACGTAAAAACACCGCACGAACACGAATGTCCGGATCAAAGTTCACTACCGTTTCGCGTGGCAACAATTATTTCTAGAATATCAAATGCCGCAGAGGTAGTTAATATTGTCGAATACCCTATAGATTCTGAGTTAGACACAAGAAGTCCCGGGAAAAGCTCTCAAACAAGGAATGCGCGATACGAATGCTAGAGAGTATATTTACTAGACGCGCCTAAACTATTCCGCGTTCCTGCAAAAAATATGACAGCGTGCTGTCCCAAGCACAGCTGGCAAACGACTCCTGCGCTCGCGCGCCCTCGCCACACTGCTCGACCGAACGTCAAAACCCGTATGGCGCCGAGCCGAGCGCCCTCTGGCGTCAAATTCCGAAACCAGCGTTCGGGCGTGAACAAACCCCCGTCCCGGACATAAGGATTTAGGTCCTTGAGAAAACCGGTCAGCGGGACAGGGTCGCGACGGCAAGTTGCAAGACCGAATCTACAACCAATCTAGGCCACCTTAGGCACCCCATCATATCTTGCAATCCTAACCCACGCCTCAAAATTACAGCCCCAACGCGGGCAAGCCGGAGGGTTGAACTGCATGCCCTTCCTGGACATCGCAGCACATAAATAAGTCCTATTCGTAGACGGAAGGCCGACGACCTCCTTCAAACACCTATCCGTGCCCCTATGATTAGTTCCGCAATCCGACCGGATCAGGTCTGCAAACAGCGACGCGACACGAAGCGGCCCAGACTGGCCTCTTAAGCTTCAGTGCAGAGAGCACCCCCAAATTCCCCATGAACGTCGTCTGTGGAGAGCCGAACGAAACGCACAGATAGTCCCCAGTATGAATTTTCAACAAGTAGGCATAACCAAGCCATCCACCATATAATCATTTACCAAATGGTGCGATAGCTGATTTCCATCTGATAATCTACAAACTGGCTAGCCCTTTAGACAGGTAGTCCTATGCTCATATTTCAACTAATTTTTCAAATGCATCAATGTCCATCTATAGAATTAATTCAAAGCGTTCGGGCGTTAACACCTAATTTTAATTTATTAATAACGGTCGTATTTTTACTGGGAGTGATACTGATCCTAATAAAAATATAAACAAATTCAGTGTAATATGAACGTGAATTAAAACTAAAACCACTAAAATTTTCTGCATTTTGTTGACTCGGATATCGGGAAAATTTTTCCTTAGCTTAGTGCGGGAAAGTTAAAATACTTCCCGAGTTCATTTCCTGTTCATGATATGCTTTGGATTGCTCTGGATTGAAATAGAAATAATTTTTATTATATTTTTAGAATATTTTCAATTATTTATTTATATGCAAATGTACCCATGATCCTTTCACATCATCTGGATGCTTGGTGGTCCACTACTGTGCGATTTACTAAGAGTTTTCTTCCTCGTACGAATTCTTTGTGATTTTTTACGAGATTATTGTTTGTTAAAAGGCCGGGAACGCGCCTGCGATTCCTCTGGTGTCGCTGTTGTTCGTGAGTGGCGGCCGACACTTACCATTAGGTAAGTCATAAAAAAAATCCTTATACGAGTATGTTATTGAATAAATAGAAATTGAAGATAGAAGTTTGCATTGTTTGTTGTCATAAAGGTTTTAGGTCAAAGTGCGTGCCAAATAAATAGACATACATAGTCTTGAAAATCATTACCCTCCTTTTGGGGCTGTTGGGTAAAAAGCTACTAATAAATTAAACAGAATAAAAAAATAACATCATGTCAGCTTCAGAAGTCGATGCTAAGACGAAATATTTGGAAGAATTAAATTAATTGGATATTGAATTAAATCCCTGACTTCTGAAGCAGTTAAGTGGAAATTATTTTCGTAAAATTAAAGATAAAAATTTTTGTAAAGAAAAGATCACGCCAGTAAAGAAGTTTTTTTGTAAATGGTAGCTGGTTTTGACCTACGGCCAGGAAAACAACTGTTACTGTACTGTCAAATTGTTATTTTATTATTTATTGTTGTGGAAACTAGATGACAGTATTTGGCGGTTAACTTTTTGGTGGGCTGTGATAATAATGAGTAAGCATTATGCTACGAGTACTGTTTTTGTAAGTTGAGCGCAAAAAGCCGGAGTCCCTTTTTACTGGTAACGAGGCATTGTACCTTCTCAGGTGCCAACCCTGAGGATCAAGGTCCACATTTCATTTCTTACTTGAAGGAAGATGTAAATATTAAAGATCTTAAACATTAATTTGCTTATATGTAACCGTATAATTAACAATAAAATTAAATCATGTATTTTCCCTAGTCGGAAGAGGAGCACCTTCCGCCCTTCCTCGTTTGCGTGAACTGTCCCTGTCACCACCAAACCCAGCACCACCAACTACAGCACCACCACTTCCAATACCACCACACCAGGAAAGACACACCACCGCTGATAATAAGACACGTGTTTGGCATCTATACGAGGCATCCTCAAATATTAAAAAAATTAAAGAAAAATATAGACACAATCTAATACTAGCTCAGAAGAAAACAGGCTGAAGCGTTCTACATACCAAAATGGGTACTGGTACGTGGCACAGGTGGTCAAGGTCGCAAGAAATAAAATGAAGTGATGACATAACCTTCAAGCGGGCGCGGTCATTTGTAACGGCAGCGGTCGCGCGTAACCTAAATACCTATGGGGGGTATGTCAGAAATTTAAAAAAGAAATAATTAATAATAATTTATTTTATTGTACTCACTATACATAATTATTATTTAATGACACGATCTGTCGAAAAAAAAACTTAAAATAATTTTTAAATACATTAATTTCAGTAATTTCCAGAAGACGAAAGAAGAGTAGCAATAGCCGGTTATTATTCTTTCTTGACGTCGAATACATCTTCACTTTTTATCGACTTCATCGATATTTAACCGAATAAAACGAAAGGCGGTCGTTTTATTGTAAAAAGTTGTGATGTTTTACTTGCGATTTTTATGAATTACTCTCTTCATCTTATCGTTCCATTGGCACTGTTATGTGTATTAAAAAAAAACACTATTACAGTCATGACTCAATGCTGTATGTGTTAATATTATAAAAAATAATACCTCCGGTTGAGCGCCGTGCGTAGCTTTTTTGACGACAGGCGTATGGCGTGTTTTCGATGCCTGCGCCGCGACACACACAACTGCGATCTGTGCGATTCGGAGGACGCAGGGAAGGGTGGTAAACTGTTTATTTCTTCGATTATTGTTCAGATAGCTCCATTGACTAAAGGCTAAAAAGAGTGTAACTTAGTGACATTAATTAATAATTGATGTAATTTATGTACAAAGTTTTAGCAATATTAATACATTAACATAAGTATACTTTTATATTAATTAATAAAGTTAAAGACCACACTGTTAACACACAATGTTATGGATATAAATATGAAGCGTATGTATAATAAGCATACATTTGGTTTGATATTAATAATTTCAGCATAGTTTAACAGATTAGTTTAATGATATTATTATGTATCGAACGCGGAAAGTCCGTGGTTTATATTCCGTTCGGGCCCACTGAAAACCAGCGCTGTTGTTTCGGCGTCAACATAAGCTAAGTCCGTTTGCCTAACGCGCCGCACAACCTAACATACAACATGAGGACCGCTTTCATTTTATTTTCTTTTACTTTTTGCTATAATCTATAATTATACATACTTTTAAATTGCTCGATACAAAAATAAACATGAATCAAAATTACATTTATATCTAATTACATGAATTAATATTGGCTATTTAGCTACTCTCGTACAGATAACCGGAAGTGAGCTGGACAGCCGTCATGCTGATACATCAAATTACTTTTAATTTCTTCTGGAACCAATACCAATAAGCTTTCCAAATAATTTCCTTAAGTTTTTATTTTTAATTTTTTTTTTCACTTTCAGTGCTTCCAGTAATGAAGATTATGGTAGTTTGTAATATCATCTCGGTCAAATTTGGAATCATACGTCCATAGAATATTTCTTAAAATAATTCTTCGTCTGCGTCGACGTTTGGCAGGAAACGACAAAACTGAAGTCTCTCGCTGAATCACCCTCGTACAGCGTTTGCACCGTTTGGTAATGGTACGGATGTCGGCCTTACTGGCCACCACCGTGCTAAAATTTTCGTTCAGACGTTATGGTCGGCAATAAAATGTTGCATAATTGTTCCTTCATCGTCACGTAAAACGTCGTGGTCTGCTAGTATCCACTTGATATCTGTGAATAGTGCCTCGAAAAAACTAACTGACGAGCGTCGCTACGACCCGATTTAAAATGGCCGTCTGCTTTCTGAATAGTTGTCAACAATCAATAAGACGCCAAGTGAATAAAAGTGTGCTTGTTCGTTCTTTGCCTTTCTCTACCTATGTTAAGTAAAAGACCCTTTTACTATTATTATTCATTGATTTTATCGAGATATTACTACTTTTTTAGCTGATTAAATTACCATATTTTTTTTAAATATTTTTATGTCTCATGTCATAGTTAGTTTTGAACTACGTCACATTTTATGATACAGAAAGTGTAAAATTAGATTTTTTTTATTAAAACCCATATATTTTTACTGTGAATACTTTTGTACTTTTATGATTGTACTCACTTGATTGAAGCTTCAAAAAATAAATAAACTTAAAAGAAAGCATACAACAAAAAGGTTTTATTTTTATTTCGAATTGAATACGAAATTCTGGGTGATTATTGAAAAACTTAAAATTCGTATATCTCAAGACATGTTCATTTTTGGGCATACATATGGTGGGTTAAATTTGTAGCATTTTGATATCATGCCCTGCCAGGAAGTTGTCGAGTTCCCAGTAGCCCTGTATAATATGGTTTTTAAGGAGGAGTAAATTAATTAGATTTTTATTTTTGATTAATAAACAATAAATTCGTTTCATAAATTCGTACCTGTTTTATTATATACCTTGTAATTATCGCTTACCTAATATTTACAAATACCTACATAATCAAATTAATAACTTAAGTTAAATAACGTATCGGATATTGTATAGGCGTCAATCTTGGTGTATCACTACTCAACCACTCTCAACTATGTATCATTTTCTATAAAACGTCTGGTTACCCTTCGCATATTGGGCATTGAGCGATACGCGCGCTCTATACCTTACTTATTTCTACTCTATGTTCTGAACACCCTTATCTATTGTTCTAAGGAGTCCCTTCTAATTATTATATACTCTTTGGCGGGGTCTATAACTTTGACAAGTAGTTCGCCATACGGATACGGCCGACGCCGATAGGTTAAGCTTTCTTATTCTAAAGAAAACTAGCAATAACGAAGATGAATATTTTTATTTTAAAGAATAATATGGGATATGTTGTAAACATATATTTACTGCCGATAGATGCCGCTTAATAATATAGCTGTAGCAATGTAACAATTCAAACCAGATATAATACTCAGATCAGCAATATCGAGCAGCAGCAAACATGTGAGACATCTGGTACTACGATCTCTAATCAGTCTGCTAAGCGTGGCGATTATGGCAAAACATTAAAGAGACAATAGCGTAATGGTTCGGACTGCGAAACTCAAAAGAAGAGGGTTTGAATTCACTATTAAATAAAAAAAAAATGCGGCACATAGACATTTACATCTATCCTCTATTACAAATCAAAATTCAGATGCGTTGTCACCCGTGAGGACTAAGATGGAATGCCTCATTTCCAGTAAAAAGGGTCTCCGGTTCTCTACATTCAACATACGAAACACAACAGCGTTAAGCTGCTATTTTACGCTGGCATTTTGTGAGAGCGTGGTCCTTCCCCGGTCGAGCCGACCCATTCGTGCTACAACTATACTACTAATATAGCTGCAGCATGGCTCTACCACGTAAAAAAATATTTAGTATATAAACATTGATACAATCTCCTTCTTTTTCTTTATCAGTCCATAAAAGTCTACTGCTAGACATGTGTCTTTTTAATAGACTAAAAGTGGCAAACGAGTATAGAGTCCATAGACATCTACTTCTATCCACGATTAAGAATAAAATTGCAGATGCATTGTCACCCCTGGGGACTAACATGGGGCGCCTAATTTCTATTAAAAAGGGTATCCCTTCCGCTGTAGGAAGAATGTGCTTTAATTGTCACGTTTGGTAGTGGAATCATAGTTTCATATTTCTCCAATATTTATTGCACGCCTTATAACGCGAAGCCTTATTAGGTAATGCTTTATTCTTGACAAGTCAAGTTCAAGCAATTTTGTGTTCTTAGAATGCCTCTATCATAACCATATTGCACTTTTACGATAATATGAGTTGCCGTATATCAAGAAAACACTCTAATTAATCCATCTAATATTTTCTAAAAAATCATTATAAATTGCTACTTTGAAAAAGAAAAAAATGGATTGAAAAAATGTTTACGTGGACGTCCGGATGTTGATTTTGTATGTGGTCACGATAAATCCCGAAAAAATTGACGTATCGAGACCGGCTTTTTTATTAGCTTCAGAATTATATCAACTGGTTTCCTATTTTATATCAATCGCCTAGTACGTGTAGTTCGTTAATAAAATTATTTTCAACTTTAATAAGTTTAATCTTATTATACAATATTTTATTATATACAAGTACAATATTCAAAACTATAATAAAAATCTAAAACTAGTAACTTAATTATCATACAGTCCTATTCCCCGTGGTATCGTGTCAAGAACGCTGGCTGCGTTTCCCCGCCGAATGGCTATACTATAAGCCTTTGAGCGAGAAAAGAACCAGTCCTCTTATCACCACCAGCAAATACCAACTGCGGATGGAGTTCCTTTAGGAACTTCACAGCACGTCGACCCCACGGACCGATAGTCTCTACAGAAAATGGCACAAATATGTTGTCATCTCTCAGAGACTCATAATTGCTATTAAAATTTTAAGGGCGATTTCATATTTCTTTAGCTCTTGATAGACAAATGACAAATGTACCATAGATCCTATATCGGTTTTAAACTTTGTGTAATCGATTTACCTCTTATAATAATAGAGCGGTAAATGTAAAACGCGTAAATGGTATATTTTACAAGTCAGGTATACAATACATTTTTTCCATCAAATATAAATGAAACGCTCACGAGGTATACACTTTTAGATTTTTCAAACTATCTTTGGGCTCTGTTTAATGAATCGATATGACATCAATGTAAATCGATATCCTATGTTTCGGGTTACAATTGGGTGTATTGGAAGCCGATCCCTTTTATCTTAAACCACCGCTAATCCACGATAAAGCCATAAACCCTTGAAAAGGATAATAACGGCCTTGCGGTATGTTTGTTGTAGTTAAATATGTGTTGATATTTCGTTACCTTGGACCCAAAAGAGTATAATTGTTTCCACACTATAAAAATTACGCTTAACCCTTATTCTTTTTTTTAAATAGAAGTAGCCCGAGTAACTTCTAATAACATCAGCTATCTGACAGTGAAAGATCAGTCAAAATTTGTTTGGCCATTTCTGAGATAAGTTGGAATAAAACAGGTAGACAGACACACAAAAATTAAAAACAACTTGTTACGAGTATACTACTGTATTTTCATATGGATTTAGTAAAACCCTGTTATTTTGAAGTTATAAACAGACACTTGAATTTTATTTATTTGTATAAATGAACTATGCATAATATACTTCTGAGAAATATAGAGCCGGGGTAACTCTTTCTCTATCCAGCTTATCTCTTCCTTCTTTCACTTCTTCGCTTTCACGTGTGTTCCAAATATTATTATTTCTGAAACATACAGGTCTCCTTAATATGGTTTTCGAAAGCTAGGTAACGGTAAATCCATAATAAAAGGAGAAAGCCGTCATGCGTATTCTCAGGGGTTAAACAGTCACTGTAATTTTCACAGTACGCGAGCAATCCAGGTTCGATCCCCGCCGCCACCAAAACTGGTAGCTGCAACTTTAAATGCTGATTTGATTACTTTGGCGGTGAAGCAAAACATCGTGAGTAAGCCTGCATGTCCGAATAAATAAAAATAAAATATTTCTAAGACGCGTAAAGTCTGCCCGTATGCATTGGAGCAGCGCGGTGGACATTTCCTTGTCTTAAAACCCTCACATTGATGAGTGAAGTTCTGTGCCTAGGAGTGTGACGTTTACATGCTGTAATATTACTTAACTTTTATGCGTGTTATATTTAACATAAGAATATATTTAATATGCAATGGAAATGTAATTATTGATGTATTTATTTTTAACTTATTTTGAATACTCGGTGTTTCAAGCTCTTCACACTAACTACGATCACAAGAACTTATTGTACTTTGTTTGTCAAATTTAAATAAATATAATAACGAAAACGACTCCGTGGCGCAGTGGCAATGAGTTGCAGGGTTAAGGGCCGCGGATTCAAATCCCGCGATAAACTCATTAGACCCAGAACAAGTATTAGTAGGTCATACAAATGCTTGTTTTGGGCTTGGAAGATTGTTCTTGTGCAAATGATGTATTTAAACTGCCCCACAATACAGGATACAATCCTAATGTGGAGGTAACGTTTTTTAGAAAAAGAAAAAGAAGAAAAACACAATTAAATTTGCGAATAATTCTTTGTAGAATAGAATAACAATTTGTAGTATTCGGATTCATTTACCTATAACTTTACTTTTATGCATGTTATATTTTTTAATATTTGATAATTTGTATTTTGAAAAAACGATAACAAGAAACAAGATTACAATTGCAGATAAGTCATTCAATTATTAGTATTCGAGTTTTTAACCTTAGAACTTCTACAAAAGGTTTTTATGCGAAGTCTACATTAATTTTGCACACATAACATATGTTAAACGCGTCATTTTTCATCGTTACGATTTTCATTTTAGTTATGACATAAAGTAAAACATAAGCACATTAAAAACATTTGGCCGTCTATCGAGTTACATAGAAACACGCTACAAAGTATGTGTGCAGAATTTAAAGATGTTGCAGTAAGCAGTCAGTAAGCATTTGGACTTGTTCCAAACTTGGTCATATTCGTATGTCTAACTTTTGTTTTTATCTTAACATTATTTCTTACTACTTTATTAAGATTAAATATCAATTACAAAGAAAACAAATTAATACCGTAATTGGGTTCTTTTATATTGTTCTTAATAGAAAAATAGAGAAGCAAAACATAATGCAAAGTAATCATGCTGTATTAATCAATTGCAATAAAAGGTATTCTAACAAAACTAAACATATTATGTGGTCCATACTGCAGCACGGATGCCCTTTTACTGAAAAAAAGGTGCGGTGGCGCTATCGTCGTGCCACAAGCGAAAATACATCTAAGCCTAAATCGGGCTATCAAGGTTCCGAAAAAAAGCAGTATATATAAAATAGCTCCAAACTCCCACTATGAGCGTTGGCCGCTACCCGGGATGAACACCGTACCCGGCGGAAGATCTCCCTTATCCTTCCAAGGCCACAGTGGTGACCACCCGATGTGATTCGAACACGCTACTAACAACCTTCGAAAACTACAACTTCAAACCTTCATCATCGTCTTCTAGTACAGTGTTCGGCATGACTCTGAGCCTTACTGATCGCCTCTGCTTCACGGCACTCTCACAGATTACTTGCCTTCTGCTCGACTCATTGTAGACTACAAGGCAGTTCCCTGGCACTTGCACATTTGTTGACATCTAGACTGTACTATCAACCTCCGGTTTGAGCAAGGGAGTGATGTGCCGGCGCTGTTGACCCGCCACAAGCGAAAATACATCGAAGCCTAAATCGCGCTCTAAAATTTCCTAAGTAAAAAGCGGTATATAGTATAATAATTCCAAACTACCATAAGGAGTTGCTCCCCGGGCTGAACACATTACCCGGTAGGAGATATCCCCTTTTCCTTCCACGGCCACAGAGGCATTCGGGCAAAGTACTAGACAATTTCGAAACAAACACAACTATTATTACTGACCGAACTTTGGTCACGGCGGCCAGTCAAAAGAAACTAGCCATCTGCGCAGGACAGAATAATGGATCCGTTATTCTGTCCTGCGTACATACAGTAGTCGCAAGTGTGAAAAAATAGGATATGAAGATGTCAATGTAACAATTTAGACGACAATATATTTGCCATGAACTTTAATTGTATTATTATTATGGGTTATTATTATTATCATTACTTTAATTGCATGTTATATATATTAAAGTAATGAAGCTTTAATATATATATAATTAATAAAAAGTAAAAACTTACCTCGAAAACTGTGTGAAAATAAAAGAATTTGCACATAATAGCTTCTGAAGGCTTTAATTGTTCGATACACTATGTCTTGGCACCGATTTCTAAACCTTTTATGTGAAATTTATTTTATTTTCCTAATTTTTTGAAGTTGATTTATTCTATTAAATATAATTTTATTCATATTATGTTTATATATATATATATATATATATATATATATATATATATATATATATTAATATATAAATAGATTTGAAACGTTGAAACAACTGGCTTCTATTAAGCTCAGGGGATGATTTGCATGATATTAAGACACAACCATTTTTTTTAATTCTGCCTATCTATCCGGCCATTAGCCCGGACTTACTAAACCGATTGTGATAAAACTATACTAACAGATAGATAACAATGCCAGGAGAAATATAAATATGTGCTAAAGGACAGATATAACTTAGAAATAAATATAAATAGGTAAAAAGAAAACTTTTACTTTGCTTAGAAATGAAAAATTGCTTCTTCTGAAGACAATGTTGGTAAAGGTATATCCATAACAAAAGGATAAAAGCCGCCATGCGCCTATTGTTATTCAGATGATAGAAAGGGGATAGGGCATTAAATCATGTAATTCCCGCGCCCACACACTAAAATGTGTTGGTGGTTTACCAAGAGACGAATGAGCCTTAATAATTAAGATCGCCTTATGGCGATATATATAGGATATATATAGACCAGACATTAAATAATTTTCATCATCAAGATCATCATCATTATTTAGGCCCAAACATGAGTATTTGAAACTGCATTCAATAGCGTGGACTCGGCACATCGCCCGATGGTGTGAGGTGACTAGAGCGCCGCCGGGGGCGGGGGTGGGGGGCGGCGGCGGCACGCCGCTCCCGGCGTTCGGCCTGGTGGGCCGAGAGGCCAGTAGCTTGACCGCCGCGGCTTTGTCGACTAATTTGTATTGTTTTGCGACCGCTGGGTTGGTTGCGCGTGACCAGTGTTGGTTTTGATGGTCTAGAATTTGAGTAATTGTGCGCGTCTAACTTACTATAGAAGATTTGGGTCTCTTTAAGACCGCCTCGACTTGAGTTGTTTTTTTTTTTGTTTAAAGTGATAACGAGGCCTTTTTGTTGAGTTGAATGATTAACTTACCTTTGTTTGCAAGTAATTCACGTCAATTTGTAAAGTGATTGCATTTTGAAGCGTATTTGCAATATTTAATTTGCTTGTGTGGCCTCTTATGCCCACTTTCACCAACGACCCGTAAGATTTATGGGACCCCTTAGCATATTTAGGGGCCAGTTAGGGGATAGTTTCCGTTTCACCACTTTTAAAGGGTCCGTTACTGACTAAACGATCCCCTAAATTTATGAGATGGATTATTGGTCCCATAAACCTTCACATAAGTAAAAGCGACTTTTAGAGGACAAGATGGACCGTGATCTATTTGATTTTCTTGATAATTTAGACACAACTGATACTATATTTGATATAAATCGTAGTCGAAGACCTAAAATATATCGAAAACGACCAAATTATTTCAACGATTTCGATGAAATAGATTTTTTCTGAAGATATAGGTTATCTAAATCAACAGTGATATATTTGTTGGAAAAAATTGAACATATTTTGGAATTTCCTGATAATAGGTGAGTACCTAACTATTTACATATGTTATCAATTTTAATGTATGTACAATAGTCTATAATGTTATTAAAACTGTAGTTTATTAAATATTTAAGTTAAAGTGTGGGTTCCTACATTTTCACTTATTACCTACTCGTATTATACCTAGCTACGAAATAAAGGTAAAAGCATAAAAGGTTACTTTATTGCTCTCCTAACAGTAACTTTTGAATAGAAAATGAGCCTGTATAGGTAGGCCGTAGGTACCTGTTTGGTGCTAACCTACCTATCATGGTAAATTGATACCCGAGGTATATCTTACTTAAGTTTCTACCTATTTTAATTTGTAGTTGTTTATATTTTTTACAGGAACAATTCCATACCACCCATAAATCAATTATTAATAGCTTTAAGATATTATGCCACAGGCAATCACTTGCTTGCTGTGGCTGATAAGGGTGGTACTAGTTTGGCTACATCCAGCCGGATAGTAAAGAGAGTGTCTCAAGCAACTGTTTCCCTACGTCGAAAATTCATTATATTTCCTGATACAAACAGAGACCAAGACAGAGTTAAGATAGACTTCTATGATATAGCTAGATTCCCTAATGTACTAGGCTGTATTGATTGCACACATGTAAAAATTCAGTCATCAGGTAAATTCCTTTTGGAAAGTTTGAAAGAGGGGAGTATGGAGACAGCCATTTACTTGGGGATAGTGGATATCCCTTAAAGGTAAAAGAAAAAATAAGGAGAATAATAATATAATATTGATTAAAACTTAAGTAGGTTACAAAAAGAATTACAAAAATTACAAACAAAAAGAATAACATCATTCAGATATTGATTAAATAAATACTTTTTATTTAATAAAAAGATTATGCATGGGTAAGGGATATTTAATTAATTAAAAAGTACACTTAAACTAGTTATTTGCAGAACCATTTTTAGGTATTCCTGATACATTTTGAAAGTTTAAGGTGTGACCTGGAATAGAAAAGAAATATTTTACATCATATAAATTACATTATTATATACAATAATACTTAAAAATATTTTTGTTTTAGCCTCATCTCTTGACACCTTATCTCAACCCTACAACAAGTGGAGAACGAAAATATAATGAGGCCCACATTAGAACACGAAATGTGGTGGAACGGCAATATGGTGTGCTAAAACGAAGGTTTCCAGTACTTGCGGTTGGAATTCGTTTAGCTTTAAACAATGCCATTATTGTCATTATAGCTTGCTGTATCTTGCATAATATATGCATATTAAGAAATGAGTAACAGCCTGTGAATAATGATGATGTGCCTAACCTGGAAGAGCTAATTGCAAGGGGACAAATAAATAATATGGCATTTTCTGACAGACCTTCTTTGTCATATGGATTTCGCAGAAATCAAATTACACAATATTTTGATAATTTATAAATATCTAAT
The DNA here is from genome assembly GCA_963668995.1 of Parnassius mnemosyne. NCBI lineage: Eukaryota > Metazoa > Arthropoda > Insecta > Lepidoptera > Papilionidae > Parnassius > Parnassius mnemosyne. Next base: position 57,390,649 of record CAVLGL010000093.1, read on the forward strand.
TTATTATGTAAAATATATATAGTAATTTCACCAATAAATAAAACACATACCTTTTAATTGGTTGCATACTTCAGTTTTAATTTCCAATTCCTTTCTAGCTGTTTCTAACTGCAGCTGGTACAATTCTCTTTTAAATTTTATTTCTTCTTCTAACATTTTAATTTTTAAATCTTCCACAGTAGCCTTTTTAGAATTCAAATCTTTAAAACCTCCACATAACGTTGAAACAACTTCAGCTTTATCCTTATTTTCTTTAATTATTGGTCGTCGTCTTTTCCATATAGGTGTGGACTTTATAAATTGAGACGATGTTGGTGATGACAGTGTTGGAGCAATGTCATTATTATTCCCAACATCGTTATTTTCAATATTTTCCACATTTCTTGTATTGCACTAAAATTGTAACAAAACAAATTCTAATATAAAAATCACAGTGTAAATATAATATAATCATACATTGGGTCGACACCTATACAAATGACTGAAATAATTTTGTATTGAAAATTCTGCCAGTTTAGTTCATTTTGTCGTTGTCGCCCCGTAGTGTTTCTCTGTCTAGCCCTCTATTGAACCACTGGTAGGAACGAAAGCATCTCCTTAAACAAACACAATAATATACATAACTTACTTTTATATAATATTATAATATGTAACAAACTTATTGCCCTGATTCCTACTACGGCATTTGGACTATTTGTCAGTTAGTTTCTAATTTTAATATACCTACATAATAGAGAATTCTATAAATACTAACATTTTCATTTTGAAATATTAAAATTTCCATTGTCTCATCACCAAGTATTGGTAATGAACTGGCTTCAGTAATTTAGTCAGCATCTGAATCCTGGACATCAGTTATGCCTGTACATGCTCGGCCCATCAAGTCACTGACTTGTTCCAAAATTATATCTGTTTTAACACACGATGGGCCACCTCCTGTGCCATTGTGACTGCTTTTGCTAAGTGCTTTGTATAACTTCGCATCAGTCTTCATTTTCTCCCAGACTCTCATAAGAGATTCTTTACTTCTGAAATGTTAGTGGTAGGTTATTAAAAGGCAATTCAGTACGTTCATCATAGTAGATAAAGAGGTTAATGTACTGAGAATACAGGTATTAGGTAGGTAACTTCTCATTCAAGTAAGTAAATAGAAACTCTTTAATACACACATTACATATTATACAAAATCAAGATAATAATTATGACAATAACTATTTACAGCTATAAAGTTTGGATGTAAAGGCAACTTAACTTTAAAACAACTATAACAAGTACTAAACAAAAGGTTTATTTTTATCAATAACTGTTTATCAATAACTTACCTAGCCGTGGTTCCTGTGGAATTAAATCTTGTGCACAAATTCACCCACGCTTCATTCTTCGCTTGATTTGTTGTACCGTCCGTCTTTTTATTTAATATAACATTTTTAAAAGTATTCATTAACTTTACAAGTTTATCCTTTTCATCAAACGTGAAATTTTGACACCGCTTTCTCTTATTTTCGGCCATAATTATAAAATAAAAAGTTAGAAACGAGATACCAAACGAAAACACCACGAAAACTTGCAGCTGTGACTTGCACAGACAAATGTCAAACAGTCAATGCACAGATAAAGCTGAGTGTCAAATACGGTGACTTGTCAAACATAAACTAAAAATATGATATTTTTATTAAAATATTAACAAAATGAAAACATATATCAGTCAAAATATGAAAGAACTAATTTCTTCATTAAAATAATACATGAATACCTATTTTTTGTATTAATATATATCATTTCCGATAAAACCGGTAACTACAACTGGGTATCAAGCACTATCGTCGTAAAAAATCGGTCACATAAGGAAGGGTCCCCTAGCTATAAGTCCGTTGCGTTCGTGAAAACAAATTTTTGTTATGGGTTGGTTTAGGGGACCATTTAGCTTAGCGGTCGTCTAACTATGTGATTGTTTAGGGGATGTCGGTGAAATTGGGCATTAGTATCGTACGAGAGAATTTTGGCTAATCGTGCTGAACGCTAACTTTGTGACTCAAAAAGAGACCACGTCCGTTCCCGTGTTTGTGGTTCTGTGCTGGGTGAACCCGGAACTTTGAATATTGAACTTTGATTGACTGTTAATTAGTTGTGCCGTGTGTCACGTGTTTGAGTACGATTAACGAGGCTTATCCTTAAGTTAATTAAATGTACAATAAAGTTGATTGACTGAAATAGTGAAATAAAGGCAGAAGTTTTCAATTGGTGATCGCCCCCATTGAGAAATCTCACCTATGGAGAGAAGCAGCGCTTGTGGATCTGCGGTCAGACTTCAACGGTCAAGTCAGGTTACATGGTACACACTTATATACACTACTTGCAAGCACATACTTCATCATCATCATCTGACAAGTACCCTGTGTTCAACACTACCTACGGAGATTGGTAAGTACTTGCTTATTTGTCAGCCGTTTTTGTAACTTATATACTACATATCCATAGGCCTTTGGGCCCCATCCTGTGTTGGCCGTCGAGGTGGCTACTATGGGCCCTAGCCCAATCGGCTTTTGTCGGGGCAACTCAGGGCGTGAACAATCACCATCATATCATCATCATGATCATTTTCATGATAACAGCTTACTACAGTCTACTGCTAAATATGTGTCTCTACAATAGACTGCCCATAGAAGACACTTTATGTTTTTTATTAATATTTATCTATATATACAGATAGATAAAAATAAAAAACTTAAATATATATATATATATATATATATATATATATATATAGATATATATATATATATATATATATATATATATATATATATATATATATATATATATATATATACATGAAGGATCAGTCTGTAATTCTACAAGTCTCATATCGTTACTATGCCCGACCCTAGGCTGCCCGTTGAATCTTCCGCTCATGGGCCCCGGGATATTCTATCTTTGCAGGGGCAGCTGTGGGCCGCAACAGCGCTTTAAGAACTTACATCTTCAAGAGAGCAGTTTGACCTGTTAATTCAAGAAAGGGATGATAATGAAAAGGAAATAATAAATATAATATCTAAAAATACTGAGCTAAAAAGTGAAAAGAACATACATTTGTTTCAAAAGAAAGGGATCAACTTCAGAGAACAGTCGATGAGTTTGCCAATACAGCAAGGAATATGAGGAATCCCTCAAATTAATTTCTGCATTGCAGTAACAGTTAAGCAGCAGCATGAGCAGATTCTGCAATTAAAACATTACATAGATAACATGAAAGCGTCCCAAACTCAAAGTCTGTTCAATGAGCACTAAGAATGTGAATTTTCTAAATCTAAAGCATTGCAACCCTCCACAACAATCGATTTGACTGGTAATGATTGTGTCATATCAAGAACAGCAGCAAGGACTACCTGCAGTAGAAGAAAATTAAAGAAATATATAAAAATTAATAAATATATTAGAAAACTGCAAACATTAATTAAAACTAAAATTAATGTTAAAAATTATATAAATGTATGCAAAGAAAAGCAAGAACTAATTAATAAACTTAAAATATATTAAATTTAGGTGATGAATGAACCACTGTTATGAGACTGATATAGAGTGTCTAAATTCAACAATTTTATCACTTAAAAGCTCTCTACGAATTGTATCAAATAAATACGAATCGACTCAAGATGAGATAAAAGAACACATATTGACCAGGAATGATCTGGTAAAATCATGTAAATATAATGAGGAGCGCTTTGACTCCTCAATAAAAAATCAGAGTGAGTATCAGCGCTCCATACCAGGTTCGTAGGGGACAATATGTGTAAATAACAAAGTAAACAGTAAGGCCTCATTATTTTCACCTACACTTTATGGCAATGCCATAATAATGGATATAAACTTAAAAAGCAATGTAAATAAAAAAAAGTTAATGTGTATTGTGATGACATAGACAAACATTTGGGCATGATGTTAAATAACTGTTTAAAAGGACATCTGATCTGTAATTATTGCATGCCTGGAGCATCCTTTAGTCATATAAGGTACCGCATGAGTTGGCTGTTAATAATGGTTTCCATTACTTTGGAGAACAAGGAGGTGATAGCGATAGGTCTGTAGTTGGAAGGATCTGAGTAGTCGCCTTTTTAGGGATTGGGTGCACCAAAGCTGTCTTCCATGAGTTCGGTACTACACCTAGAGAAAAGGAGTACCGAAAAAGACGCGTTAAAACCGGTGCCAACTCCAGAGCACACGTCTTCAGCACAATAGGCGGGACTCAGAGCATCCTTTAGTCATATAATGAATAAAGTTTTAGCTAGTAAATTTTGTCCTAATAACACATTAATAATTCTTGTTGGGAGAAGATGCAATGTAAACAAAAATCAATTATTAATATATATTGATAATCTAAATACTTTAAATGTACATAACATTATCTTGTTTACATTACCTTAAATACAGGGTTCGCCGTAGGAAAATGAAATAAGATATGATTTAAATTTATTAATGAGTAACTTTTCATGTAATAATAATTTAAACTTGATAATTAATTGTTATAATTATAATAATAGAATTAATTTAATAGATATAAATAATTTCATTAAGAAATTTTTGACTAGAGATAGGTATTACCTATCTAAATATAATTTAAGACAGATAGCAAATGACAGATAGCAATCTTATTATTTATGTATAAACTCAGCCAAGGACTTGGCTACACAGACATCTGCTTCTTTTGAGCAGTATAATGACTTAATATGCAATTTGGAATCAGTTCCAAGTAATTTAAATTAGAAAATGAGACAATAGAGGTAATCTCTAGCAGTTATAATAATTTAAATAATTTAGAATGTGGCTTACAAATATTTAATTGAATGACTCTACAGAAAGATAATGAAAATTGTTTACACCTGGCGCATCAAAATATACAAGGCATGATAGACAAAGAGCTAGAAATTGAGTTGTTCTTTAATAGCAACAATATTCATATTTTATGCATTACTGAACATTGGCTAAAAGCTAAAAGCTAACTTAATGTTTAACTTCAATAATCACCAGGTGGTCAGTTCTTTCAATAGAGAAACGGTTTTAAGAGGTGGCTCCTAGATATTAGCTAGTAAATTATTGTCATGTAAAGAACGTAAATATATTGTGAGCCTCTTTGTTGAGCGAACTGTAGAAATGACATGTGTTGAGTTTGAGCACCTAATTGTTGTGAGCTTCTACAGACCCCATGTTCTATATACGATACTTTAGAAAAAATTATGGAGAAAGTTTTTGCTAAGCTTAATAAACAGAATAAATCTGTTGTAATATGTAGAGACTTTAATATCAATCTCCTAGAAGCTTCCTCAATCAATATTAAATTTATTTTTCGAACAAACGCGTATTGCTCAATCTAGTGCAACATGTATAGATAACATTTTTACAAATGTGAAGCAGTTGCATAAACATATAATTCAAACATTAAGTTCTGATCACTGTGGACAAGTAGTTTCGTTACCTTATGTTCACAAAAAGCAAGTAGATGAGAAAGTTGTGTTTGTTCCAGTAAATGCACGTCGCTTGGAGAAATTTAGAAGTAACATAGTGAAAAAACTTCTATCACTTTCATACCAAAATGATCCAAATTTTTTGTATGGAACATTATTTAAGCTTATTTGCAATTAATTTAATAATACTTTTACTTCTTAAACATTCTCCTTGAAAAGTCGGAAGTCATTCAATAAATGGGCGACAGTAGGAGTCCATAAGAGCAGGCATAGGTTATATGATCTTTACCATGCAAGGTCATATAATCATAGCGTAAAATTTAGGGAATATGTAAAAAAATATTCAAAATATTTCAAAGAGTGTGCTCCACAACAAATTTGATTTGAATTTGAAAACACACAAAATTGAGTCGGCTTCTAATAAAATTAAAATGAAATGGAGTATTATTCATAGCGAATCTGGTAAGATCAACTCTCGCAAGTCAAATTACCAGTTAAGTATTAACAACAAATTAACAGCATCATATCAGGACGTAGCAATGGTTTTTGAGAAATATTCAACTGATATTTCGATATTGACCACTAAGTCACTGAATTCTTCACCAGCCGTCGCCGAATCATTACTTAAACAAAATAATAATGCGTGTACAAAGAATTTTACATTTCATAAAGTATCATCAAAAGATATTGTAAAATATTTTAAAACTATTGATGTAAAGAAAACTGCGGATCTGTGGGGGATTTCCGTTAAATTTATTGCGTCTATAATTATTTTATTTTATTTTATTTTATTCTTTTTGGAAAACTTACAGCTAACATTAACAATAAATAAATGAATAGCAACTAGAAGGCCATTTAAAAGTAATAGATAATAGATAAAAAGTATCATGTGTGTTACCTAGTTTGAAATAGCAGCTGCACAACTTTATAAAACAAGTTGTATCAATAGCAGCTGTTTTGCCTCGTCAGCTACCGCAGAATCTAGTTCACCTAAATATGCCTCGCGTAGAGGTGAAACACGTGTTATTTTACCGACGGGAGTGTGTCTTTCTTAGTAAATTGGTGTTGGGAGCGGTGGTGCTGGACGGGGATATTACACGCAATTAAGGGAGGGCAGGAGGTGCTCTTCAAACTAGGTAAGACACATAATTTTATGTCATTAAGCGGATGTGGGTAAAGTAATTTTTACCAACTTTAATATAATGGCTTACCGCAGAGTAACACCTGATTCTATTTATTAAAATAGACATCATTTTCGTCTATATAAATCCACTATAGGCCTCCCCCAAGGTGTGCAACAAAGCACGGTCCTGAGCCACATGCATCCATTTTCTGCATTTCTTATCATGTCGTTTCTCCATCTAGTGGCGGACCGTCGTACACTTTGCTTACTAGTACTATGCTGCCACTCTTTCTTTCCCATGGGTTGTGTGTTTTTCAATCTGTACGACTGGCCTATTCCCAATTCATCTTACTGCTATAGACAGAAATTGTTGGCAATTATCACTAAATTAATTCTAGATGCAGAATAAATTTTGTGGGAAGTATTGATATCATTTAATTTTACCTATTTTAATAATTCCTTTTTTAATATTATTTTATGATTATAGTCTGTTTACTACAATATATTTTACATAATCAGTAAATTGCACGAGTTCATGAAAGTCCTAATTTCTCGTTTAATTCTCACGAAGCAAAAGGAAACAACAATAAGTATTTGAAGGAGTCTTTAAGTAAGATTAAGCTTAATTTGTTTCAACTGGTTTTGCGACATTTACTGTGATTCGTTAAAACTGTTGTGAATTTATTTATTGTTTACGTCTCCCTTTTAATTTAAAGTTTTCCTTTGTCTTATTTCTGTAAACGTTGCTGTTGTTATTCTGCTGTTTTAAATTTTTCAAACTTTGCATTATTAAATAAAGGTTGTTATAATCAAATTGGGACAATAGAAATAAAAATAATATAATATATCTATTTTATGTTATCGTTCTCAATGATATTATTTTATACAATAAGATATCATAGATCTCGCATGAAAATATAATTGTTTTAATTTTTTTAATTAAACATTGTTGTTACCAGGTCAATGACAATGCTTTGTGTATTCCTTGGGGAATAGGGATCTACGTTCAGCAGTGAACTTGTGAAGGCCTATAATGAATGAAAAAATAAGTTTTAGAATAAAACAAAATGTCTTTAAAGTATGCTATTATTACACACTATAAATAATTAAAAACGTATAACAAATCTTTCCTTAGTCCCTTTTACCACATGACTAAAGAAACCGTACAAAGGCAAAGCTTCTAAAGAACTGTCAAAATTTTAAAATATTTTTGTAGTGTTAGCACAGGAGAATAAAATTAAATAACAAAACGTATATTAGCTTTTATTATAATACTTAAATTAGAATATCTTTTTACTAAATGTTTTTATTCTAAATGTTTTATTTTATAATTTTTATTCTTCAAAAATTAGTTGCACCTTTTAAATAAATGGTAAATTCTAAATCTAATGTCGTATTTTTTTTGAAAAATTTTCTATTGGAAAGTACTCACATGGCATAAAGAATATAAAATCTTTCACACGTTTTAATATTTCATTACCAATATTTACAATGTTCCTTTCGAGATCAAAATATTTGCGAAACTTTTGCTCAAGCAATTCATACATTTATTTCAGACACATTCTCACATTGACTGGAACTCAAACAAGCACCATCATTTGTCACCAAGTTGATGGTTGGAAAAGCATTTCCAAATAAATATTTTACGACCCTTTCTTTAAATTGACTATAGGATTTTTCGAAGTTATCCTCACAATTTTTACAATCAAACAGTTTTGAAAGGAGATCTTTTCGTCCGACATCTTTTAACCACTCTTGTCGTCTAAAATAATAAACAAAACATAAACCTAATAATAAAAATAACATTAATGTTTAACTTCAGTAATCACCAGGTGGTCAGTTCTTTCAATAGAGAAACGGTTTTAAGAGGTGGCTCCTAGATATTAGCTAGTAAATTATTGTCATGTAAAGAACGTAAATATATTGTGAGCCTCTTTGTTGAGCGAACTGTAGAAATGACATGTGTTGAGTTTGAGCACCTAATTGTTGTGAGCTTCTACAGACCTCCATGTTCTATATACGATACTTTAGAAAAAATTATGGAGAAAGTTTTTGCTAAGCTTAATAAACAGAATAAATCTGTTGTAATATGTAGAGACTTTAATATCAATCTCCTAGAAGCTTCCTCAATCAATATTAAATTTATTTTTCGAACAAACGCGTATTGCTCAATCTAGTGCAACATGTATAGATAACATTTTTACAAATGTGAAGCAGTTGCATAAACATATAATTCAAACATTAAGTTCTGATCACTGTGGACAAGTAGTTTCGTTACCTTATGTTCACAAAAAGCAAGTAGATGAGAAAGTTGTGTTTGTTCCAGTAAATGCACGTCGCTTGGAGAAATTTAGAAGTAACATAGTGAAAAAACTTCTATCACTTTCATACCAAAATGATCCAAATTTTTTGTATGGAACATTATTTAAGCTTATTTGCAATTAATTTAATAATACTTTTACTTCTTAAACATTCTCCTTGAAAAGTCGGAAGTCATTCAATAAATGGGCGACAGTAGGAGTCCATAAGAGCAGGCATAGGTTATATGATCTTTACCATGCAAGGTCATATAATCATAGCGTCAAATTTAGGGAATATGTAAAAAAATATTCAAAATATTTCAAAGAGTGTGCTCCACAACAAATTTGATTTGAATTTGAAAACACACAAAATTGAGTCGGCTTCTAATAAAATTAAAATGAAATGGAGTATTATTCATAGCGAATCTGGTAAGATCAACTCTCGCAAGTCAAATTACCAGTTAAGTATTAACAACAAATTAACAGCATCATATCAGGACGTAGCAATGGTTTTTGAGAAATATTCAACTGATATTTCGATATTGACCACTAAGTCACTGAATTCTTCACCAGCCGTCGCCGAATCATTACTTAAACAAAATAATAATGCGTGTACAAAGAATTTTACATTTCATAAAGTATCATCAAAAGATATTGTAAAATATTTTAAAACTATTGATGTAAAGAAAACTGCGGATCTGTGGGGGATTTCCGTTAAATTTATTGCGTCTATAATTATTTTATTTTATTTTATTTTATTCTTTTTGGAAAACTTACAGCTAACATTAACAATAAATAAATGAATAGCAACTAGAAGGCCATTTAAAAGTAATAGATAATAGATAAAATCGCGGCTCATTTAGCTATTATTTTTAATATTAGTATAGAATCTAGTGTGTTTCCTGATTTAATGAAGCATAGTAAAGCAATACCTTTATTTAAATCTGGTAGTACATATATACAGTACACAACACTTAGTAAGATTTTTGAAAAATTATTCTTGATCAAATGTTAAATGTCTTTAATATAAATAATTTACTTCATAAAAATCAATTTGGTATCACAAGGGGTTGCTCGACAACTGATGCCGGTGTTGAGCTGATTAAATATATCTTTAATGTATGGGAGTATTCACAGGATGCTTTGGGTATATTTTGTGACCTATCCAAGGCCTTCGATTGTGTTCACCATGAAACATTAATCAGGAAACTTCAACACTACGGTGTAAGAAGTGATGCTCTTAAATTAATTATTTCATATTTAAGTAAGAGAACGCAAAAACGCGTCATTAACAATATGAGCTCTCTCGGGTCGATGGTACAAATGGGCGTGCCTCAAGGCTTTCTGTTTCTTGTATACATTAATGACTTACCTTACATAGTAGGGGATAACCATGATATAGTATTTTTTGCAGATGACACTTCTTTAATTTTCAAATTAAATCGACAATTATTAAAATATGACTAAGTAAATAATGCTATACCTAAATTAGTAAATTGGTTCAATGTTAATAATTTGTACTTAAATGGCACTAAAACGTAATGTATGAAATTAATGACTCCAAATGTCAAATAATAAAATACTAATGTAATTTTAAATGGGGAGAAACTGAGTCTTGTAGATACCACCATTTTTCTTAGAATCACACTAGACGCAAAGCTTCAATGGAGCCCCCATATATCAAAACTATCAAGCAGACTTAGTTCTGCAGCATATGCTGTAAAAAGATTAGAAGTCTAACCAGTGTTGAAACAGCTGGACTAGTTTACTTTAGCTATTTCCAAAGCATAACGTCGTATGATATTTTGCTATGGGGACACGCAGCTGACACTGAAATTTTATTTGTTTTACAGAAGAGGGCCATACGAGAAATTTATGATTTAAAGCCTAAAGAGTCGCTGCGACAAAAATTTAAGGAAATTAATATATTAACTAAAATAAGTAATTCATTCTTGGGGCGATGTATACTTTTACAACAAAATTCCAGAAAATATACAAAATTTGACAGGCTCAAAGTTTAAAAACAACTAAGTTTGTATAAAAAGGGTTATTATAATATTAAGTAATTTATGGATAATAATAACCCCTGAAAATAAGGTGATCGCTACCAAGCTATTTCTAATTTGATGTGTTGTTAATATGTGTAACAAACATGATTGTAAGCTGTTATTTAAAAAAATGTCCCGCTGGGTTTCTTGCTGGTTCTTCCCAGGACAGAGGTTTTTTTTCCGAACCAGTGGTAATTAAACAAAAGAGTGACTTTCAATAAGTATTATTTATAATCTATATTGAATAAAAAAAACTTTCTGTTTCTGAACCAACCCGTTTCACCTAAATTATTATTAAATTATTGCACCAGATTCTCCCTTTCCCTTTGATATTTGACGCATTCTTCTAATAGTGTATAGACATCTTCTATTATGTGACAAATATTGCAATTCAGCAAGTCTCATCAAAAATACAAATTTTTTATTGAGGTAGTGCCTAGAACGTAATTATATAGTTTATAAACTGGTAAAATATTAAATTCGACTCCTATTCGTTATTTATTAAGTTTTATTAATTTGTTATCAGAAAGATACTGTTGCCCATCTTCTGTTTTATTTCCCTCTGTCCGATACCCAGGGGATGATATGGGGTAGTGGATTCTATAACACAGTTACTACACGGCTGGGTAAAACAAACCTCTACTCCAAATAAAATACTGCATGTAATTAGTTATCAGAATAATTAGAACTTTATAATATGTTTTTTACGTATATATGTATATTTGTCTGTATATATGTATTTATATGTGAATTTGTGTATATATATATGTGTGTATGTGGTTTGTATATATATATATATATGTATATGTATGTATGGTATTTGTATTTTTTATTTTTATGTTTATATGCTATAATTCCTAAATTCATTATATTTCTTATTCTGTACTGTTATGTATTATAATAACCGCCTTCGATGTTTTTCCACTCCTCAAGGTTGACAGGCAGAGAATGCTTTAAGCATTATGTCCGCCTTTTGTACATATATTTTATAAGGTTCAAAAAAGTTAAATAAATAAAAAATAAAAACTTTAGGACTTTTTTTTATTAAACACATTGTAAGTCAGAAATTCGTTAAAATACCATATAAAGATTTTGACCTTGGAACATGGTTTTAACATGGCGAAACCAGTAATCAACAAGTAACCGTGGCTTGAGGCTGATTTTTCATTTTAAGATGAACAGACAGCATATAATAACCAACTTGAAAAAAAGTTTTTCTATTTGAATGTATGTTTTTTATATGTATATGTTATGCGATATCATCGTCAATTGTGATTTTAGTGGCCTTTTTTATAAAATAGGTAAATATGAAATTGCAGTCTTTTACTGTGGTCGAATTCAACCTAAGGACGCTTACGTAATAAAAACATTTACCCGGTTGCTGCCGTCGACAGAATTTCTGGTATAATTTTAACATATACAAGGCTTACCATTAGCAAATCAGACTTATGGTATACCAGGGAGAATAGATTTACTTTTAGGCGCAGTAATATACAGTAAAATCATAAACAATGCAGTAGTAAGAGGACTCCTGGCTCGCCCTTAGCTCAAAATACACAACTACGGTGGATCCTTTCTAGTGAGATAAATGAATGAAAAGAGAAAAAAAAATTAAGTATGCACCTCAGAACGATAGGTAGATAACGATGTTTTGAAGAGTTCTAGGTTTGCAAAATTAGGTAGGTATGTTGAGATCAAATATACGTTGTTCATTCAATCATTACAATCTATTAAAGTCAACTATAGGCCTCCCCACAGATAACCTCATAAGAGGGCTATTTGCCATAGTTTCTACTTTTGGCAGGTGGGTTGGCAACCCCAGTTTTTTTACTTTGGATCTAGTTGTTATTAGGACGTTTTCTGATGGTTTCACTCTGCCGCCTTTTACCACGCCCAGGGTATGGAAGTAGATATTCTGTCACCGCCAATATATATTGGTATTAAATACTTATGTTATAAATTTACACTTTATTACTAAATAGTTCTGGGGTAAATATTTAAGAAAGGTTTTAGTAAATAACATAATAAGAGCGATTAATGATTAATTTCAAACTTGCAATTATTTGTAGGAGAAATTTCATTATATATTTTTCTAATGAAACTGTTCGATAAAGAATAATATGTAACAGAAATTATAGATCCACATTAAAATAATATAATAAACAAAATGAAATTAGTACAAAATAAGCGGCGTTTTGCGCGCTTCTCAAACTCAAACCCGCTAGTCATCATAGGACCCAAAACTTACGCGTACTTAGATAGCGTCCTGTAAAATATGCCGAATGACTTATTTTGATCCCGTATTTTTTTGCCTACCAAATATTCAGTAGTTATTTAAAAACATGGAAAGTTTAATTAACATAAAATTTTGTTACAAATCAGTAGTCAATAAAATATATACGGGTTGTTTATCAACGATTGATAAAAATATGTATGCCAATTAAGGTTTTCGTATTTCTTTACACGCATTTAACGCGTAGGCAAAACATTCAATAATAATAAGTAGATTTTACAAACAATTCGATAAAATACATCAAAAATCACAAAAAATTCGTTGATTCATAAAATATCAATATTATGATGCAGGCTACAGTAATTGCCATTGGCATTGCAATGGCAAAGTGACTGTACATAAAAATAAGATAGGAAAGTCGAATATTCTGAAGCATCAATCACCAACCAGTAGTGCGCGATTGCTGATAGCTATTAAACGTATTATCTCCGATGAAATTAATAGCCTGCGCAAATTACTTTCGGATGGATCTGTTTTTTATATGGTGCAATTAAGTAATATGAGTGAGTGGTTTGTATCCGAGGTCTTATTCACATCACAAAATAAATTATTGCTCAAACGAGGAATATTTTAATATATTGACATGTCTTGAAAATTCGGTGAAAGATGCATTGGCTTGGTGGACTGGTCAAATTTCTGGCGCAATCACCTGATTTGGATTTTTATCTCTGTAGTACGATAAAGCAGTCACTTCGTATTTCAACACATTTGATACCGATGCGGAAATGGGTAAGCGAATAGTCGCAGCCTTTTCAAAAATAAAGTCTAAAATTTTTGTTCTACAACCCGTGTAATCAGATATTATAATGTTAATACTTATAAGCCGGTGTCACAAGTCCATAGAGATAAAAGGTCGTCGTTTAGTAGATATTATAGTGATGAATTAGGGTTTGTGCATAATTATCACAATTAGTCAAAGTAAAATTTAAAAAAAAAGTTGTGATAATCGATTACTAAAGTAATAACAGCTGAGTGATTTGACGAGTTCAAGACCTTGATGCAGGTAAGACGCGTGAGCGTGTTTGATGTTTGCCGCCGCCGGCCGCTGTGGCTTGCTGTTTCGCTTTAGCGCGTTATCATCCCATACAGAGGTAATGCATCTACACACAATCTATACAAATAAATAAAACTGAAGTGTCTGTTTGTAATGTCAAAATCAGCTTTTTACTAAATGAATATATTTTTTTTAATTTTTGTCTGTCTGTCTGTTCCGGCTTACCTCCGAAACGGCTAGACCGATTTTGATGGAACTTTTACTGGCAGATAGCTTTTAGAAAAATTATGAGGATTCCTTGCAAAAAATTCTATAAAATCTAATTGTAATAAATTCCACTCGGGTGAAGTTGCGGGGCACAGCTACTATACAAATATTATTCAATTTAATTTTTTTGACATTTATTATGTCGCATATACATTATTTAATATCGAGTTAACTGAAGAAAAGTTATTTCTATGCGTTTCAATACTGATTCTGATAACGCACTTAACGGGAACCACAGGGTTTTTGTTACATGTTGTATAGACATTGTTGTACGAATTTCACATTTTCAGTAGAATACCTTTATTTCAATCTTTATTGCTTGTGGTATGCCAAATAATTCAAGGTGATATCTGGTACGTGTTAGAACATTAAACTACAATACATCCAAAAGTCTGCTGACAAAGGTGCCCGTCGCAACTTTATAAAACATATTATAAATCGCGGATCTTACTGTGCGTCATTTTAGAATGTCTATTTGTGCAACCTATCAGCATATTCAGGGTTGGCATGTATTACCTAATTTGTAATACAATTATACAATATAAATTACATGTTAATAAAAATTAAAACTAAAAAAAAAATTAAAACATCAAGTTACAACGATAACTACCGGACGAAATAGGGCAATGAATCCTCTTACACTGCCTACACACAAAAACAAAATTTACATCACAACATAAAATATTTAATATTAATAAAGAATATAATGATATTGTGAAAACTTCGAATATTTACTTGGTCAAAAGTTATTCAGCAAATTCTTTTTACTTTCGAGAGCTACAAATGACTTTCGTGAGTGAGAAGTCGGAAGAAACCGAAGAAAATATTTACATTATCTATACGTTGTTATGCAGAAGGGATCCAACCCACAAACAAACTTTAAAGATACTTGAAATGTGTCCTTAAAATTTGGACCAACATACAATGATGATGCCTTGCTTCGATTTGAAGGATTATCAATATATTAAAGAGGAGATATTCAATCTGAAATTCGATCTGGAGGATATTCACTATGTAGCAGTGTCAAACTTACCATCCATGTCTTGTGATCTGTGGCGGTGCAATATGCGGGCCGTCGTTTTCTCGTAAGATACCATTCAGTTCTACCAGTACCGGAAGTTGCATTCTGCGCAGATCGTTCTGACCCTCTGGAACCTCAACACCTAGTCGAATAACCTTCTTGATCTGGAAGCAAATATTCAATAAATTATTACATACGGTAGCATTTATATGAATTATGAAAATTTAAACTTGTGTACTACAAGTTAATAAATAAATAAAAATATATCTGTCTCAAATTTTTCCCATGTATTTTTATATCTTTTCGCATCTTTTAATCTTTCAATATAGTTTTATTTTTATATTGATATTATTGTTTTGCTTGATTTAGGCAGCGATAGTTATGTAGCTCTAATTGTTATTACTAATTATTTTAAGACATATTATTCTTATTTAAACCAATTTTTAACCTAAATCTTAGTAAGATACTTTTTGCGTAACTATTTCCACTTTTTTAGTGACTTTCAAAGTGATAAAGGAACCCAAATAATACTTTATAGGTAAATAATAAGAAAGCTTTTGAGTAGTGATAGAAAAAAAATATAAATTTATTACAAAATATTAAGTAGTTATAACTTAGGAATGGTATCAATTCTGAGTTTTATATTAGACTAATGATTTAAAGCTCTTACCGAATAATGGCAGTGTAAGAAAGTCCACCATTGTTGCGTTCCGTGGATGTCGTAAGAGCGATGTGCCGAGGAAACGCATGACATTCGATAGATATCTATACGTGGTATAGCCATGCTGCAGTTATATTATGGCAAATTTGTCACCAGATGACAATTACAGGTTGTCGTTTTGACTTACGATAGACTGACGTCGGATAATCCGTCCCAAAATGCTAATTTAAATGCAAATTTGACGAATTGGTAGTTGGTGAGAATAAGATACTCGTAGTAAGTGTCCATGATGGTGAGATAGAGGAAATCTTAGAAAATGCTTGCCAGTAGCAAATTCTTGGAAATACCTTCCAGTAGTGGAATAAAGAGGATGTTGTAGATGATGACGACAATCATAATAAACATATTGTGCAACGATTTTGCAACAATTAACAAAATGGACATCAAAATATTAAATTTGGTAAAAAACACGTTGTCCATATCCGCTTAATGAAATAGTATCATGTGTGTTACCTAGTTTGAAATAGCAGCTGTACAACTTTATAAAACAAGTTGTATCAATAGCAGCTGTTTTGCCTCGTCAGCTACCGCAGAATCTAGTTCACCTAAATATGCCTCGCGTAGAGGTGAAACACGTGTTATTTTACCGACGGGAGTGTGTCTTTCTTAGTAAATTGGTGTTGGGAGCGGTGGTGCTGGACGGGGATATTACACGCAATTAAGGGAGGGCAGGAGGTGCTCTTCAAACTAGGTAAGACACATAATTTTATGTCATTAAGCGGATGTGGGTAAAGTAATTTTTACCAACTTTAATATAATGGCTTACCGCAGAGTAACACCTGATTCTATTTATTAAAATAGACATCATTTTCGTCTATATAAATCCACTATAGGCCTCCCCCAAGGTGTGCAACAAAGCACGGTCCTGAGCCACATGCATCCATTTTCTGCATTTCTTATCATGTCGTTTCTCCATCTAGTGGCGGACCGTCGTACACTTTGCTTACTAGTACTATGCTGCCACTCTTTCTTTCCCATGGGTTGTGTGTTTTTCAATCTGTACGACTGGCCTATTCCCAATTCATCTTACTGCTATAGACAGAAATTGTTGGCAATTATCACTAAATTAATTCTAGATGCAGAATAAATTTTGTGGGAAGTATTGATATCATTTAATTTTACCTATTTTAATAATTCCTTTTTTAATATTATTTTATGATTATAGTCTGTTTACTACAATATATTTTACATAATCAGTAAATTGTACGAGTTCATGAAAGTCCTAATTTCTCGTTTAATTCTCACGAAGCAAAAGGAAACAACAATAAGTATTTGAAGGAGTCTTTAAGTAAGATTAAGCTTAATTTGTTTCAACTGGTTTTGCGACATTTACTGTGATTCGTTAAAACTGTTGTGAATTTATTTATTGTTTACGTCTCCGTTTTAATTTAAAGTTTTCCTTTGTCTTATTTCTGTAAACGTTGCTGTTGTTATTCTGCTGTTTTAAATTTTTCAAACTTTGCATTATTAAATAAAGGTTGTTATAATCAAATTGGGACAATAGAAATAAAAATAATATAATATATCTATTTTATGTTATCGTTCTCAATGATATTATTTTATACAATAAGATATCATAGATCTCGCATGAAAATATAATTGTTTTAATTTTTTTAATTAAACATTGTTGTTACCAGGTCAATGACAATGCTTTGTGTATTCCTTGGGGAATAGGGATCTACGTTCAGCAGTGAACTTGTGAAGGCCTATAATGAATGAAAAAATAAGTTTTAGAATAAAACAAAATGTCTTTAAAGTATGCTATTATTACACACTATAAATAATTAAAAACGTATAACAAATCTTTCCTTAGTCCCTTTTACCACATGACTAAAGAAACCGTACAAAGGCAAAGCTTCTAAAGAACTGTCAAAATTTTAAAATATTTTTGTAGTGTTAGCACAGGAGAATAAAATTAAATAACAAAACGTATATTAGCTTTTATTATAATACTTAAATTAGAATATCTTTTTACTAAATGTTTTTATTCTAAATGTTTTATTTTATAATTTTTATTCTTCAAAAATTAGTTGCACCTTTTAAATAAATGGTAAATTCTAAATCTAATGTCGTATTTTTTTTGAAAAATTTTCTATTGGAAAGTACTCACATGGCATAAAGAATATAAAATCTTTCACACGTTTTAATATTTCATTACCAATATTTACAATGTTCCTTTCGAGATCAAAATATTTGCGAAACTTTTGCTCAAGCAATTCATACATTTATTTCAGACACATTCACACATTGACTGGAACTCAAACAAGCACCATCATTTGTCACCAAGTTGATGGTTGGAAAAGCATTTCCAAATAAATATTTTACGACCCTTTCTTTAAATTGACTATAGGATTTTTCGAAGTTATCCTCACAATTTTTACAATCAAACAGTTTTGAAAGGAGATCTTTTCGTCCGACATCTTTTAACCACTCTTGTCGTCTAAAATAATAAACAAAACATAAACCTAATAATAAAAATAACATTATAAAAATAACTATTAGGTGCTACGTACTACGTTTTCTTTCAATTTTAATAGATACCTCATACATAATATATCTGTATGTATAAGGTATCTATCCACCACATTTAAAATAATAAATTATAGTCAAGTTACTTACCTAGTGGAATCTTTACGATAGTTAAAAAATTATATGTTTATATTTATTCTATTACTGTTCATACAAACAAGAATATTAAACCATATTTACACTTTTTTATATTTCATTAAACACGAATTCTATAAAAAACAAAATTTTACACTTATTATTCTTTACATCACCGTGAGTTTTAACACTGTCCGAGCCTGTTTAAAGTTTCTCTGTACGTGACGAGCCGCCAGTTCCTACGCACACACACGCATCTGGCTTGAAGTAGTGTACCTATCATAATGCCGTTGTATGAAGCTTTACCTCTGTACGGTACGGTTTCTTTACTCATGTGCTTTTACTATGTTATTGTAGTATTCCAGAAACATAACGTATAAAATTTAATGTTTGTTAGGCATTTCAAACCGAAGAAGATACGTTAGATGAAAATTAAAAACAATTAGCCATCAACAGCGCAAAATAGAATTAACTAATGTCAAGAAAGTGCAGACCAGTACACTTGAACGGGTTTCCCTTGTCGTGTGGGAGCAGGAAGGGTGGAATAAAGAGCCGTAGCTTGGTTATTCACGGTAAACAAAGAGGAACTCATTTGGCTGGCCTGAGGTGGCAGCTTTTAGTGGGCTCACCGATCCCACTTTGAATGCCTGTTGAGAAGTAAAATGAGAAATTGTCCGCTCCCGAAGAGGGGCTGCCATGCAGTGGAGCTGTGGATGTAAGCGTTCCCGAGGCTTTGCCAATATGCGATGAACACATAGGTAATCGATTCATGCCATAGCCTACACAATGTTAAATTTGTTTCATAAAAAATGATATGTGTAAAGTCTAAACTCCAGGAACAAACACAATCTAATAACACCAGTCACTCGCCTCCACAGAATCAGTAATTTTTTCACAATGTATATGATCTTAAAGCAAAGTCCCATAAAAAACGCAAGGCCTCTCCACCACAAAGTATTTTTTTTCTACTGAACAAAACTGTAGATTATTACATTATGAATTCGTTGTAAATAATTATCATTAATTATTATTAACCTAATTATATTAACTAATTATGATCAGTGTTGGTAACATTATTTGTAATATATATATAGTATGAACTTAATAAACAAAAACAAAAAACTTTTTATCCAACATTGATTATAAAGAATATTTATTGAAAGTCACTCTTTTGTTTAATTACAACTGCTTCAAAAAACTCCCTGGCCCTGGGAAGAACCAGGTAAGAAACCCAACGAGACATTGTTTAAATAAAAGCTTAAAATCATGTATGCTACACAATTAACGACACAAAATAAATTAGAGATAGCTTGGTAGCGATCACCTCATTCCCATAAGTTATTATCATCCATAAATTCCTTAATATTATAATAACCGTTTTTATAAAAAGTTAGTTTAATAAAGTTTTCAAACTTTGAGCAGGTCAAATTTAATACTTTTTCTGGAATTTTATTGTAAAAGCGTATACATTGCCCCAAGAACGAATTACTGACTTGTTGGAGTCGAGTAACTGGCACTACAAGCTTGTGTCTTTTCCTTGTATTTACAAAATGAATATCACTTATTTTTGTAAATCTCCTTTTATTTTTGTGTACGAGAAATTAAGAGGTCTAAGCTAATATTATATTTCCTTAAATTTTTCTTGCAGAGACTATTTTAGGCTTTAAATTTATTTATTCTAAGGCTTTAAATCAGAAATTGCTCCTATGGCCCTCTTCTGTAAAACAAATATAGTTTCATTGTCAGCCGCGTGTCCCCACAGCGACCATACGACATTATGCTATGGAAACAGGTAAAGTAAATTAGTCCAGCTGTTTCAACAATGGTCAGACTTCTAATCTTTTTTACAGCATATGCTGCAGAACTAAGTCAGCTTTCTAGTTTTGATATATGGGGCTCCACTGAAGCTTCGTGTCTAGTGTGATTCCAAGAAAAATGGTGGTATCGACAAGATTCAGTTCCTCTCCATTTAAAATTACATTGGTATTTAATTGATTGACATTTTTAGTCAAGAATTTCATACATTTTGTTTTAGTGCCATTTAAATGTAAATTATTAACATTGAACCAATTTACTAATTAAGATATAGTATTATTTACTTCGTCATATTTTAGTTATTGCCGTCTTAATTTGAAAATTAAAGAAGTTTCATTATCAAATAATACTATGTCATGGTTATTCCCTACTATGTAAGGTAAGTCATTAATGTATACAAGAAACAGAAAGGGGCTGAGAATTGAGCCTTGAGGCACGCCCATTTGTACCATTGACCCGAAAGAGCAATAGCTCTCCCGGTTAAATGGCACAAATGGGCGAAGTCAGATTAGTATGATTATTATTATTGGGGTATTTATAGAGTATTCTCATGTGGTTGGGCTGCCTAAATATATAAAAGGATATAGTAAATAAAAATATAAAACTATATATATATATATATATATATATATATATATATATATATATATATATATATATATATATATTAAATATACTAACATAAATAATAGTAGGGGGTCATTGTAGAAGCGTGCTCGTCGCGACCCCTGCCAGCCCTTTTCAGGGCTGCAATTCTACTAGCTGCGCACCCATGCCAACGAGGGTTAGGGCGTCCCCCCAAGGCGACGCACACCAGCTCGTCCCCGTTGGTGTGGAATGCAGCGTGCAAATCGGCGATGGGGACCGCCACCCGTCACGCACAGCCCGACACGGCGGAAGGTGGAGGACAGAGTGCAGAGTTGGCACGTGGAATGTTAGAGGAGGCATGAGAGATAAGACGAATGAGTTGATCGAAATAATGAAAGAAAGAGAATTAGATGTCGTGTGTATGTCGGAGACCAAACGGAAGGGCAGTGGTACTGAAGAGCTCCCTGGCGGGGCGTTAGCTCTATGGTCCGGAGTCCCGGAGAGCGAGAACGCTTGCCAGGGAGTGGGGGTGCTGCTGTCTTCTCGGTTGGTCGATGTTATGACTGAATATAAGGTTGTGAACTCAAGACTTCTCTGGGTTCGCTTTAAATTGGGACTGACGAAGTTATTCCTTTTGGCTGTTTATGCGCCGGTAGCTTCGTCGTCCAGGGCTGAGCTGGAGGAGTTTTGGGAGAATGTAAGAGAAGTTCTAGATTTAGCTAGGGGAAACGAAAGAATTGTTGTATGTGGTGATTTGAATGGATGGGTTGGTACCGCTCGACCAGGGTACGAGTCGGTACTTGGAAAGTTTGGCGATAAAAGGGTTAATGATGCTGGCAAGCTTATACTGGCGGTGTGCAAGGAAAAGGGTCTTCTTGTGACAAACACTATGTTTAATTACAAGAAAATCCATATGTATACTAGAGAACGAAAGAATGAGAGAAGTATGATTGATTTGTTCCTGGTGGATGACCGACTGCGAAAACAGGTGATGGATACGCGAGTGTTCAGGGGTGCTGACCTGGGAACGGATCAATATCTAGTGATTACTAGATTTAGGGGTCTGTTCGCGGGTTGGCGCTACCGGACGGCAGTAACAGAACCACAGTCGGTCTGTCACATCCGAAGCTGGAAGCTTCAGGAAGCGGATACTAGGGACAAATATCAAGCGAGGGTAGCCGAAAAGCTTGACACCATCGATGGCAGAAAAGAATGTGTAGAAAGAACTTGGCAGAACCTTAGGGATGGAATGGTAAGTGAAGCGGAAGAAGTGTGTGGAACAATAAAAAGAGGCAGTAGTAAAAGAAGAGATGCATGGTGGAATGATGAAGTGAAAGAAGCTGTAAAAAAGAAGAAGAAAGCATGGTTAGACTACTTGGCCTCTAGTAATGATAAGGATATGAGAGAAGATGAAAGAAAGATATAGGCTGCAGAAAGTTCACACGAAAGCACTGATTGAGGAAGTGCGTGAAAGGTGTAGAATGGAAGCGGACGAAAGGTTGTCGCACAACTTTAAGGAGAACTCCAAACTCTTCTGGAAAGAGATTGGAAGGACCCGGAGTGGTGCGACGGCCTTAAGAATGAACAAAGTGCTTTCGAGAACTAATGACGTCCTCTCAGAAAAATCGGACGTCATGCAGCGATGGAGCGAATTTTATAGAGAAATGTATGCGTGTGATGATCTTAGTGAGGGATCCGGGGATGACGCCGTGACTGGTACGCCAGACCCGGACCTCGATGACACTGAGATCATCAGTATGAAAGAGATTGAACGAGCGATTCGAAGTTTGAAATGTAGTAAGGCTGCGGGACTAGACAGAGTTACTGCTGAAATGGTCAAGTATGGTGGGCCTCGCGTCTGGGACAGCTTTCATCTGCTGTGCAATTTGTGCTGGCGGACGGGGGATGTCCCGGATGATTGGCGATCCGCAGTCATTGTGCCTTTATATAAAGGTAAAGGTTCACATTTTGACTGCGGGTGCTATCGGGCGATCAGCTTGACCAGTTTAGCAAGTAAAGTTTACTCGAAGGTTTTGACACGTAGGATGCAAGAGAAATCGGAAAGATTTCTATGGGAGGCACAATGCGGATTTAGACCTGGAAGAGGATGCACGGATCAAATGTTTTCTCTCCGCATGATCACGGAGAAGCTTCTGGCTGCTAACCAGAAGATTTTCTGTGCTTTTGTGGATCTTGAGAAAGCATTTGATAAGGTTGTAAGGAAGAAAATGTGGGAACTGTTGCCGGGGTATGGTGTGGATGGTCGATTGCTAAGGGCTGTGCAGTCTCTTTACTGTGACTGTAAAGCCTGTGTGCGGGTAGGGCATGACCTGTCACCCATGTTTAACGTCCAAACGGGCGTAAAGCAGGGTTGTGTCATGTCTTCCTGGCTGTTCATACTGTATCTCGACAGCTGTTTACAGAAGCTGAAAGATAGTTGTTTGGGTGTGAAATTGGGTGACACTAAAGTAAATTGTCTGCTGTATGCTGATGATGCAGTGCTTATTGCACCATCAGAGGCAGAACTGCAGGCATTAGTCACGTGTATGAAAGAGGAATGTGAAATTAAAGGTCTCCGTTTGAATGCTAATAAAACTAAGGTTCTGGTATATGAAAGGGACGAAGAGAGAACGAAGTGTGAAATATGGGTAAATCAGGAATGTCTAGAACAGGTAAATGAAATTGTATACTTGGGGAGTGCTTTTAGCCGGGATGGAAGATGTGATTTAGATGTGGACAGGCGTGTCGCTGCCGGGAAAAAAGTCAATGGTGCCCTGACTGCGTTAGTCAAAAGGCAAGGCGTAGCGAAGAGTGCACGCCTTGCAATACATAACGCAGTGTTGGTACCGACTTTGTTATATGGCAGCGAAACCTGGGTATGCCAGAAGAAGCATAAAAGTAAGTTGAATGCAGTGGAGATGCGATCTCTTCGTAAAATGTGCGGCGTTACCATGGCCGACCGAAAGCGAAACGAAGAGATTCGCAATATGGCAGGTTTGAAAGATGACCTTATCACAAAAATTGATAAGGGCGTGCTTCGGTGGTTTGGGCACGTTGAGCGAATGAGTGAAGACCGAATGGTGAAGAAAATATATAGCGCGAAAGTTAATATTAAAAGGTGTCGAGGTAGACCGAGACTAACTTTCGAAGACCATGTGAGCAAATTGCTCGAAGAGGGTAGGGTCAAAAGTACTCGGATACCTAGACGTGCATGCATGAAGAAGATAATGAATCTGAAAGAAGCGAAAGAGGTTTGTAAGGATCGTGACACTTGGCGATCTGTTCTCTCTGGCTACCCCGTCAGGGATTGTGCGTGAAGATAAGCAAACATAAATAATACATAAATAAATAAAAGCCCAACCAGATGGAAGCCCTCGGCAGGGGAGACCAAACAGGCGAGGGTTAGAGGGAAAGTGGCGTTCGATGCGGGCGGTATCGAGGAGCACCGCCTTCTGTATTTGAGCAAGGAGCTCTCCGTCACGGAGTCCCAGTCACCTCAGATAACCTGAGAGGCTGACCGGGATGAGCCCGTTCGCGGAAACGACCACAGGAATAATTTCGGTCGGCAGACCAACCTACATGTCGGTCACCTCGTGAGCCTTATAGAACGAGTCTTATAGAACCTCCCGTGGAGCTCCTTCTCCTTCCACACGAATTCCCTGTCGGAAACGCACTGTACTGCTGGGTCTCTCAATTGCTCATTAGCTAAGGATAGAGGGGTCAGCACTTTGTCACACGAAATGACGTCCCTGTAGAATGAATATGATATATGACATACCAGGTTTAGGTATGTTTCAGTCTCGGATGTTGATGTGATTTTAAGTATTATTTTATTTTAAGTATTAAATTATAATTATTGTAAAAATTCTGTTAAATACTATATTATTGTCATATGATTGAATACATGCATTTTATTTATGAATTTTTACATAATGTTATATAATGCATATGTAGCAGCTAATTGACTGCTGGACATATTATGTTCATAAGTCAATTAGCTGCTGGGCATGAGTGTATTTTACAACATTGTTGCAGATAGGGACAATTCACTCTTTCACCTATCATTTTAAGAATGGTCTTTGGCCTGGCCCTATCCCTGCGCACCACAGATGCTGCATTTTTACGCACAGTTGCGTAAAAGAATCTAAATGTGTTCGAAACATCGTTGATGCGCTGCAGCAACGGGACAGCTCCATTAGTACCCGGAACGAAAACCAATATTTAGATTTGTTACGACGAAAAAATGTTTACAGAGATGACGTACCATTTCTGTAAACATTAGAATTTTGTTTATTGTACACCTGTTGACTATTACTATGAATACGGGTTATTGTTGTTAAATGTGCACATAGCTATCTCAAAAGTGTACAGCATTTAACAAAATAATTTTTATTATTTCTTTCGGGAGTCCTTTTTTTCATTCTTTCGTCAGC
Source organism: Parnassius mnemosyne (assembly GCA_963668995.1). Classification (NCBI taxonomy): domain Eukaryota; kingdom Metazoa; phylum Arthropoda; class Insecta; order Lepidoptera; family Papilionidae; genus Parnassius; species Parnassius mnemosyne. Next base: position 57,416,315 of record CAVLGL010000093.1, read on the forward strand.
CATTTTTATAATTTTAATGGTTTTTACTTCCTTTCTGGCTAGAGACCTCTGATATCTATTGTAATATCTTAAACACTAGATGAATAATAATTTAAATTGAAAACGGTTTAATTTCTCTACATTTTTTTTAATTTTAATTTCCGTCAGTAGCCTAATGGCAGGGCGTGGACCGCGAACTCGAAAGTTTGTGAGTTCGAATCCGCCATTCTACTAATGTCGTAAGCCACTTTTAATACAAGCATTTTAGCTTACCAGAAGTGGTTTAAGAGAATATTGGTAATGTTTAATAGCATTACTAGTATTTTATTTTAAAAAATCTGTATAATGACCCGCCATACAAACCTCTTGCGATTCATTTCAGGATTTGATAGGTCATTTCATAATTTTTTTTCAAGAAAGCTATAAAAATAAAACTACTTTTGTAAGCATTAAATACAATACAATACAAAATACAAACACTCACGCCTGTCACCCAGAGGGGTAGGCAGATACTACGGACTTCCATTTGGCGCGATCCTTACACACTTCTCTCGCCTCCTTTACATCCATATATTTACGCATACACGCTCGTCGGTTAAGGGTACTCCTGATCTGGCCCATTTTCAATGTATCGCCGATTTGGTCGATAAATCTTCGTCTAGGGCATCCTTTCCCGACTTTGCCGTTCATTCTTTCTACGTGACCAAACCACCGAAGCATTCTTTTTTTAATCCTTGTCACAACGTCATCTTAATTTAAATATCTTAATTCATATCTATACAAATAAATAAAATTGAAGTGTCTGTTTGTAATGTCAAAATTACAGTTTTTTACTAAATGCATATGAAAGTAAATACGGTACCTATAACTAAAATACAATTTTTAAAATTTTTGTCTCTCTGTCTGTCTGTCTGTCTGTCTGTTTGTTCCGAGTAATCTCCGAAACGGCTAGACCGATTTTGACGGGACTTTCACTGGCAGATAGCTGATTTCATAAGGAGTAACTTAAGCTACTTTGATTTTAGAAAAAGAATTAGGGTTCCGCGCAAAAACTTTAAAACCCTAACACGCGAACGAAGTCGCGGGGAACAGCTAGTATTAAATAAAGTAGAATATTATAGAAAATTTCGAAGTTACATCTATGTATATTTAAAAGTAAATCGAATTTTGTGCATGTGTGTCATGGTATCTAATTAGGAACCTCAATAAAGGAAACAAATGTGTTATTGAGATAAACTTGATAAAAAATGGCTGACAATGTTTATTACTGTACCGGATCCATTTTATTGTTATTAAAAGTTATCTGATAAGCCTGTATGTGATTTTCATTATTAGGTTTAACCAAATAACTTTAGTGTTCTTACCGGAACAGACGTCAGGATTGTTTGAAACTTAATTATTCCCAATATATTATTGTATTTATAATATTATGTATATATATATATATATATATATATTATATATATATATATATATTGTTATATAATACACTATCGTGTTACATAGAGATTGAACCGTTGGAATATTCGTCACGCTATCTGTCGTAGGAGTTGGGCAGTAGGTATATATCTCCCTTTTACAGCTACAAAAAAGTTTAATACCTATTTACATTGTCGTAGGATTGTAAAATTACACTATCCAATTTTGAGTTGATTTTTTATTATTACTATTCGTTATTACTATTTGTTGCTTCTAGCTCCTTATGTTTATATTAATCTTAGGGAAAATAGCTCATATACCAAATTAAAGAAATATATTTACTGTAAATACGTTCTGATAAAGAGTTTATTATCTTTTAGAAATGCAAACAGAGTAAAGAGTTCAATTAAATAGTAAAGTAACAGCCCTAGTATGGCCCACGGCTGAATATATGCATTCTCAGATTGTTGTGAAGTTTTTTTTACGTATTTTTTTTATTTACTTAATAATAATTTTAAATTTAGATGTAGTAATAAAGTAAATTCTTAAATCGTTACGTTGTAATAAAAATCTTCTTATTTAGTTTAGAAATAGCGTTTATGATAATTCATTTTTAATGGATACGACGACAAACTTAAATCAAATAGAATAGAATTTATTTAGCCATAGATTTAGGTTTGCCATTTACCGACAGGTGTAACTGTTAACTGTTTATCTACTATATCCTCTTTTTAGTATAAAAGATATGCTGAATGAATAAAGAAATCTGAAATTTAGACAGTAGCTACCATTTATAACGTAGACATCCATTGAGAAAGGATTTAAGAAAATTCGACCCATAAGAGGATGAAATAGTGTGTTACTGTTCCTATAAAAGTTTTTATTTTACGGGGCGATTGACGGCGATTTCAGAGGTTGTTCAATTTTGTATGGAGAAAACATAATAAATGCCACCGAACAATATAATTTACCCTTACGGGTTGAAAACAATGGTGCAAATTTTGTATAAAAATATTGTTTTAAGAAGCACGGTTCGATCCGCTGGACGAAGAAGACTGAAAATAGGACAATAGCTTCCTTTTATTACGTAGACATCTACAAAAAAGGTTTTTAGAAAATATAAAACCTTAGAGCATGAAATATGGTGTAAGATAATTTTGTACTGGGTGAACTCAAATTTTTATGAAGAAAAATAATTAAATGATTTTTAATAATAATAATAATAATAATAATAATCATCTTTATTCGGGCAAAAAACACCCATATCCAGTAAAATCAATGAATTAAAAATCAGTCTCCAAAATTTCAGCAATAAATAAATCAATGTCAATACAAAATAACAATTTTAAAATAATAAATCCAGTCAATTTCAATAAGCAGTAATGTCAGTATATAAAATAATCTAATCAAATAAAATAAAATTAATACATAAATAACAGAAAACACATTTTTATTAGTCAGGAGATAAGATCAATCAAAACTTTCTCAGAGGAAACTGCATTGCTGCGACATGTTTGTCGCAGTAATGCCGGATAATATAGCAGTCTAACCTTCCTAAGATCATCGCTAGGACAGTGTTGGAGCTGGCCCGCACGCTGCGCACTAGAGACGCGGCCCGCTTGCGCATGGTGGCATTGAAGCAATCGGTGCGCGCATCCGCGAACATACATTTTTGTATCTTGAAAAGTATTACTCCTACTTTTGCATTAATGAATTATTATTTTTTTTATTTTCCGAAATCTTTACTTAAAGTGATAAAGCCGTAAAGCGAGAGTGGAATGCTTACGTGAAGAAAAAAAAAAGGATTTTAATGGCATTGTGGTGGGTAAATTCATAAATCGAAATAATGATATTTATGAATAATACATAATTTAGAACTTTACAAAAATCTGCGCCTACCCTTACTATTTACTATTTATGCGGTGGAAAGTTGTTCTTACTGTTTCCAACATACCCATCAAACACTTTAGGCTAAATTATGGTCATGGTGGCCAGTCGCAACGGAGGCTAGCCGTTTATACAGGACATTGAGATATTATGTACGAACCTTTCGGTAAAAAATACCTGATAGTATTCTATAATAGGTACTTAAGTACCAAGGGAGTGCATTTTACATCAATTACTTCACAAGGATTTTGAATCACAAGTGTTCACGCAAGCATAGGTGCATTTTTTATTCACTCACTCCTATAGTCTGATGGAACGGCAATCGGACACAAATTATAAAGAGATCAGACGCAGAAACAACGGCTTTAAGTGTTTTCTGAGTGAGGTACATGGATGAAGCACCACTAAAATCAGCTATCTGGACTGCTACTGAGAATTTTTTGATAGAAAACCCCTCTGATTTTGGGCCTGGTCATATATACTTAAAGGTCAAAAAACTTTTCTCGGTTGAATTTAGTTTTATTTTTCATTTGATTTCAGGATGAGACATAATATTCACCATTCAAAATCATCATCTTCATTTTGTTGATGTAATTAGGTACCTACTTAACTTTAGATAGGCATGGGATTGTAGTTTTCATTTCAAATATTTTTAATAATAATGGCAATATGGTGCCTCATACCATAGTACAGATAATTGGTATTATAAAGTTAAAATGATGACTGTATGATAATAGACTTACTAGCTTTAGTTTTTTTAATAATGTATATATTAATAAGTTAATTATTAAATTTGTAAACAAAATCATTGTAAAGTAAAAATTAATAACTAATAAAAATATATATTATATTTCCACATTGTTTCATTTGTATTTACCTCGTTTTATTTTCAATATAATAAAATTAATTTAGCAAGTGGCTATTATTTGGGACATCCTTTGCCTGGTATAGCTGCTTCAAATAAAAAAAAGAAATGTCATATATCATTTTACTACAACCAATCAGGATGCAGAAGCTAAGTCGAGTAAGTTTAGTTCGTGAGATGTCCGTCTGATCCGTGTAGAATCTACTAGTTAGTCAGTGATTCCGGCCTCGGACGCCGTCGTGAATGGATACTGTATCGCTTGCTTGCAGCAAAAAAGATCACTGTAGAAATACAAAATATTCGAAAAAACAAATTTTATATATACTTGCAAAGGTAAAATATGATTATTTTTATAGTCACAGATTTTTAATAAATTGTTTTTTTTCGCTAAAAGTAAATAGGATTTATATTATACTGAAATACGTACGGACTTTATGGAGGGAATACTGAAACTCCTCGATGAGTAGAAATAGGTGCGCTAAGTTTGGGGTCGTTTTGATAGTTATCTTTACACCTTTCCTCTGAACTTGAGAAGTGACCGAAGGTGTAATTTGGTGAATACTACTGGAAGTCCTCACGACTAGAACTAGGTGTGCCGAGTTTGGGCTGGTTTGTAAAACATGTGTTAAAAATCTTATCTGAGCCGGGAATCAAACCCACTAAAAATGCAAAAAAAAAATAGACAATCACTATTTTATTGAACGCTTTCTGCTGTTCACACTATTGTCGTGATTATCGTATCGACACTGAATCGTTAGCCGGCTTGTTACAATGCAGTTTTCAGATAGCTTCAATATAGAATAGACGACGACGATATTTAAATAGCAGGCGAAGGGAGAGAAAAAGAAAATAATGAGTGCACCCACTCAATGTCGCGTGAAATTCTTAAGGAACTTTTCAATAATTTATTTAAAAAATAACAAATGATGACCTAAGGCTTTTTAATTACTTTGGAGTATTTATTCTTTATTTTAATTAGCCATTTGCAAAAGTTAAAGGAAGGGTAAGACCATAAAATTATAAAGATCAGAGACTGTATTTGTCCTGAAGAACGATTGGTCCTACGTTTAGGGTATGAGAATAAAATATTGCAGTGGTTTAATATATCAGAAAATAGATAGAAAATAAAAAGTAAAAGTAAAGTTACAGCCTTTATACGTCCCACTCCTCTCATTCCTAAGGGAGTTTTAGGATAAGCGAATTTCTGCTGCACTGCCCCTGTGTGTGTTTGCGGACTTCACATGTCCTTTTTTTTTAATTTGTCATACTTGTATCAATCAAACGACATGCTTTCAATGTTTTGCTTCATTGGTGCACACGCGGTAAATTAGCACTTAAAACTGCAAATAACAATATTATTAGAACCATGGGGAATCAAAACCAGGTTTCTCACATTCTATGCTACATTATGTGCTTTATATTTAAATTATATATACTATATATTTACGAAGAGTAGAGAGAGAGAGGGCGCAGTAGCGCACAGTTAACATTAGGTCCGAAATAAAAGCAAATAAAAAGTAAAAATAGTGCATTTTATATAATAAGCAGTGATTTAAGTGTAAAAGTATAAGAAACAAAATATAGTGAATATGAATATGAAAACCTAGTGAGAAAGTGCATAAATTTGTGAAAATTTCGAAAACAATATATGTAACGATTCTGTATGTTTACTCAGTCAAAGTGAATCAAAACTCAAAAAGTGAAGTACAATTATAATAAGAACAAAAAGTTAAAAAGAAGTTGCACTACATAATATATCTGAAGTGAATTTAAAATATTATTAAAAAATAATAACCTCAAAATACCACAAAGTAGGTACACATTTAATATTATATTTAAAGAAAGACAGCCATCTATCGGGAAGGGACGAAAAATTTTCCTTAACTGCTAGTAAGTAAATACTGCAGAAAAGAGCGACATCTTGTGCCAAAAAACGATTATCAAAAGTAACTGTACACGCTATTAGTTGCCCCGACAAAAGTCGACTAGGCTAGGGCCCATAGTAGCCCCCTCGACGAGCAACAGAGGGCGGAGCCCAAATGGCCTATGGACAATTATTCTAAAACGGCTGACAAACAAACAAAACTTACCAAGCTCCGGAGGTAGGGTTGACCACAGGGTACCAGTCGGGAGGTAAGTAAGGTGTATGTAAAGTGGTGTGCGAAAGTGTGTAAAATGTAACCTGACTTAACCGATGCAGTCGGACAGCAGATCCACTGGCTCTACTTTTCTCCAAATGTGCGATCCCTCCAGTGGGCGTTCACCAATTGAAAACTACTGCTATTATTTTACTATATTAGTTTATCAACTTTAATGTACATTCATCATCATCATCATTACAGCCCTTTACAAGTCCACTGCTGAACATAGGCCTCCCCCAAAGAATGCCACAAAGCACGGTCCTGAGCCACCTGCATCCATCGACTTCCTGCATGTCTTACCAGGTCGTCACTCCATCTCGTGGGGGGACGCCCTACACTTCGCCTACCGGTACGAGGCTGCCACTCGAGAACCTTTCTTCCCCATCGGTTGTCGGTTCTTCGAGCTATATGGCCGGCCCACTGCCACTTCAGCTTACTAATCCGTTGAGCCATGTCGGTTACTCTGGTTCTACTGCGGCTATCCTCATTCCTAATTTTATCACGCAGAGAAACTCCGAACATAGCCCTCTCCATAGCTCGCTGAGCGACCTTGAGCTTCCTCATACGGCCAGCAGTGAAGGACTACGTCTCAGTTCCATAAGTCATCACTGGCAACACGCACTGGTTGTACAATTTCGTTTTCAGGTTTTGAGGTATGTCTGATGAGAAGATGTGTCGTAGCTTCCCGAACGATGCCCAGCCGAGTTTAATCCGTCGATTGACCTCTCGGTCGAAGTTGGACTTACCTAGTCGGACTATTTGTCCCAGGTAAATATACTCGTCAACAACTTCGAGCTTAGTGCTCCCAACAACTACCGGCATAGGTGTGACATGGACATTGAACATGATCTTTGTTTTGTCCATGTTCATCTTAAGACCTATCCGTTGGGAAACACTATCGAGGTCATTGAGCATAGTGCTTAGGTCCTCCAGCGATTCTGTCATAAGGACTATATCGTCGGCAAATCGTAGGTGAGTGATGTACTCGCCATTGATGTTGATACCGTATCCTTTCCAGTCCAGAAGCTTAAAAACGTCTTCCAATGCAGCGGTAAAGAGTTTCGGGGATATGACGTCACCCTGTCTTACACCTCTCTGCAATTGGATAGGTTTCGTACTCTGGTTCTGTACTCGGATAGCCATCGTAGCCCTACTGTACAAGCACTTCAACACTTCGATATACCGACAGTCAACTTGGCACCGCTGAAGGGACTGCAGCACCGCCCAAATTTCGACGGAATCAAAGGCTTTCTCATAGTCCACATACGCCAGACATAGTGGCAAATTGTACTCTTCGGACTTCTGTACAATTTGCCGAAGGGTATGTATGTGGTCTATGGTGCTAAAGCCCTTTCGGAAACCAGCTTGTTCGGGAGGCTGGAAGTCGTCAAGTCTGCGCGCGAGAGGAATCGTAATGACTCTCGAAAACAGCACGTAGACGCGGCTCAGAAGGGAAATCGGTCTGTAGTTCTTCAAGAGAGCGTTGTCACCTTTCTTGAAGAACAAGACCACCGCACTTCTGCTCCACGCCTCCGGTGTAATGCCACCATGGAGGACGGAATTAAAGACCTTCTGAAGGACTTCAAGTACCGGTCTTCCACCCGCTTTCAGAAGCTCCGCTGTAATTCCATCCTCGCCTGGGGCCTTACCGTTTTTAAGGTGCTGGAGAGCCATTCTAATCTCGCTCAGACTGACGTCCGGGATATCTTTGGAATAGTGTCGGATGAGACTCGCTCTTGGATCGTTACTCACACTTGCGTGTGGCTCCAACGATGACGTGTACAGCTGCCCATAGAACCTCTCAATCTCACTCAAAATCTCAGGTGTCCCGGAAACGATGCTGGCACACTCTGTCTTCATCTTTGACAGGTGGCTCTTTCTGGCAGACAGATCTCTGGCAAAGACTTTGGAGCCTTGGTTCCGCTCGATCGCTTCTTCAATACAAGCTGTATTGTTGCGTAAATCCCGCCGCATGCATTTGGAGATCTGTCTGTTCAGTTGCCTGTATGCTGTCAAAACTGTTGAAGAATGTAGCTTAATCTCCCGTCTAACAGCCATGAGATTGAGAGTGTGATCGGAGAGTTTTTGTGTTCTTCTGCGGCGGGTCTTGCAGAACTTAGCTCCGACCGCATGGACAGTTTCCACGAGCTTGTCATTCATATCGTCCACTTCATTGCAGTCTTCTAGGCACTGAAAACGGTTTTGTAACTCGAGCTGAAAGGTTTCGCGACTTTGGAACAGAGCACGAGGGGGACGGAGCGTTGACTTCATTAGACGAGACCTCTCCAACTTAACGTTTAGGTTCAGCGTGCCTCTAACCATTCGGTGATCGCTGCCGGTTTTCACCCTCGCGATCACTGAGACGTCACTGAACAGTTGTCGTCTGGTCGTCATAATGAAGTCAATTTCATTTTTTGTCGAACCGTCGGGGCTCGACCAGGTCCACTTCCTGTGGGGCCGCTTCTGGAAGAAAGAGTTCATCATAAAGAGTTCCTTTTTCTCCATGAAGTCGGCCAGCTGCTGGCCCCTTGGGTTTCGTTGCCCTATTCCAAGTTTCCCCACTTTCAGCTCACCGTTTTCTCTTGTGCCTAGTTTTGCATTGAAGTCTCCCATTAACACCGTATATTGGGTTTTGGAGGAATGCATGGCTCTAGAGATATGCTTATACATTTCCTCCACCTCCTCATCGGGGTGTGTTGAGGTTGGTACGTAAACCTGTATGACCTTCAGCGAATACCGTTTGGTGATTCTGAGTATAAGGTACGCAACCCTCGTCGACACACTCCCGATCTTTACAACGTTGTTAACGAGAGACTTGTGGACGATAAATCCGACACCTCCTTGGGACAGATGGTCGCCCTCCCGGTGATAGAGCAAGTTGCCGGATTCGAGGATTACCCTGTCCTCCCCCTCTCTTCGGACTTCGGATAATCCTATAATATGCCAGCGCAACTTGTCTATATCTTCTTCCAGCTCCACGATCTTCTCGTCAGTCCTCAGGGTAAGTGCGTTGTACGTTGCCAGGTCGAGTCGTCTAAGGTGGCAACCGAACCTCCACCGGAGATTCTTAGCACCCTCTGCCCCGCCGTTACCATGGTCGCCACCGTAGCCAGGAATAGCGGGGCCGCCGGGGACTGGGGGCCGTCTCTTTGTTACATTCATAGGGGGGGATTTGCCATAGTTGCCACGCTTGGCGAGCGGGTTGGCAACCGCAGTTTTTTTATTGTAATTTTGGCTATTATCAGGAAGATGCTGCTGCCCATCTCCTGCCTGTTTCCCTTTGTCGCCTTTTACGACACCCACGGGAGGATATGGGGTAGTGGTATTCTTGTCCTTCACTACACGTCACTTCGATATACCGACAGTCAACTTGGCACCGCTGAAGGTACTGCAGCACTGCCCAAATTTCAACGGAATCAAAGGCTTTCTCATAGTCCACATACGCCAGACATAGTGGCAAATTGTACTCTTCGGACTTCTGTACAATTTGCCGAAGTGTATGTATATGGTCTATGGTGTTAAAGCCCTTACGGAAACCGGCTCTTTCGGGAGGCTGGAAATCGTCAAGTCTGCGCGCGAGACGATTCGTTATGACTCTCGAAAACAGCACGTAGACGCGGCTCAGAAGGGAAATCGTTAGTTCTTCAAGAGAGCGTTGTCACCTTTCTTGAAGCGCAAGACCTTTTTTTATAGGGGGGTATTTGCCATAGTTGCCACGCTTGGCGAGCGGGTTGGCAACCGCAGTTTTACAATGTACATTCAATTAACTTCAAATTCAACCAAGTCCACGTTAATCGAAATCGAACAAGTGAAACACGGCAAAACTAATGAACGGTTGATCAAAGTTCAACGTTCCAGGTTCACTTAGCAACAAAATTACTTCTAGAAACCGAACGCGAACTTCTCTCGGGTCACAAAGTTAGCGTTCCACACAATAAGGCAAAAATTCTTTCGTACGATATTAAATACCACACAAGCTACAACTCGTCGGCGCAAATTAATGGCAATCAGTTACTTTAATCACTCAAAACTCAATGATAAGCCTCACTCAATCACTAATACGAACTAAAACCTATCCAACACACAAAAAAGGCACTTAACGCGACGTTACAATTCAATATTAATTTCCAAAAGCATTTGACCGGCCGACGCGCGACAATTATTTTTCATACTTTAAGACAAGCCTCGTTATCACGAAACTGCTACACAGGGGAGAGTACTGGGCAACGTGGAGTTTTGGCTTTCTAGTAAAAAAGAAGTTTAAAACAAATATAGAGAGTTTTATTGGTATTTCGGATAGAGTATGCTTGCTCAACATGAATTTTGGTTATTTGAAAATTTCTCTTATTCAAATATATGCTCCAACTGGAGAAGCAAAACAAGAAATAGTCAAAATCTTCTATAGACAAGTAAATGATGCATGTCAGCTAACAAATAAGTTTCTTATTAATATGGGCGATTTCAATTCAAAAATAGGCTCTAATTGTGAGAGAAACTAATCACAGGTAAATTCGGTTATAGAAAATGAAATAGTAGAGGCCAAAAATTAATCGAATTCGCGAACCAAAACCAACTAATAATAATTAACACATTATTTAAGAAAAATTTGAAAACAAAATGGACCTGGATATCTCCTGATAAGAAAACAAAAATGAGATCGACTATAATTAAAGGGATAGTTGTGTTTATAAATGACTTCAACTGCCCCCAAACAATTAACAAATATAGAAGTAATTAATAACCACAACTATCCCAGTAACCACAGGATGGTAAGAAGCACAATAAAAATAGCAAAATTAAAATCTAATAGCAGGGCATAATACTGCAACACCCAGCTTATTAACATCACAAAAAGAAATAGACATATATCTACATATCAGAATCTGAAAAAAATGTAATTTGCTCTACCAAGAAAATGAAAATGTAGATAATTACTACAATAAAATAGAGAACAACATAATAAGCTGTCTGGCAAAATCAAAAATTAAAATGAATACACGACAAAAAGATGTGTTTTGAGAAGAAACAAGATTGCTTATAAAAAGACGTCATAATTAACAAAATAAAAGACCATTGTCCCATGAAGATAAAGAGGAGCTATGTTATATAAAAAAACACATAAAGAAATTAAGAAAGACTACAAAGAACACAGGTTAGAAATAATAAGCAAACATATAATTACAACAGGAAGCACAAAAAGAGCATACAAACAATTAAATACCAGAAAACCTTGGACTATGTGCCTTAAGCAAACTCCAACAACAAAGACTCAATCAAGGACCGATATAGTGAACATCGCCACGACCTTCTATCAAAAATTTTATAGCGATACATCATCAACTGCTGTAGAATCTTATAAAAAAATGGAACTAAACCCAAACACAGAGGAAGCGGTGACCCCATTCAATGAAATTGGAATCATAAAGAAAATTGACAAACTTAAAAACCATAAAATTTCCGGATCAGACAATATCTGAAACGAGGCAATTAAAGCAGCTAAACAGGTATTAGCAACCCCATTTACATATCTGTTCAACAAAATTCTTGAAACGCAAAAGATAACGAAAAGCTGGTTGGCAAGTGATATTATACTACTATACAAGAAGGGAGATCCCACAGACGTTGGAAACTATAGGCCTATTAGCTTACTACCAACCGTTTATGAGCTTTTTGCTTCTTGTCTAGAAGAAAGGTTGAGTCCATCTATCGAAAAATATCAACCTATTGAACAAACCGGCTTTCGTAAGGGATACTGTACCATCGATCATATTCACGTTGTAGAACAGGTAATAGAAAAATAAAATGAATTTAGAAAACCACTCTTTTTGGTGTTTATCGACTTTGCTAAAGCTTTCGACTCTATCTCACACAACAGCATTTGGAAAGCTCTAGAAAACCAAAATATTCCCCAACAGTACATAAACATCCTACAAAACATCGACCATAAGAGCACTAGTAGAGTCCCGAATTAGACCGAACCGGCCCGGCTTTCCCAATAAAAAGAGGAGTGAAGCAGGGAGATCCACTTTTACCAAAATCTTTATAGCAGTATTGGAACAAATCATTCAAGGCTGAAAATGGATTAATGAGGCTATAAACATAAAAAGAAAGTACTTTAGTCATCTTAGATTTGCAGATGATATAGTAATATTTTCCGAGTCAGCAAAACAGATAGAGTCAATGGTAAGCTAGCTAAACAACGTCTGTCAAAATGTAGGCCTAGAACTAAACACTATTAAAACCAAAGTAATGACGAATAGAGCCCATATACCTATAATTGTGAACAACATTCCATTAGCATATGTAGACGAATATGTGTATCTTGGTAAATTAATATCAAAAGAACGAGACACGTTGACGAAATCCAACCAAGAATAATAACAATTTGGGGCAAATTTTGGTCCTATAAAGAGATCCTAAAATCGAATTTACCTATACATCTCAAAAAGAAGATAATATACTCTTGTATACTGCAATGCCTCACTTATGGATGCTAAACATGGATATTTAATAAATACAACAATGAGAAAAGCGCGAAATGTCAAAGACGAATGGAAATGATAATTCTTAACATAAAATTGAAAGACTGAGTAAGGAACCCTGAATTAAGGAACAAGACAGAAGTGGTAGACGTTCTCCATCACGGTCAAAGGTTGAAATGGCCATGGGCAGGACATTTAGCACGCATTTTAGACCAAAGATGGACAAAATCCGTGACAGAGTGGCAAGGACTAGCTGGAATATGTGCAAAAGGCAGGCCAAATGAAAGATAGGTAGACGACGTGATGGCTATAGCGGGGAATAACTGGATGAACAAGGCACAGGATAGACAGGTATGGGAAGCTCTGGATGAGGCATTTACCCGAAGAGGGGTCCTCAAATAACAGGTATAATAAGTTAATATTAAAAAAAATATACATATATACCTATATTTATAATAATAAATAAGTTCTTAATAATGATTATGAATTTATGTGAAATAAATTATAAAAAAAACTATAATTAAATTATATCTAAATTGATAATAAAATTATGACATTTAATTATTTAAAAATTAATTGTAACTAATGAGGAATTAAAAGGCTTTTTTATTTTTATTTATTTATTTATATTTACGAAGGGCACTAAAGCCCTGAACAACCGAAGTCTAAGTAAAAATAAAAAGAGATAAACTTAGAAGGGAAGGTAGAACTCGAACCCTACTAGTTTAAGCAGTACAAAGTTCGACTCAGGCGACGTGGATTCCGCCAGTTATTCAATTCGTTTCTGTTCATGTAATGTTTACCAGCGTTACACTGAGATAAACAGTATTGTTGTTTATTTGATAATTAATTCATTTAGGTGTTTTAGTGTAATAACATTCATCACATTACACATTTATGATAGTGACCGACACAAATTGCGGTATCGTTGAATTTTAATTGTAAGCAAGAGAACAAGTTGAACATCACCTCTTCCTCTATAATAATAAATTTAACAAAAGCCTTTTAACGTGTTTTTAACATAAATAATCAGATTGCTTTTGCTATTTAGTACAACTATAATCGAAAAGACACTCATAAAAAGACAGGTTAAGATGCAGTACCAGTGACATGGGGACGTTATGACAGAACAAAGTCCAAAAATCAACAATGCAGGGTTATTTTGTAACATATGCTCCAATTTGCAGATAAGGTTCAGAATAAATAATATAGGCGAAGGGCGAAGAAAAAATAATTTAAAAAATCTCAAGAGCTCAATCATTTTTATCTTTTAAATTCAAAATGCGTGGTAATGCATTGTTTTAACTGATTGTCATTTATATATACTTAAAGCCTACTATTACTAAGTACGAACTCATTCGTAAGGGTTGCTCGGTCGACAAAAACGTTGTGGATTGAATCGTACACAGAGGAGCGCGCGAGCGTTGCTGCCCATAAATCACATTAAATTTGGGATAATTTCAAATAAAAATAGAAGCTGTACTTACTCACATTTTAAGAACTGAAATAACGGTATATCATTATTTATGTATCTTAACTTAAATATAAAATTTGGTTACTCTTTGAAAAATAACCCTGAATATGCAGCCAGGGGATAAAATTTCACTTTAATATAATTTCATAGTACGTGAGCATCGATAAAATTCTTAGTTTTAATTTTAAATGCTGTTTTACTAAGTTCTCAGATTAAAGAATAAATTCTTGGTAATAGCTGTCTAAACGTCTAAAAATTAAAAGCATATTATTGACATGTGTACGCCATCACGCACTGATGAAGCACGCTACCGATTCTCTACTCTAAAAGCACTCTCAGAAATGAAAACATACTTTTATATATATAGACATATACTTTTTGTACTATTTATATATTATTTGCATAAATATGTTAGCTATTTCAAATCCATACTTATTAGTCAAATATTATGCGCACTAAGCCACGTAACTTCCTACGATAAAAGTAGAATGTATAATACTTCCTATATATAAAGTTATATTTCTATTAAGTGTTAAATAAAGATACAAAGTAGTCAAAGAAGTTTTTGTTAAACGTTATTTTTAGATAAAGTGAGTACATTGAGAGCAACATTGCGTGACACGAGTCTGAACATCTGATCTGAACATTACTTACTATCGCTTCCTTTTCGATTTCACGCCGTATTTACGTTAGCCGTGTTTCCTTTACACGAGTGACATATTATATTTGACGGCCTTATTTTGTGAAGTTTCGTAACTCTGAAAATAAGATTAGGTAGGTTTTTATTAACTTTATATGTACAACTTTGAACGTAATGCACATCATCAGACACCCTAATTAGTATAGTATGTTATAATCATAATACACACACTGACCTTTTAGTTAAACATGTTTATGATTTGATTATTTATTAAATTAGTTATACTAATTCCGAAAGAATGTTGTGGTCACAGTAAAAATACAGGAACTCACACAGTCGCACACGTAGGTATAGGTCATATGAGGATCTTGCTAGCCTAGTAGGTATTCGCTCGTTCGAGACGAGTTTACGCCACCGCCGCTTGACACAACTGTAGGTAGGTATTAGTGCCGAAAACAACCGACAATACAACCGAACATTAACCGATGTCAGCACTCCGAGCATCGAGTTGTTTATTTAAGTCTAGTAAACATTTTATTGCATCTTTTTGTTACACTATTCAGGCTTTGGACTGTCGACTCTGAATATTTTTGTTTATTGATTATGATACAATGTTGATAGGCAATATTCGTTCAAAATGTTATGCATTTGCATAACATTTAAATTGTAATTGTAAATCATAATGAACTGATAAAAATCAGAGGCAATACGACAACATAATTCAAAGACAACATGTTTAAAAGATGTGAATCAGGATTACAATAATTTAAAAATATCAAATACTTAATTTACTGATAGCCTAAACTCTCATTGCAACGTTGTATTTTTAATACACTTTCAAAATGTCGACTTCCTTGTTCAATACATTTTAATGACCGTTTTCTTAATTGATATTTAAATTTAAAAAGCACTTCAGTGTCATTTTTCACTATTCTAAAAGCATTCACTATCCTATTTTTAGGTCCTCTGCACTTGTTGTCTCACTGAAATAAACTAAAGATTTAATACGTCTCCGCAAAAAAAAAGTCAAGAGGCGTGTCAAATCAGCTGATCTGGGAGGTCACTGGACAGGGCCGCTGCGACCGATCCAGCGCTATCCAAACTCTGTATTTGTAAAGACTTTTACGTGCATTTTTCTTTATTTTGTTTTGAATGACGAAATTTGTATTAATACAAATAAAACTGCACTATTAAAAGTCTTATTGCCTTGAGCTACGGTCCATTTCAATTAGTTTTTACTGTACACGTTTAATGTGACTATAATTTACGTAGTTTTAATTGTTTTTGGGAAAAAAATTACCTATATTAAAAATGATAGAAACCGATTCGGTAAACGATTCTGAACAAACTACTTTCAAAATGTGTAGTAATTATGTTACATGTTGTATATATAAGTTGATATATATATACACACCGACAGCCTTTGTTCTGACTGAAGCTATATGGAGAGCTTCCTAAGCATAACCTGGAAGATTGATCGTACATATATGTTTCTTACGACTGATGTAAATTAATGCGTAACATAATTTTAGCTTATCCTACAGTCGACTTCTACGATACCCCGAAAGAATTAGGGTGATGGAATTTCTCATATTTTATAAAATAGCTTCTTATTCATACTTAATAAAACTGAGGTAGCTAAAGAGATAAAAGAGCTGCAATATAGAGTATATTTAATATGTAAAAGCACGGAATATAAAATCAATAAAATCCATAAAAATTTAGATTCTTTCAATATTTCGTCATACCTCAAAACGGATAGGTGTTACTAATTTTTGTGCAATAACTTTATAAAGATGTTAAGAGATTTTAACACTTCTAAAAATTGACAGTACATTTAAAAAATAGATTAAGATAACAAATATTATTTACTTGGATTACAAATTGCTCCTACATTAAGATAATCTTATTAAACTGTGTTAGGAGGGAGTAATCCTTAAACATTGACCTTATCTGAAGCAATAGAAGGACAACCATAAACTCAAATGTCAATAAGATAAGGAATAATTGTAGGGAGACAAAATTGTGTAACCATGTTGACGGTTCCATAAAATAAAGTAGGGTATACTTTATCCGCTTTGTGGTATTGTAAAAACATAGACATCCGTATTATAATGTTTTGAGTAAGTTTCGAATGTTGTACATACAATAAGGACGAAATAGGTGGTTTGGATGGTTTTTTTAGCAACTGTTGCCTTTTGCGAGATCACCAGTTCGGAATGGCTGCGGAAAGGATCACCAGATTAGGTAAAGCTGCAGAAAGAAAGTCGCAATTAATACCAGATATCTCGATCCGTAGACGGACAATGTGGCATCAGAGGAAAGCATAACACCCCTTCTCCTTCCTAATAATTGAAGCCTCAACGGACACTAGGGTGATTTGTTACCTTGGTAATACATTATTGAACTCGCGCAGAATGTCTTCACAAAAGTAAAGAAGTGGTGAAGACCTCCAGATCTATCCCTTTTTATACTATCGCCGGCACGATGTGGTAAAAAGATGAACGGACAGAAAATTTTAGAGAATTGCTCAGCAAGACTATCATGCTAAATATATTTTACAGTTGGAGAGCCTATAAGTATTGCTCAAGAAAACTACGAGCATCATGGTAAATATCTTTTACAGTTGGAGGGCTGCGCTGGGCTGATAAAAAAATTAAAATAACATCATCCGTTGATTTCTTTTTTTTTTCTTGCTTCTAAACGTTAAGCAATGAGGAAACGTATTTATTTACATCCATTAATGTAATTAAGAAAATATGTAAATCCAAAAATTATAAATGTTTCTACAATTAATATAATACATTATTATATTTTCCCATATCCCACAAACTGATTTACCAAATATTAGGCGGTGAAAGAAAGCATCGCGAGAAAGCCAACATATCTAATAAATATAATTTAAAATTAAAATTTTTGTACAGCCGACTTTAATATAAGTTATTAAGAATAACTCAAAAACTATTGGTCTGACCTTGATCAAATTCACATAGGACCACACGAGAAGTATCAGCTTTGATATAAAAAAAGAATCATCGAAATCGGTTCACCCAGTGAAAAGTTATGAGGTAACACACATAAAAAAACAGACAGTCGAAGTGAGTAGCGTCTCCTTTTTTGGAAGTCTGCAGAAAATAATATGACGACACGTGAAATCCGCTAAAGTGCATTGGAACAGCGTGGCAAACTAATTACTCTATAACCCTCTTAGTAATAATAGAAGGTATTTTCCCAGTAGTAAGAGGTATTAAAATTCTTTTTAATTATAAATAAATACTATATAACAGTTTTTTAATTATATGTTACGCCTAAAAGCAGGAGTGTAGTCGGCTACAACTGGGTGTAACATCACTTAGTGTTACGACTGATAGCCGAAGTGCATACTCGTACCCCTAGGTGTAGCCAGCCAATACAAGGTGTAGTCAATTGCGATGGATGTATCATACATAATTTATAAATTAGATAAATGTCTGCGGTTTTAAGGTGGCCCAAGGGTCACCTTAAGTGCACCTTAACCTACTGTCGCTGATATAACTTGATACGTTTTTCCGTATTTTTACAAATTTTACAGGACATCTAAACTTAACCATCTACTGCTGGCCGCACCTAATTCTAGCCGGCTAGAACTAGGTATAACCACACTTCGGCTTTTAGTCGTAACATATATATTATTTATTCATAAAAATGTATAGTTCAAGCGATTAAAGTCTATGATCTACCTAACCTAAACTATCTAATGGCACTCGAGTCGGTCTGTATAACTAACCTTTATAATTTGTTAGGTAGTTGTGAGGTTATCTGTTTATTGTTTATGCTTTTAACACAAAATTATATTTTCATCATCGTAAATATATTATCGTCTATTTTAACTTGAGTTTATTATAAATAGAGTTTTCAAATATATCTTATTTTAAAATGCCATTCATTAACAGTAAAAATATTTAATTCAAAATGTGTACGGATGTAACGCGAGTCGTTCTGCTGATTGACGCAACAAAATTACTCACGTTTGCATGCTGTTTGTACATCAAAAGCAACGTTACATAAAATAAATCCAAGCTATTTTAACATAAATTTTGCACTAAAAAATGTTTATCAAGCAATATGATGTCTTTCATGAGTTCAAATATATATAGGATTTGTAAGTATATTACACTCCTTAAGCACTAAATAGAAAAATCAATTGCTGTCCGTAAATCTCGCTAAAACTCGAAAATACCTGGACTGATTTTGTTGAATTTTTATTTATATGTTTGAGTGGGTCTCTGGGTATCTTAAATTCACAATTGGACCCGGCAGGTGGCGCTGTTGTCGAGATCCAGAAATCACCCGTGCGAAGCTGGGGCGGATAGCTAGTATAAGATATAAATAGGCAGTACTAAAAAATATATATCATAAATCTGTTGAATATTTGTGTGTCTGAATCCACACTTTCGAAGTGGCCAACCTTCGGCCGGCCCGGCTATTCACGCGGCTGGCCAAGCTTTGTCGTGCCCCTCCTTCAAACCACGACAAGGAGGGAACCCTTTAGCGCGCGGGGGAGGTGTCATCATGGCGTCCTACACTTCGCTTAGCAGTACAAGACTGCTGCTCGAAAACCTTTCCATTGGTGCATGGTCATGTGGTGGCGGTGTAAGAATATCCACTATCACATTACGTCTCGTGATTGTCGTAAGAGTCGACATAGAGAACTAACCATGAGATGATCAGCAGCGTAATACTAATAATAACAAAGGAATGCTGTGGTTGCTAACCCGCCTACCAAGCATGGCAACTATGGCAAACATACTCCCATGAGCAACGAAATATTCCATCATGACAATACAAAAAAGATAAGTAACAAATGCTTTTTCTTTTAATTTTATTCTATCGTTATGGTAGTGGGTAGTGGTGATTATTTATAAGTGGTCTAACGTGAAGCTCATAAAAATATTAATATTAGATTGAAGCGTCAGTAGAATGGCAGGGCGCGGAACGCGAACTCGAAAGGTCGTGGGTTCGAATCCGCCATTCGACTACTGTCGTGAACCACTTCTAACACAAGCATTTTAAGCTTACCAGAAGTGTTTAAAGGGAATATTAGTAATGTTTAATAGCATTACTAGTATTTTTTAAGTAAAATAAAAATTATTACGTACATACGATACATACAATAAAAATTAAAAAAAAGCAAGTCTTAATGGTGTGAAACGTTACATATTCCAATTAACTTTAAATTCTTGTCCGCTTGTTTACTAACCAAGACTTAGCGAGTGAGTCCAAGTAACTAATCCGAGCATGAACGCTCGCGCTTTCCAAAGTTTAATTGCAGTTGCTTTATTTAAGTTATATGCAAACTTATATCAAATTCATCTTGAAAATTGCTTTAATTTTTCAGTAGTAGTATGAGAAATAAGCACAGTCAAAAACCGTGATCTCTGCATGTACATCATGACTCCTCACTCAAATCATCAATCCACAAGGAATTCCTCAAAAAGCCACCTGCATCTTTTGACAGCCTGTATGTCTTACCAATTCTCGTAAGTAACTGATGTATGCGTTCACCAGGAGCCCATCTACTGGACGCTGCCTTGAACTGTAACCTGCTTAGGGCGATCCTTCCCATCGGTTGTGTCTTTAAACTTTGATACATCTAGTCAATTTATATTTTAGCTTGTTTGTATGTTATGTAGATAAACTTCCAAATACCGCTTGGCAAGTTTGAGCTAACACGTAGGTCGAACAGTGGAAAACCTGTTCAATTATTGATCTAATAGGCTAATAACTGTCAACACGCATCCGAACGCTGCCTCGCCAAGATTGAATCATAGCCCTCTCGATCAAAGTTAACATGACTTGTATGCTGGAAAAGATATTACTTAGAGAATGTCTCAACGCATTAAGTCCAAACTTTGTATTCTTTTGTATTAAGGAATGCAATAAAGAATAAATAAATAAATAAATAAAATACCTTAGTCAATCTGACGTCGCTGAAAAAACTGTAGCACCGCTACAAATTAAACAGAATAAAGTATTTTCCCTAATACATAGAGGCAAAGGAGTAGATTGTATTCTTCGGTATTTATTACTAAATTTTTAAAATCCGGCTTGTTAGGGGACCTGAAGTCGTCAAATCAACCTGCAATACACTGTTCGCTTTCACTTTTACCATCTTAATTGTCTTATAGGCGTGTCAATGTTGTGGCGGTTTAAGAATATCCACTACTCCATATCATCCCCGGGAGCGTTGTAAGAAGCGATCGAGAGACAGAAACCAAAAAAATGGCACTAACGTCTTAGTTCGTAATAGCAACTAAATATAAAAACTACGGACGTTAACCCGCTTTACAAGAATTAAAATTACTTGAAATATTTCCCTATGAGGCAATCTATAGGAGAGGCCTATGTTCAGCAGTAGACTTTTGACAAGCTTTAACGGTAAAGGTAACAGTGACTGAAATCGAACACCGTTCACTGTATTTTTGTAATAATAAGTTGCAAAGGATTTTTATTACTAACGGAGATAAATTTGTTCCTAAAATGTTTTTTTTTATAGGATAGGGTGACAAACGAGCACACAGTTCACCTGATGGTAAGTGATTGCTGTGACCAATAGACATCCACATATATCCTGAATAAAGAATCAAATTACAGATGCGTTATCACCCGTGAGGTCTAAGATGGAATGCCTCTTTTCCAGTAAAAAGGGTCGCCGGTTCTCTACACTCACCATACGAAACAGCAGTGTTAACCTGCTATTTTACGTTGGTATTCTGTGAGAGCGTGGTCCTTCCCCGATCGAGCCGACCCATTCATGCTACAACTTTACTATTAAATAGCTGCAGCATGGCTCTACCACGTAAAAAATTGGTATTAGACTCATCACAATTTACAGGTACGAGTAATTTATCAAATAATCGTGCTTACAATGCTTGTTCAACACTTTCATTCAGTCGACATAGTTTATAGACGTCCAATTTATCTTAGCTCTAATTTCTAGTCTATATTCTATACGAGATTACGAGGGTGTTTGACAATGCGGCTGTGAATCACTACCTGAATTAATTATAGAAGATACCAGTGTTTCTTTATTCATTAATAAAGGCACGGGTAGAATGGAAGTGATATTAATAATAAATATCTAAGAGCTTTCAATAATTCATACATTTTATATATTTCTGCAAATAATTTTATATATTTACTAATTCAATAGTATATATTGTGAGTGATTTGACATTTTTTGTACAAACTTCGTAATTAATCACAATGTGACCGTAAATCCGACGATTGAAATATCACAATATTTTATGATTTCCTATATATTTTTTGTAAATGATTTCTTCTAAATTTTCAATAGGATAGATGAATTAGAAAACAATCATATGTTTAAAAACAAACATCTACTAATTAATTTGAAGTTTTCTGAAGTAGTATTTATGGTATCGTTGAAATACGGATGGGTCGGCACGACCGGCGATCGACAATCGTCGAAAGACGATCACGCTCTCACGGAATACTAGTGTAAAATAGCAAAGCAAAGTGTTTCGTACGGTAATTGAAGATAACCGGAGACCCTTATTGCCATTAAATCTTTGTCCTCAAGGGTAACAACGTATCTTCTTAATAGAGGGTAGATGTAGGTGTCTATGGGCCCAGAATTCACTTACAATCACAAAGTGAACAGTGTGCGCGTTTATCTCCCTATTTCTAAGAAAAATGGAGCAGATTCTGGATTATCTGGATTTATATTTTGGCAAACTTATTTTAGTGGAGAAATAAATTATTTTAAATCGTTATCGGGTCGAAATTTTGTAGTAATGTCAAATAACAAAAAAATAAAAAGAAATTTGAATATCACCAGTCCCGATTTCACAGCCTTTTTGCAGCAACAGAATTTAGTTTATTTAAGACCATTCTTTCTTGAGTGTCAAAGTTGGGGACTGTTGCCAAACCATAATTAAAAAAAAAGTCTTAACGCTTAATTAACTTATTGCTTTGTATATCCATCCATTATTATTTGATATTAAACTAAGTTAGGTTTTAATATGCTTAAGTTTTTCATATTTTGCAGAAGTTTGGTATAATTAAGCATCAATAAATTAAAGAGCTCAGAAATCCAGCTGAATGTTATTTATAATGTTTTTCCATTTTTTATTGTATAAATCCCCAATTGTAATAAAATAAAATTTAATAAAACTCTGCCACTCTCTCGTGAATACAATATGTATGTACTACAAGTTGTTCAAAAAGAGTATCGGGTATTTGTTAGTTCGATAAAACAAAATTTATTAGTATTCTTGTAACTTTTTATTGTTGATTATTAGAATACAAAATGGAAAATTATTTCGAAAAAATAATGTTACTGAAATGCTGACTGTTACGCCGCTGGCACTCTTCTAATCGGAAACGAAGATTAGTGATAATACGCTGACACATAGCCCTCGATATTGCTGCAATTTTCGACCTGATGTTTCGTTTCAATTGCATTAGGTTCGTCAGATTATTGTTATAAATCTTACTTTTAAGGTATCTTCATACGAAACAGTCAAGCAGGCTAAGGTCGGGCCTTCTGGGAGGCCAGTTGATGTTACCTTTTTTTATAGGATAGTCTCATCAGTCCACCTGATGGTAAGTGGTTGCTGTGGCCCATAGAAATCTACATCTATCTTCGTTTGCGAATCAAAATGCAGATGCGTTGTCACCCGTGAGGACTAAGATGGAATGCCCCTTTTCCAGTAAAAAGGGTCTCCGGTTCTCTACATTCACCATACTAAACACAGCAGTGTTGAGCTGCTATTTTACGCAAGTATTCTGTGAGAGCGTGGTACTACCCCGATCGAACCTAAAATTCTGCAACTCTGGACCCAAAAATATTCGCAGCATATCTCAATAACGATCATTGTACACATTGAACAGTCCGCCTTGTCGATCTTCATGAAAATAAGGGCCGATTATGACTTTAGCGGACATAGCTGCCAACACAACAACCTTTGGACAGTGCAGGCGTCAATCGTACATTCGTCTCGGATTTTCCTATGCCCAGTATCGACAAGTCTGCTTATTTACATGGCCATTTAGGTGAAAGTTAGCTTCGTCACTGAACATATGTAACATACCTTTTCAAAGTTGTTGAATCGTCGTAGCATTTCGATTGCAAAATTTGATCGATTTACGTAGTCCGTGTTCTTCAATTCTTAAACCAATTCAATTTCATATGCTTTTAAATTCAAATCTTTCTTGAAAATCGAATGCAAGGACGATTTTATATGTTAAATGCTTGGTTTCGCTTTCGGATGGATAAAGACGGATTTTGATGAACTGACGCCTTCACTTCTTCGATTGTTTCCTGATTGCGGACTGAATGAGGGCTGCCAGAGTTTTGAATTTTTAACATCGTACCTGTATTTTCGAACATCCGAATGAATTTTCTAATGATATTGTCGCTTAGTGCATTGCATATACAATACTCCGCCCGATACAAACGTTGATAAGTCACTATTAAATAACCGTTACGATAATACGCTCACACGCAAAAAGCGCGACACGTCCTTGGGTACAGCGACATTGCGACTAAAACTTCACAAAATTGCGGAATCCACGATACTCTCCCCTTGCCTCTCCATCGCTCCGAATCAGATTCAGCACTAAAACAAATACCCGACACCATTTTTGGACACCTAGTATTTATTGAAACTTATACTAAAATATATACCCTCCTAGATCATCATTATCCTCATTACAGCCCTTCACAAGTCCACTGCTGAACTTAGGCTTTCCCCAAAGAATGCCAAAAAGCACGGTCCTGAGCTACTTGCATCCGTCGACTTTCTGCATTTCTTACCAGGTCGTATTTCCATATAGTGGGAGGCCGCCACTCGTGAACCTTTCTTTCCTATTGGTTGTCAGTTGTTTGAGCTAAATAGGCGGCTCTTCGCTACTTTAGCTTATATTCTCTCGGCTTTGTTGATTACTCTGATTCTTCTAGTTTTGGTTCTCTAACTTTTCATAAATCAATGAATAGCAAGTTTAACTTTATTCAAGTTTCTTACATATAAAGAAAATAAAGTTAAAAATAATAGTGGAAACTTAAGTAAAATTAAAAATTAAGTCGTATAGGCGTTATCCACTCTTTCCGTAATAACTTTTCAATTTAGGAGCATTTAATTTAAGTGTTTTAACTAGGTACTTCTCTTTTTCCTGTTTCTATTCAGTTAATATAGCGGATATTGTTTAATTTTTATTAGCTATTTAAAAAGCTTTTATTTTAAAAGCTTTTTATAGGGTCAAATCTTGCAACTGAATTTAAAAGCAGTTATCCTTAACCAATTGAGCTGAAATGTTGGTCTCTATCATATAATAATCAGGCCGCCCCATGCCTCCTCTTTGGGTGAGGACCACTCCTCTTCCATCTACTTCTCAGGTAATTCGTACCAGAACACATGTGGTGATTATCTCCGCGGCCTCCAATTTCACCTGCGCAACGAACACTCACGTATCTGATGTCATGGGGCCAGGAAAAATGAGCACTCAAAAGTACTAGCACTCCTGATCCCAGCGGTAGATCTGATCTTTGGCTCCGCCACCAACCAATATTCGGTTGCGTAGGGTTGGGAGAGCAGTGCCTCGCAATATCAACACTCTCCCCCCTCAGTCCCACCACCACCTCATTAACGGTGCGGACCTATCAGAGTCGCGAAGGATAGGGCGAGTGGCACATCGCTGGCCCTTCAACTAGGGCGAGCCATAAGGGTTCCTCTTTGTTTGCCGCGAGTGACAAGTTTAAGCCACGGCTATTAAGCCCCCCCCCCCTCAACGTCAAGGCGGGAACATGTTCGGTTTTCAGAGGACGCTTTGAGTATATTTTGTGACATGTCCAAGGCCTTCGACTGTGTTCACAATAAGACATTAATCATAAAGCTACAGTACTTGGTGCCTAGAACATAGCGCTTAAGCTCATTATTTCATATTTAAGTAATAGGACGAAGAAAGTAACTATCAATGGTAAAAGTTTTTCCGGGTCACCTGTACTAATTGGTGTCCCTCAAGGCTCAATTCTCGGCCCATTCCTATTTCTAGTGTATATTAATGACTTACCTTCCCTTGCAGGAGAAAATCATGATATAATATTATTTGCTGATGATACTTCCTTGATTTTTAAACTTAAACGTCAATCATTTAAATGTGACGAAGTGAATAATGCTATATCACCGAATGTTCAAAATATGAATAACAATGTGTTGTGTGTGTGTGTTTTTCTTGGCATCACTCTCGACGCAAAGCTTCAGTGCCACCTCCCCCCCACGTATCTTAACTAGCAAGCAGACTAAATTGTTCAGCTTATATGCTGTAAAAAAGATAAGAGGTCTCACTAGTGTCGAGATAGCTAGATTGATTTATTTCAGTTATTTCCATAGCGAAATGGATATGATTTTGCTATGGGGAAATGATGCTGATTTAAATGTTTCGCAGAAGAGGGCTATTATAGATATTTAAAACCTAATAGCCAGAGTCTCTTAGCGAAAATTTTAAAAAAATAAATATATTAACTTTGGCTCTCGGTATATCTCCGAAAATTTTATGTATGTTCACAAAATCAAAGGTAGTTTTAGTATAAAAAAGTGATAAAAACTCTGTAAACATTATTAAAAAATACAAGCTAGTGATACCAGTTTCTCGACTCCACAGAATTAGTAATTCAGTCTTGCCTACGCTACTACAACAAAGTCCAGAAAATATACAAGGTCTCTCTATTACCAAGTTTAAATATTTTATTAAACAAGAATTTTCGAAGACCATGTGAGCAAATTGCTCGAAGAGGGTAGGGTCAAGAGTACTCGGATACCTAGACGTGCATGTATGAAGAAGATAATGAATCTGAAAGAAGCGAAAGAGATATGTAAGGATCGTGACACTTGGCGATCTGTTCTCTCTGGCTACCCCGTCAGGGATTGTGCGTGAAGATAAGTAAGTAAGTAAGTAAACAAAAACTGTATACAAAGGGTTACTATAATAAAAATGAAACATGGTGGATATTAACCCCTGGCAATGAGGTGGTCGCTACCAAGCTGTTACTAAAATAAATTTTGTAAATAGCTTATACAATATTTCATGTAAAATTTACTTTTAAAAAAAGTACCGCTGGGTTTCATGCTGATATTTCCTAAGACAGAAGGTTTCTTCTAACCAGTGGTAAAGTAAAAAAAAACCGGCCAAGTGCGAGTCGGACTCGCGCACCGAGCTTTCCGAACAAATCCGTTAGTATATAAGTTTAAAATTATTAAAAATATTTTTATTATATGACGTAATTGAAAATTTATGCTTTTCGCAATTTTTCCTATATCTGTGCTATAAAACGTTGCTTTGTACCATATTTTAAGATGCTGAGTTCACGGAAAGTACCCTGTAGGTTTTGATTCCCTTGCCGTTTGCAATGTTCTTTTGATTGCGTTGGCTTAGAAGTTTGATTTTTTCACAGCTCTAAGGGACAGTAGACTTGAGTATTTGATATGAATTTCAGCTTGATACCTCCCAGGATTCCTGAGAAAAAGAGTCTTTACAGACAGAAAGATAGACAGACTGCAAACGGACAACTAAGTGATCTTATAAGGGTTCCGTTTTTTCCCTTTGAGGGACGGAACCCTAAAAATGACTCTAAATAAGAATTACATTCATATGATCTAAATTGAATAAAAATTATTATATTCTATTCTATTCTATAACCCTGTCCTGCCCAGATGTCTAGTCTCTATTTAAACTGGCCACCGTAACCGAAATTCGGTTTTCGGACAGTAATTGACCGAAGAGAATCTGTTTTTCAAGGCACTGCGGTGAAACTTACTTCTTCACAGAAAAATCTAATAATAACTGTTATTTGGCTTCAGCTGATTTTATATGTGTGTATATATATATATATATATATAGATATACATATATATATATATATATATATATATATATATATATATATATATATATATATATATATATATATATATATAGATAGATATATATATATATATATATATATATATATATATATATATATATATATTTATATATATATATATATATTAAATGTTAGTTTAATAAAATACAACAAAAATATGTTTGTATGAATATATTTTCACAAAAATACTACTGTGACTGACTTAATTTTCGAGAACTAGAATAATAATTGTCAATAAAATAAATTTTCCAAACTTTAAATTTTTAATAAACCCTGATTCTAAAGACACACTACATCTTATAAACGATAAGAACTTATAATCATTCGATTACACAGGACAAAACAACGTACATAATTACATGACAGCGTTTCCGTCACTTTCTCGCCCTCAAGGCAACAGAGAAACTTTGGATCACTTCCAAGCATTTCTCAGATTGCTTGAAGCAAGTAAGTAATTTAAATTCTACACATACACACTCTTATAAATAAACACAGAAGGGTAACATCTCATAAAGCTCCACAATATGTTTTTAGAATTTTGCTTGTATAAGTTAAATTGTGGTCATTGTTACGAAATATTCAATTGTGGTGCAGAGAAATAAATCAATGGTATTGTATATAGTGGTAAATGGTGATGAGGCCATAAATGGTAAATCACACTTGCCTTAGTCTTCAGTGGTGGCAAAGCATCTGAATATTGATTCTTAATCGAGGATATATGTGGATGTCTATGTGCCACAGCATCCACTTACCATCAGGTGGAGTGTATGCTCGTTTGTCACCTATATACTATAAAAAAGTGGGCCTTCAATAAGCCCTCGATAATCAAATCGAAAATCTGATGCTAATGAGTTGTCAACCCTGGAAATTAAGATGTAATAGCTAGTTTCCAGTAAAAAGGGCTACCGGTTCTCCGGTCTAACCATATGAAACACAACAACATTCAGCTACTATTTCATTTATTAGAACTGCACCCTAGCTCTAACACGATTACGAATCAAAAATTTAGATTCATCGTCACCCCTAAGGAGTAATGTATACTTCAGTTATCATACGAAATATAAGAGTAATATGCTGCTGTTTTACTCAGGTATCTGTGCGAGCTTCTGTCGAACTACCCATTTTTTATAGGATAGGGTGACAAACGAGCACACAGTCCACCTGATGGTAAGTGGTTACCGTGGCCCATAAACATCTACATTTATCCTCGTTTGCACATCAAAATGCAGATGCGTTGTCACCCGTGAGGACTGAGATAGAATGCCCCTTTTCCAGTAAAAAGGGTCTCCGGTTCTCTACACTCACCATACGAAACACAGCAGTGTTAAACTGCTATTTGACGCTGGTATTCTGTGAGAGCGTGGTCCTTCCCCGGTCGAGCCGACCCATTTGTGCTACAACTATACTGTAATATAGCTGCAGCATGACTCTACCACGTGCCATTTGTGCTACAGCCTAAACTGCATCGTACCATGTACCATTCCCAATTATTTATAGTTACCATCAAAATAAATTGTATATAAATGTAAATTGTATGTAATAATATAATATGTAGCTGTAGTTTTTTTTAATATAGGAACGTATTTAATAAATTCAATAGAAAACTTTTATAAAATGTAAATACAATATTTATCTTATTAATTGGTGCGTGTGATACATAAATTCCTGTTAAAGGATGTTGGGATCAGTAACCGTTTTTCATTTAAGTTAAATATTTTTAGTTTTTCAATTAAAAGCTAAAGGATGGACGCGACGCATAATATTCACCATTTATTTGTGTTTGTAACGATATTTGGCGCTTGCAGCGAGAGAGACCATAATTTTTTTAGCCTCAATTATACTCGCTGATTATCTCTTTTTGAATTTAGTCACTTGAGAATTTGTCTCTTGGTGAAACTCCAACATCATTTTTACGATTTGGATACACTTGGTAAAAGGTACTTGTTTCAAAATATTCATTTTAAATTAGGTTTTTATAATTACTAACATAATAATTTAAAAATAATATTGTGAAACAAGTACAAGTGTTAATCCAAATTAAACACATTATCTCTAGACCTGTCCCTTAATATTGTCATTTAATGAACAGAAAGAAATAGAGAAAGCACTGCTGGCTGTCATTCAGATGGGGGAGGCAGAGACTACGGACGTCCATTTGGAACGATCTTGACACCAATTTTGCCTCCTTTGCGACCATACTTACGCATACAGGATACTCTTAATTTGACTCATCTTCACTATTATATCACTAACTTGAGTGATAAACTTCCGCCCCTTGTCACTCACTTATGCAACATAAATTTGGATTTCATTTCTTTCCTAAATTGATATCGATTTATATGAGTAAGCGAATAATTAATAGAGGAGTCCTTAATTTAACAGCGAGGCTTCGTCACGTTATTTTAAATAATGAAGTTGAAAGTACTTCTATAATAAAAATATTGTGTATTATTTTCGGTTTAATTTTTTTTTAAAGAAAAATAACGAAACTGAAAGATCCGACAGAGCTCTTTCTTACAAAGACCTTATTAGAAAATAATCACAATGGGCGAACTTAATGTTATAAGGCATTCTCTACTAGTCAACTCATGGAGTGGTGATAATTTGACGTAGTTGTAGCAATAAACAGTAAAAAATAAAATAAAGTAATATTTGAAAACAGCCGTGGTAGCTCAGATGGTTAGCGCGCGCTGTAAGCTTCACAGTACTCGAGTAATCCGGTTTCGATCCCCGCCTGCACCAATGAAATAGTTAATTGCAATTTTAAGTGCTGATTTACTACGTGCTCGGCGGTGAAGGAAAACATCGTGAGGAAACCTGCATGTCTGAGATATAAGAAAAAAAAATATTTTCGTAGACATGTGAAGTTCGCCAACAAGCATTGAGGCAACGTTCATTCATAATGTTTGTTGACCATGTCATGATATAGCTTGACCAAATCAATGAATATAAATCGCTTGAAAATATTAATAACTAAATACAAAATTGATATTAGTTCATGATAAGGTCATATGACAATATCATTAAATAGTTTTCACCGCTTGCGACGCTGATAGCGTATTTTTTTAAGAGAAACAGAACTTTTGACTGAATTGACATCACTTTATGCCTTATTGATTTAATAAATAAATTTTAGCTTTAATCGCTGATATCACTAGGCAGTATAGTTTTGACTTTCATTATTTCACATTGAATAAAACTACTTTTTTATGGATTCTATCGCGTTTATTAATCTTGTTTTATATTGATTGCCGATGTTTGGACGGCTCCGTGGTGCAATGGCTTAGCAATGAGTTGTTGCGCTGGGGGCCGCGGGTTTGAATCCGGCACGGATCAAGTATTTGTATGGCCTAAAAATAATTGTTCCGGGTCTGAATGTTTGTCCTCGTGCAATTTATGTTTGTGAACTGCCTCCACGACATAGGAGATAATCCTAGTGTGGGGTTAACGTTTTTTAAAAAAAGAAAAAAATAAGGTTAATTATCCCTACAACGGTACATGCCCATTTTTAGCTTTAGGCGAAGACACTACGAAAAAGTAAAGCAATAAAAATATAAGAATGTAAGTAAAATAATAATAGAAACATCAATATGATTTATAAGAACTCTCTCAGTAAATCTCGATTCCAGTCATGAATGAAAAATAGTCCTCCGCGTTCCTATGGATTATCATAAAAAGGCACTTATATAGAACATAAAACTACTACATTGTATCGAAATTATCAAAAGTCTTCGATAAAAGAAAAATTGTTTAAGAAAAATGAATTTATTGAATTAATAATTATTTTTGGGCACTTTACAGCACCCAAGGTCACGGGTAATTGAGGTGCTTGACGTCCCGATGTCAGAGTTAACCCGGAGTACCTTCAGCTTTTATAATTATTAATTTGTGATTAAAGTGGCCGTGTACTGGCGGTGTAAGTACACCCACTGTCCCATATCATCCCGTGGGTGTCCTAAGAGACGACAGATGGAAACAAGTCGGGTGGTGGGTAGTAGCGTCTTCCTAATAACTACAAAAAAATGAAAATATTAGGTTATCAACCAGCCTGCCAAGCGTGGCAACTATGGGAAATATCCCCATTGCCTCTTGGGGATTGCTTCTTGGGAATGCCTCTAGGTATTTAAGCAAATAACCAGCAGGTTAATAAACATAATTCAGCCGTTCTCGAAAATTTTAGGAAGAATAAGACACAATGAAGACACAAGAATGTTCAAAATAACAACTTAAGATCAATTAATTGATAGAACAAAAAATTAATAATATAATACATTCGGACATTTATAAAACAGGAGGTCTTTCAAAAGTACTCGAAACTTTTGTTCTTGCTAAAGTTGACTTTGCTAAAGGACACATCACTGAAATCATATGGCCATATTACAGACGTGCTCTACACGATAGCGATATACCATCGGTTCGCATCGATTTTGGTAATGACGTCATTCACTAAATTTAGCCTAAAGCTGCTAAATTTTCTGCTAAACTTAATCAGAGCACAGATGAAAGAAGAATGCTTCCGATTGTTTTGTCTTGGTTTTCAACTGTGCACAAAATGCAGGGAACTATAATAATCATGCAGTTATTTATCTTGTCGCCAAATCGTTTACTGCAGGTCAAGCAAGCTTACGTGGCTTTTAGTCGAGTTAGGTCTTTAACAGGTATTCAAATCGAAGAATTAGACTGCTCCAAGTTGATTTCGAAGAAACCTTCTAATGTTGATGCATTAAACGAAATGGATAGAATGAGAAACGTTTGTAATAATAACATAAATAATATGAACATGATTTTACTATAACTTACAAATCTTAATAATTAAATAGATGTAAGTAGTTTATATAAAATATATAAGACATAACACTTTAAGTGCTCAAAATATCACGTAATACATAGGCTGCACTAAAAGTATCGGGAAAGGAATATTTCCACTGTTCCAGTCATATTAAAATCTTTTTAATTGAAAAGTCCTTGGTTTTAAAAATCTCTTGTCTGTGTGGTTTTAAAAGTCTTGTCACAAGGTTTTGTCAAACTTGTTTAGTCGTTGAGAAAATGGAATTGACTCGAGAAAATTCAAAGCGATGATTTATTATGACTTTCGAAGTGGTTTTACACAAAAACAGTGTGTTGACCGGATGATTTCTGCATTTGGTGATGAATCCCAATTCAAAACCACAATTTACCGCTGGTTTGCTGAATTTCAACGTAGACGTGTCAAACTCAGTGATGGTCAAGGTCGTCCACAAACTGCAGTCACCCAAGAAAACGTTGATGCTGTGCGTAAGCTGATTGAGAAAGATCGACATGTGACATACCGCGAAATTCAAGCAACTTTAGACATTGGCACGAGTCAAATACAAATAATCTTGCATGAACAATTAGGTGTAAAAAAGTTATTTTCCCGATGGATACCGCATTTGCTCTGTGAAGAGCAAAAAGCGGCTCGCGTTACTTGGCGTCAGAACTCTCGAAAGATTCCATGCAGGATCCTCAAATGCTGTATACAACATCGTATCAGGTGATAAATCCTGGATATACGCGCACGAACTCGAAACAAAAAAACAGTCACGAGTTTGGGTGTTCGAAAATGAATTAAAGCCAACAAAAATTGTTCGTTCACGGAGTGTTCCAAAAAAAAATGGTGGCCACGTTTATCTCCAAAACCGGCCATGTTACGACTATTCCTCTTGAGGGACAAAGAACGGTTAATGCACAATGGTATGCTAGCATTTGTTTGCCACAGGTCGTTTCTGAACTCCATAAAGAGAACTGCAACCGCCGCATAATCCTCCATCACAACAATGCGAGTTCTCACACCGCACACAGAACAAAAGAGTTTTTAGAGCAAGAAAACATAGAATTATTAGACCATTCGCCGTACAGCCCCGACCTAAGCCCTAATGATTTCTATACTTTCACTAAAATAAAGAATAAATTGCGTAGACAGAGATTTTCATCACCTGAAGGAACGTGGACGCCTACGAAACGGCCATTTTGAAAAACATAAAAACATGTTTTTATTACTTGTTAGTAAAAAAAGAACTATAAAGTTACACATATTTCAATTTTGATAAAAAGTATACCATTTTATAGGTACATTATATCCCATTTTTTTAAATAAAAGCGCGTTACACCTTTTTTATTTCACTTGTCGTCAAAATATAACATCCTTTTATTTTAAAAAAATGGGATATAACGTACCTATTAAATGGTATACTTTTTATCTGAATAAAATTACTTTTAATTTTTTACTCCTTTTTTAATAACAAGTAATAAAAGCTTGTTTTTTTTTTTAATTTTATTATTCAAATTTTAATAAGTTATTTTGCTATTTAATTTATAACATTAGTAACATATGAGATCAACGTTTTTGTATGACAATGTTTCCAATGACCGCCCTATAAAACTTTGAATGTCTTTGTTGCTAGGTAATAAATATTGATAGCAGGTATGTAATTTTATAATATAAGACAGAGAATAAATATTAATAACGTAATATGTATTCGATCCGCTGGTTGTATCGGATCGTCGAACGCAAGCTGCATAGGAATTAAGACATGACGAAGAATATTCCAAAGAAATCCAATATGGCTGGCTGATGTTGGTTTTATTCTTAATATTGTTTGACATGAATGAGAGTAGCAAGTGTTAAATCTAAAATCTAAAGTCTAAAATGTTGTTGAAATCGACAACTTATGTTTGGTTACAAAGTTTTCTTAACTTTATTTTAAGCCAATCGTAATTTGAAACGGTTTTAAAGTCATAAGACATTTGTTACAAATCCAAATCTTGATATTATTTTATTCTCTTATATTAACTTTTAACAATTTTAAGTATTTCTAAAAAGTTACAAGTATATATTAAAAAAAACTATTTTTAATGTGGTAATTTTTACTATATGTGATTGTTCACAGAAAACTATAGGGTAGTGTAATTTTACATACTAGATAATTCATTAAACCGTTTATTTCTTAATATGTACTTTTACTATAGTAAATAGAATTTGCTGCAATTGAGCCATCAGACAGATTGCCAATCATATTACTCGCAGATGTCTGGTCCTTTTGTATATTTTGCTATTAGTAGCTGGGTATCTGGAATTGGATATAAATGAGAACTCCACAACAATACAGAGCAGACCATTACAAAACAGAATGGAATATATACTATTCTACCTATTCTACCGTCTATTATATAATAACGGTTAATAACCATGAAGTTGCGGAGTAAGAAAATCTTCTGCCCCATATCGTCCAATGGCTGTCAAAGGAGGTGACAAACAAACCAGCAGACCGGCACCTGTACTCTCCAATTACAAATAAAAATAAAAAATAAAACTGCAGTTGTCAACGCGCCTGTCAAGCCTTTCATCTATGGCAAATATTCCCATAGATAATATGAAGCAATCTATAGGGGGGAGGGGCTATGTTCACCACTGGACTATGATAGATAGATTACTATTATTTTTAATGTCTGTGTAAGGAGAACCAGGGGGTGATCTAATGAACCAACATAGCAGCTATCACCTCATTAATATAGTTTTTCACGTGGGAGCGGCATGTTGCAGCTATATTAATAGTATAGTTGTAGTACAAATGGGTCGGCTCGGACCGGACCGGACCGTAGAAGGACCACGCTCTCACATAATACCAGCGTAGAATAGCAGCTTAATGTTGCTGTGTTTTGTATGGTGAGTGTAAAGAACCGGAGACCTATTTTACTGGAAAAGAGGCGTTCTATTTTAGTTTTCACGGCTGACAACGCATCTGCATTTTAATTCGCAAACGAAGATAGATGTAAATGTCTATCGGCCACAGCATCCCACTTACAATCTGATGGACTGTGTGCTCGTTTGTCACCCTAATTCTATAAAAAAATATTTTCATGCCTGTGTATGAAAAAAAACACTGTGTCGTATTAAGTTATTTATAAACTAACTTGGAAGACTAACGTAATATGAGACGTTTGATTGACGTTATTTACTAAGATGATTTAATTTATTTAATACGGTGTATCTACAGATTTAGATCACACATATTCAGCGTCATACATTCAATTAATTTTTGTGCATTTTTTTTATAAATTGAGAACTCTGTATCCAATATGGCATCCTACATTTGCAGAGTGGTCTCGTTTCTGCTTCGTTAAGCACTGCGACGGGATGCGACAAGAGGTTTGTATGCAAAGGGAACGAGCTAGACTACGTGAACGTGCCACTTGTATTAAAATTATAAATAGTTTATATTAATAACTTATTGTAGTTATGCAAAATAATTTATATTTATTGTTATCACATGCTTATGTCTTTTATATAATTAAAAGATAAGTGCACGCGTTATGATCGTAACTTTAAAAATGTAGCTCAGATATCCAAAACAGATTTTAAGTTACATAGTTCGATTGAATTAGAGTTACTAAAAATATAAAATAATAAGAAAAATAATCATATATTTTTATGTGATATAGCCATGCTGCAGATATATTAATAGTATAATTGTAGCACTAATAGGTCGGCTCGATCGTGGAAGGACCACGCTCTCACAGAATACCAGCGTAAAATAGCAGCTAACTGCTCTGTTTCGCATGGTGAGTGTAGAGAACCAGCGACCCATTTTACTAGAAAAGAGGCATTCTATCTCACTCCTCACGGCTGACAACGCATCTGCATTTTAATTTGCAAACGAAGATAGATTTTATCACATTAAACTTTTAACTTTTTTTTTTATAGAATAGGGAGCAAACGAGCTTGCGGCTCATCTGATGGTAAGTGACTACCGCCGCCCATGAACAACCGCAACACCAGGGGAATTGCAGATGCGTTGCCGGCCTTTTAGAAAGGTGAAAGCTCTTTTCTTGAAGGTTCCTAAGTCGTATCGGTTCGGAAAATTCGCTGGTGGTAATTGATTCCACAAAGAAGTTGTGCGAGGGAGAAAATTTCTTCTAAATCGTACAGTGGTGGACCGCCAATCATCTAGATGGTACGGATAATAATAACTAATAGAAATATATAGGTATTAAATATATTCAACTAAAATATTATACCATTTGTAATTATTTAAAATAAAATATAAACTTAATTATAAATTACTTGCAAATATGTCATTGCTATAAACTTGTTTTCAATAACGATATGTAATAAATTTTGAGGATAACAAAAAAGTAAGTGTACATTACTTTTTTGTTATCATCAAAATTGCAAGAAGATTGTGCATATCGAGGTAAATAATAGATCATTTACAAGTACCTGCCGTTATTCATTAGTTCATGTATTTAGTATGTAAGATTAACATATTATTTGTCATGATAAGTGAATTGTATTCTTTTTGAGGAATAAATGTCTTAAACTCAGACGATACTTTTGAAACTTTATCATTTGGTTTAAGTGACAAAAGGAAGAGTTTTTCTAAACTCGTGAATAAATTGTTAAAGCAATATTTATTTATTTATAAGGTCACATTATCGTATTAAATGTGTATCTTATCTAGTTTGAGGAGCACCTCCCTCCCTTCAACAATATTTTTTGAATTGCGAGACTTACCAGTTTCCCTATTAAATTTACCTCATGTCATTTTAATTATATTAGAAGCCGTCTTAATTTTGTTACTCAAATGCTAAGACTTTACTGTGGAGCAAACTCTTTCAAATAATTTTGAATATTTTTACATATTCCCTAAATTTGTAACTAGGTAGGACTTCCCATGGTACAATTCATATAACATTTTATTATGTAAACACATCAACGCGATGTAGGTATATTTTAACAACACATGAATTCCAAAAAGTATGTCCATATTTTATTAAGACATCATGTATATATCAAAGAAAACTTTTTTTATTAATCTAGAATTGTTTTATATAAACATTGACTTTAATTGAGATTTCAGATTTGCTCATGCTGCATGCTCAATAGGATTTAAATCTGGCGACATCATAAAACAAAGTGGTTAAGAACTTTGTGATTTGTAGTTTTCGGACACACCTATTAGAGTTTCCAGTAACTTGTCAGTGGTAATATGTTATAAAAGTTAGTAGAAACATTTGTAAAATACTTGAAATAAATATATCATTCTTTACATATGTTCATGGTCTACCTGTGATAACGGACTTTACTTCGTTCCTTTCTTAAAATTCAACAATATAGAGAAAACACAGAATACTAAAAAAATATTCTGCCTCACATTGTGAGTGTAGAGAACTTAGACATTTTTACTAATAACGAATCATTACATATTAATCCTCAGGGGTGACAACACTTCTCATCAGGTAGACTTTGTACTCGTTTGTCACCTTTATTCTACCTATAAAAAGTTAGCAGTCCGCTGCTGTGCTTGATTTAAGCAACTTCTATAATTTTTTTTATTGAATAAATTTGACAAATGAGCACACAGTCCACCTGATGGTAAATGGATGCTGTGGCCCATAGAGATCTAAATCAATCCTCGATTAAGTATCAAAATATAAATGCTTTGCCGACCCTGGGGCCTAAGATGGAATGCCTCATTTCCAGTAAAAGCGGTATTTGGTTTTGTACACTCACTATACGATATACGGCAGCATTAAGCTGCTATTTTAAGCTGTTATTTATCTTTGAGAGTGTGGTCGTTCCCCAGTCGAGCCAATCCATTTGTGCTTTAACTATATTATAGCTGCAGCATTGCTCTTATATATATGAA
This sequence comes from Parnassius mnemosyne, assembly GCA_963668995.1. Taxonomy (NCBI): domain Eukaryota; kingdom Metazoa; phylum Arthropoda; class Insecta; order Lepidoptera; family Papilionidae; genus Parnassius; species Parnassius mnemosyne. The sequence goes on from CAVLGL010000093.1 coordinate 57,454,794, forward strand.
TACTTTATCTAAGGCATCATGAGCGATAGTATTGCCACAACGTACAACCAAACCAACCGAGTTTCGTGTACTTACTACTAATATAGCTTACTGAGTAATGTTTTTAAACTCAAGGAATTTTTCGATCACAGGTATAATATTAAAAGCATGAAATATCATAGGCTTCTGAACTAATTTGCTGATTTAACAAAAACATTAAAAATTACAAAAAGAGGTATTAAATTTTTAATTATTTGTTTAAACTATAAACATTCGCAAATCGCACCTAAAACGCACTAAATATTTTATAGATAGAAGTCATCAGTTATTTACTTTGAAGGTAAGTAAAAAAAAATAAACAGATAGCTTACATTCCGTACTTGTTAATTAGACGCATAACGGCTTCGTTAAATTATTTTAAAAAGGAAATGTCCGACTTGTTGAATAAAGAAAAAAAATGTAAGCTGCTTCGAAGTAATTTTTTTTAGTTATTAACATAATACAGTTTACAGTTGTGGATATAAAAGTTTCTTAAAATTAAATGATTAAATACTAAACTGTAAGCCAACACATGTTCGTTTTACGTGGTAGAGCCATGCTGCAGCTATATTAGTAATATAGTTGTAGAACCACAAACAACAAGGGACCACGCTCTCACAGAATACCAGCGTAAAATGGCAGCTTAACACTGCTGTGTTTCGTATGGTGAGTGTAGAGATCCGGAGACTCTTTTTACTGGAAAAGAAGCATACCATTTAAGTCCTCACGGGTGACAACGCATCTGCATTTTGGTTCGCAAAAGAGGATAGTTGTAGATGTCTATAGGCCACAGCAACCACTTACCATCAGGTGAACTGTGTGCTCGTTTGTCACCCTATCCTATAAAAAAATATATTTATGAAATACATTATAACGAGCTACATCTGCTAAAGTTATAAATAATTTAATGAACAGTGACTTTGCAATCAAACATCCAGCAGATTACAAGAGGCCTATTACAGATTTTAAGCTAGAACAAAAGTGACTAGAAACATAAAACAGATGAGACCAATTATTTCAGAATATCACGGACAGGTCTATTGAAGACATTTGGATTTGAACCTAGAATGTCAATTATATACGTAAAAACGAAAACAACTCGACATATCTCTTAATGAATATATGCGATTTCACATTAAGAGCTACTAGAGATATTAATATTATATATTTTGCGATATTACAATATTGCACTCAAATATCGAATAATTTGGCGTAAGGAAATACTCATAAAAACGTAGTAGCTGTAGTCATCTATTTCAATTTCAGGTCCATTATTGTTTGATATAATTTGTTGATGTGCTTTTTTACAAGTAAATTTCAAATACAATGATTTTTTTGATTGTTTACCTTGAAACTAAAACACTTTTATTAATAACTAGTGATCGAATATCGATCGTAATTTATAAAATGTTTAAGTTTGCACACTAATCAAGCTGTAGATCTATTTCAAATGCACATTGATTAATATATTAAACACAGATATGTAATTAAAAAATTATAATATAAATGGTTTTTGCCTTGACATACACTCCACACACTATTAAAAAATGAACATTTGAAATCACACAAAATTCATAGTGTATTCAGACAATCTAATGATTTTTTATATTTACGCGAACACTACACATTGAATAAAACTACTAATACGGATTTTATTTCGTTTCATTATTCTTATTTTTAGTTCCCGACGTTTCGGGTGATTTCCAGCACTCATGGTCATGGTGGACTAAAGTGATTGACTTCTCGATGTCAAAGTTACGTTGGTGTTTCACATCATCAACATATAGCTGACGAGAGCTCCGAAGCTCCGAGAAATCTGCAGCTTGTGATCATGTCTTAGACGGCCCTCGCCATTACATTAGATTTGATAGACCACAAATACTCGCAAAAGGACATAGATCCCAGTCAAGATTTATACGTGAGGCTATTGCAATTAGGAAACATCCTTATTTCAATAGAGAGGGGGCTGGGTACTTCCACCGGCTTAGGATCCTGTCATTAATAACATTTAAACTAAACCCAAGCGTACCACTGCAAGTCTTCAAGAGACAGTAAGTTCATTCTGATTAGATCGAACCAAAAATAACAATTAAAAAGCTGAAGGTACTCCAGGTTAACTCTGACATCGGGACGTCAATCACCTTAGTCCTTAGTCACCCGTGACCATGGGTACTAGAAAGCACCCGAAACGTCGGGAATTGAAAAAAAAATCAATTAAATGCGATAAAATCCGTAAAAGTATTTTTATTCAATGTTCAGTCAATCAGCAAAAAAAAAATATTTCTTGCTATCAATGTTTTTATCTTTGGCGATAATCTATGTTCTTTGTAAGGCACAACTCTTTGATCACATGTTATTAAGTGTTTGGCTTGGCCTTAGAGTAATAATATAGATATGTACATAATTATCCTTACTCTGAGACACAGCAGTTTGAAAATCAACAAACGAAATAATTCGTTCAAGCTAAAACGTAGTTGGTACAAGCGACAATTATAGTGGTTTACATGGGAAGTATGAACGTGAACTACATAATTTTTATTTTATTCAATTTTCAAACAAGTAATATATAAATTATAGCTTTCTGCACTCAATCTCCATAAAAACTTTACCTATGCTAAATCATAACAAGGAGTGTAACTTCTCCGTACGCGCAATATACTTAAAAAGGAGTACAAAGTTTTCCCTTCACGTATATATATTTTATAAATATCTAGTTACATTAACACGTCATATTAATACACGTAATAAAAATAAAGATAACACTAATGTACATAATTGCGTAAAATATTATCTTCCATTTCTTATTATCACAAATTAATATATATGTAGCAAGCTATTTAATATATGAAAATCCCATGTCACGATGTTCGTTCACGCTAATCTCCGAAATCGCTCAAACAATTTTAATAAAATTTTGTAAATGTGTATTAAATGATAGGATGACTATTATCTCGATTAGTGATCCTCAATATTTTTTTTGCAAAAGCAAGGACTTTACATCTAGTATATATATATATATAAATAGCATCAATCATATGCTGATAATGATGACCTACTAATCAATTGCCAACTATGGGAACAACTTATGTTTAATTAGAAGCGAACTACGTAGCAAAGTATATATATAATTAAAAAGATAAAATAAATAAAGTACCTGATATTACTATCTACTCGCACCAGACGTGCGATTTATACGTGCTAGAGTCACGATTTAGCTGTATAATTCTTGCAGCACGAATGGATTGTCTAGGCATAAATATTTCTTTAATAAAATACTTTTAAGGAGTATCTTGATGAGCACTAGTAGATCGTGGTCCCTTTAGATTCCCTACATGCTTCCACTTAAAAATGACTTAGGTAAAGCCATAACAACCAATACTAAACATCATAATCCTAAAATGTAATGAGTTTGTCGACTACAATCACTAACACCGATGAAATTGTTTACCTCAAATTTAAATTCTAATTTAAAAATTGCTTGGCGGAATCCACCGCCACACCATTAAACATGATAAAGAAATCTACATGTCTGGGACCTGAAACGAATATTTAAATATTCACTAAATTTAAATAAAAACTAAACCTAAACATGATGGTATAGCAATGAAACTGTTGATTGCAATTTTATAAACTAATTTACCACGTGTTCGGAGATGTAGGTAAACATCTTGGGGAAACCTTATGGTTCTGATAAAGATATCCGTATCTTCAAAAGGGTCTCTCCTCGTGACCATGGGTGCTGCAAAGCACCCGAAACGTTGGGAATTAAAAAAATAAAATAAAATACGATAAAATCCGTAAAATTAGTTTAATTTCAAAAAGAAGATATTTATTTCTAGCCAGTGGATGATTCTCCAACTGACATACATACACATGCATACATAAACACTAAATCCTGTCACCCAGAGGGGTAGGCAGAGACTACGCACTCCCGTTTGGCACCATTATGCACCATTAGGCACCATCTGGCTCATCTTCAATACATCGCCAATTTGGTCGATAAACTTTTGTCTAGGGTATCCCTTACCAACTCTGCCATTCTTTTTGTAATATAAATTTGCTTTGTCACTCTTTCTTTCCAACTGACAATGATGACAAGTCATTAATATATTCTAAAATGTATAAAACCTTAACTTCTTGCAGCTCCTTATCCTTTATCAAACGTTATGCAGCAACATCGCTTTGTTTTTGTTGTTCTCATATTTTCAAAGGAAAAGGTTCTTTTATTTTCTATCCGGTCCATTGTATCATATAAACTGATGGTCGTTTTTATCACCAAGCAGATGCAAATGAATATAAGCACTTATTATACAAAGTAAAATGATTCTTTAAACGTCGTTTTTAGAAAAGAAAATGGTTGTATATGAACACTTTGTGAGATATTATACGTTGTGAGTTATGTAGAAAATTATTTGTTCGTAATAAAGAATAGAACAGTAAGTAGTAAATTATTTTAACTTTTATTTTATTACTTTGTAGACTTATTAGATTACTTGGTAGACTCTTTTTCTGCCTCAGAGTCCGTCTAGGTAAGTATTGACCTATTTTATTTTATTTTAGAGCCGGAATAATTACAGGTTGTGATGCATTCTATCTTGGTCCTACGAGATGACAACACTTCTGTAGACTTCTTTTGTTGGTTGATAGTTACAGGTGTTCATGGGCTCTAATACCACTTAAATTTGGAGGGACTGTAAGTTAGTTTGTCACTTAAAATTCATAAAATAACATATTTATAGTTAATTATATAAAAATATAATATATGTAATGATTTCTTATATTTACGCGAACACTACACATTTAAATAAAACTAATTTTACGGATTTTATCGCGTATATTAACTTTTTTTATATTCCCGACGTTTCGAGCACTTTACAGCACCCATAGTCACGGGGAGGACTGAGGTGTATGACGTCCCAATGTAATGGTTAACCACGGCTACCTCCAGATTAAAAATTATCATTATTTTTATTCCAATCTACGCAGTATGAACTTACAGTTGTATGCTTGGGTTAGGATTTAATTTTATTAATTATGGAATCCCAAGCAGATGGTAGCACCCAGCCACCTTCTCTATTGAAATTGAGATTTTTTTTTGATTTCAATAGCCTCGCGAATCATCCTTGGAAGGAATCGGTGTTCTTTAGCGAGGATTTGTGGTCTATCAAATCTAATGTAGTGACGGGGATGATCTTGTACGTGTTCACAGACTGCAGACATCATTGATTCTTCACATTAGCTATGTGTTATTTAACGCGGGTTTTTATTGATCTTTTAGTTTGTCTTATATAAGAGAGACCACGTTCACAATCAAGCTTGTACATTCCTGCATCTTGCAGAGGGACATTACACTTGACTGATGGTAAAAACTGACTAATCTTCTTCGGTGGCTTGAAGTATGTTTTAATGAAAGCACGCTTCAAGATGTAGCCAATCTTGTCAATGACACCTCTGACATATGGCAGTACAGCAGGCACTCGCTCGACTGTGGCCGGCTTCGCTCGTTCACTGTGACGTATGCGCGGGACCCGAAGCTTATTGTCGTGCAAAACTTGCTTGACGTGTTGGAGCTCGGCGGCCAGATGTTTACTGTCACAGATCCCTCGTGTTCTCTGAAACTATATGTGTTATATTATATGTTTAATTGTCAAATGACTCGCTTAGCTCGCATCCACATGAATATGAAAAGGCGTACTAAATTAATACTCCTGTGGCATAAACGAAAATGATAATACGAAGGATTTCTTTTTAAATGATCTGAAGAAATAAAAAGGAAAAATTATGTGCCCACTAATTATATTTCCATTTAAGAATTCAAGCAAAACACGGGAAAAGTTATAAACTAATACGATTTATGGTGTTTCAAAATAAACTCTTCCTTTAAGTTGGGAACTTTATATAGAGTTGAGAGAAATTTAAATTTTAAAAATGTAACTGTTTCTACTTTTGTCTTAAATTATTTATATATTGATAGTAAGTCACAATATTTTGGATTGCTCAAAAGTATATTGCAATTGACTATACTTTAATTAAGAAAGGATTTTATTTAATTAGGAAGGATATTAGTTTCCCATAGTTATCTTCTCTAGTACATAATGTTCATCGTAATCACACGATTAATCGGTGGTTGTGAAGATGTGTTGCAATTTTGTTGTATTTATATATGATGCATACTCTTCATTTGTTTTTACGAACGTTACACCTACATGATTTTTTACTGTATCGTGGAGTCTTTTTACATATTTATATCGCAATTGGATATTTGTATTGTTTATTTACATGTAAAATGTGTATAATATGTAGTTAAATACTCACACTATTCTGTGTACGTATTATTAAATTCTATTTTTAATTATTTTTTTCTTTATATTGTTCATAACTTACTTAAAATTCTTACAACTCCACAGGTTGATTGGCAGAGAATGCCTGACGGCATTAAGTCCTACCTTTGTATTATTTGTAATAGGGAATGCAATTAAGCAATTATTTATACGATAGAACATATTCGTATAATATATATCAACATATTATAAAATGCAAGTCATTTTTAGAGTTTGGTGTTGCCAATAGGGGTTTGATTGTTATCAAGTGGTAAATTTAAAAAAATTTGTACAACCGACTCTAATATAAATTATTAAGGATAACACAAAGAGCACCTTCAAACTCAAACCTTGATTAAATATATATGGGAATACATAAGAATTCCAGCTTTCAAATAAAAAAAGAAGAGTCATCGAAATCGGTTCACCTAGAAAAAAGTTATGAGGTTACACAAATAAAAAACATATGTTCGAATTGAGTACCTCCTCCTTTTTGAAGTGGGTTAAATAATAGATATGCGTGTACTACACGTCCATTTTGAGTTTGCGGTCGTCACCCATTATGACGTCACAACTGTCGGTACCGTAAACAAAACTATTACTGTAAGTGTATTAATTGTAAGAAGTTCATTTTTTAGTTTTTTGTCCTGTACAGTAGATAACATGCATATTATTGAATAATTAAATTAGTTAGTAAAGAAAAATATAATAACTCTGAAGAGACACGTGTCCGATAAAATGAAATATTTTACTATAGTTTTATTATGCATTTTAAATAAATTATTTACGAAAGCGCGAACAAAAACTGAGAGGTAGATATTTAACATCAATAACTTCGATACCAGTAATTTTATTGAAATCGTTCGTTTCTGTATCACTGCCATCAGTCCATTCTATGTTTATCATACATTAACGAACGTAAAAAGTCAACAGTAACAAAAAAATAACAAAAACAGTAACAAACTAAAGATCGCATGGGAGCATAAACAAATATTAAGGCGACGCTAGAGGCGCGGTATGAAGAAGCGCGGCGAGAGGTAACGGCATTGATGAAGTGAAAACGTAGTAATTAAGAATGTATCAAGTGTCACCCTCAACCGCTCGTGGTGAATCCTGCTATTTAAGAGATTGGGATTAGGTATTCGGGGCTTAGAAACCGTAAAAGTTATGCGTCAAAGCCAAAATCCTTAAACACATTTTTATAAGAGAGCGGGAAGGCGATTCTAGTATAAACGTAGTTGTCCCGTCTAGTTGTACGAACGACGCCCTGTCCCAGATTGAAATTTATTGAAAAAGAATTGCGATTTCTAAAATCGACATTCGATGAAGATCCTGATGGTGATATAAAAAATCGGCTAGCTTCGCGCCTCCAATACTTGCTCAACCGGGTCAAACTAATCATCCCTAGTGAATCAGACATAGACCGTCATATAAAACTATGTAAGGATGTTTTAAATATTTTACGGGATAGTAATTCCAAAGGATATGAAGGATGAAGATAAAAGTGAGAGTGAAGCAGAGATTTCTAAAAAGGATAAGGAAATACTCCATCGCAGTCTTGAAGACGCGATAGATATACTCACATATATTGATTTACAATTAAGATACAGAACTATAGAGCCAGAAACAAGTTACAGTTCAAAGGAGAGAAATTTTCCTAAAATGCAAGAATATCCTGAGAAAATATCATATCAATCTATTTTGAAAAATGACTTAGGTTTAAGGAAACTTGTGCCAATTAAAGATTAGGGCGTTAAATTTTCCGGCAAGGGTGACGTAAGAGTTAATGCCTTCCTGGAAAGGATAGCTGAACTTAAGGAAGCACGTAATGCTAATACTAATGATTTATGGAGATATGCTATGGATTTTTGAAGGTGAGGCGCTTATATGGTTTAGAGCTAACCGTGAGTACGCGAACAGTTGGGAGGAATTGATAAACCTTCTTTTAGTTACCTTTCAGAGACCCTATTATCAGGACGAGTTATTAGAAGAAATAAAGAAAAGAGCTCAAGGTAAGGGAGAAAAGATTGCTATCTATCTAGCTGTTATGCAGAATATGTTTAACAGACTTCCAGAGAAAATTAATTAAGAACAAAAACTTTTCATCTTATTGAAGAATATACAGCAATATTTTCAACTTGCAGTTTGCAGAAATCAGTTAAATACCATATCAGAATCAACATCGGTGTTAAGAGTCTTAGAACGCACAAGACCTAACTGTGAAAATTTCCAAGAACCAACAAACACTAGTAATACTCTGGAGCCGGACCTAGCATATCAAGGACACTCTCTTGCGGAAGTTAATGAAGTGACAAAAATAGCATTGACATTTGATGTAAGAAATTTTGGCCTACAAAATATAAAATGTTGGAATTGTCGTGTTGCTGGTCATACGTTTATACGTTATTTTTCTATAAATGTGGCAAATTTGGCCACACGGTAAAAAATTGCACATGTTCGGGAAACGAAAAACAGGAGGTCATTACTCCTGCCAAATGACCTCCAAGACAGCTTCAGATTTTAAAGATAAAGAATGGCAGAATTGGTTAAAGGTTGTTTCTTAATACTTTGAAACTGGCCAGTTATGCAATATTGTATCAAAAAGTAATGACAACCGTCATTACTGTCTTGTTAAAATTTTAAACAAATATTTCTTGGGATTACTTGATTCAGGGGCCACATCATCGGTGATTTCTAGAGGTTTAAGTCGTCAATTCATGGTTTTGGGGTTCTCAATCCATGAAATAATTCAGTTGAGTATTTCCATGGCAGATGGAATATCCTACAATATAAAATCAGTAATTTATTTGCCACTACTGTTTATGAAACGGTATAAAGTGATGAAATTTTACATTATGGATAATTTAAGACATGATCTCCTCTTTGGTATGAATTTCTTTGATCATTTTAATCTTACCATTGCATATATAGATGATATCATTAAACATGAAAATATCCAAAAATTATCTAATTGTGAATTAGCAATAATAAATATAAGCAATTCAGTTAAATCAAGACATTAGTTGACAGATGATCAATCGAAAACCTTAGGCTTAGTGGTTAAAGATATAAAGTATTCTATAAGCGAAGGTATAGGAAGAACGAACTTTATGGAGCACCACATTGATACAGGAGAACACATGCCCGTTACACAAAGGCAATATCCCTTTTCACCACGTATCATGCAGGAATTAGAAAAGAAAGTGGATGAAATGTTGTCAAAAGACATAATTGAACCATCGTTTAGCTCGTGGCGTTAACTGGTTATTTTAGTAAAAAAAATCATCAGGCTCTAACCGATTATGTTTAGATAGTAGACAACTAAAAAAGACAACAAAGAATGATTCCTATCCCTCGCCAAGAGTTACTACTATTTTGGACAGTTTAAAGAATGCTAAGTATCTATTAACTCTTGACTTAAAATCGTAATTTTGGCAAATACCATTAGAAACTACGAGTAAAGAAAAACAGCATTTGGTTTGCCAGGTAAAGGTTTATTTTAATTCAAGGTTATGCCTTTCGGTCTTAAAAATGCAAGTCAAACGCAACAGAGGCTAATGGACAAGTTATTTCCACCAGAGCATGAGGGTAAGATCTTTGCCTATTTGGATGACATTGTGGTATGTAGTAAGACTTTTGAAGATCACATTAAGTCGTTGACTTTGGTTAAAAAGCAGTTACTCTCAGCAGGTCTCACAGTAAAGTGCCAGTTCGCCCGTCCTTCATTAAAGTATTTAGGCTATATTGTTGATAAAGAAGGTTTAAGAACAGACCCAGAAAAGTTAGTACTATTTTAAACTATCCAAGATCAAACACATATACAGAGTTAAAACGTTTTCTAGGACTGGCGCGTTGGTATCGACGTTTTAAGGAGAGCTTTGCAATTGTTACTACTCGTTTACACGATATTATTAAAGCCTTGAAAAAAGGTCAGAAAATTAAATGGAACCCAGAAGCCGAAAGTGCTTTCATTGATCTCAAAACATCATTAACTTCTACTCCGGTACTGAGCTGCCCTGACTTCAACATACAATTTATTATACAGTACGATGCCTCAAATAAAGGTACGGGCGCTGTGTTATTTCAAACTTGTGATGGTATTGAGAGACCAGTTGCGTATTCTAGCCGAAAATTTTCAGAAAGAGAGACAAAGTACTTTCCTTCCGAAAGAGAGTTACTATGTGTGATTGACGCGGTTGAACAATTTAGGCCGTACATAGAAGTTACGCACTTTAAGGTCATAACTGAACATAGCGACTTGCAATGGCTTTACAAAAATAAGGATCAACATTGATGGTTGGCTAGATGGGCAATGAGGTTACAACTGTTTGATTTCAAGGTAATATATACAAAGGGTAAAGAATATATTGTACCGGATGCACTATCAAGAGCAATTCCAGATAAATAGTAGATATTATAGATATTCAACCAGAAGATAGAGTAAATATTATAGATATTCAACCAGATGTCAAAGATGACTGGTATAATTCAATTGAAAAAGAGATTACAGAGGGAAAAGGCAGAGATGATTGGATACTTAATCAAAGTGTTTTGTGGAAATATTTGAAACTTAAACAATTTCCAGATGAAAAATATTCGTGGAAGATAGCAATCCCTGAAAAATTGAGAAAACAAACCCTAATAGAATGTCACGACAGTCCAACAGCAGGACATTTAGGAATTAAGAAATCCATAAATCGAACAAGACAACATTATTTCTGGCCTTCTTTTAATAAAGATGTTAAAGATAACGTACGGAAATGTGAGACTTGCTCTAAACATAAACCTATTAAACTGCCGCCAATTGGGAAAATGGGCAAACATAAAGAAGTAACAGAGCCTTTTCAAATGGTTTCCATGGACCTAATAGGACCTTTTCCACGATGAAATACTGGCAATACAATTTTACTTGTAGTTTCATGTTGGTTTAGCAAGTTTGTATTAATATTTCCCTATAGAAATGGTAAAACATCAACAATCGTTATAATTATCGAAGAACAGATATTTCTCATATTTAGAGTGCCATGAACTGTAATATGTGATAATGGGAAACAGTTTATTTCATCACAGTTTAAAGAATTAATTACGAATTACAACTCTAAAATTTGGTAAACGCCTTATTATCATCCTCAAGCCAATCCTACAGAACGAGTAAATAGAGTAATTGGTACTGCAATAGTATCATATATCGAAGATAATCATAAAGATTGGGATAAATTTATACCTCATATAGGCCATGCCATTAGAACTGCTTTACATGAAATAACTGGCTAGACTCCTTCATACTTGTTTTTTGGTAGAGAAACTTCCTTACAAAACAAAATAGATTTCGGGCCATATAAAGATGGTTATGTTAATGTTATAATAAAAGAAGACGAATATGCAATTTCAATGTAGGAGAGTTGGTTTGGAAGAAAGCTAAACCACAATCATGTGCTAATAAAAACTTTATCGCCAAGTTATCTCCAAAGTACGAAAAAGCTATTATTTCGGAGAAGGTGTCATCCGATGTTTATATTTTGAAAAGTTTACGTGGCAAACTTTTGGGTATATGGCACGCTTCTGACCTGAAACGGGTAATTTGAAATCTAGCTGAATCCGGTACGATTCCATTTGATGAGCTGGGTCATGTTTTCCAATTTGGAAAAAGATTTGAGGGAAGGAATTGGTTACGGACAGCGGAGGGCCGCAGTCGCGATCGCGAGAAGTGGTAATTTTTGTCAGACATTGGAAGTTTAATGCACAAAAGTTTACGTACATATTATAGCTGTGTATTAGTGAATTTTGTATTATTGAAATACACATTTTATTCGTGGAACGTTAATTTTAGTGGTGTAACGGGGCTGTGGAAATACCCATTAAGATAATTGTGACCATACGCCTTCCTATATCTCTGGCAAAGAGTTATTAGAAAATCTACTTTGTTATAAAAACATGAGAATATAGAGAGACGATACTATATCCTAATTAGATTTGAAGCGTCATCGGCAGACATAGCCTATCGAGATAGCGGCCAAATACATTGGGCGACTTCTTCAAATTCATGGTTCAAACATCCGAATAAAAATATTGAAATTTATTTTTATAATTTTATTTTCTTTTATTAATATTAGGTTTCCATTCTTTTTTTGTAATGATACTTTATTTATAAGTCTTGTTTACTAAAGTAAAAGAACTAGTGGTAAATTTTATGTTTCATTTTATTTTTCTAGTTAATGCGTAGCTGTAGAATTAGTTAAAAATTTAGTGCTTACATATCTTAGAGTTACGATAATTTGTAATTTTTTTATGCTTAAAACTATTTACTTAATTGTTTTGTATTGTTGAGTTATTGTAGGCTTTTATGTTGCAATTAAATAACTTCTTATCTTGCCTGGACCCCGACCCCTAATGCTTGAGTAACCCATGACAAACTTCCTTTTGCCACTTAAACCAAACGATAAAGTTAAAATGTAATTTTTCCCATTTATCCCTCAAAAAGAATACAATTCTTTTATCACGAGAAATAACAAGTTAATCATAGATACGAAATACATGAACTAATGAAGGACGGCAGGTACTTGTAAATAATATATTATTTATATATTATTTATTTATATAATACCCAGGGTTTTCCCAATCTTCTTGCAATGTTGACGGTAACAAGAAAAGTAAGTGTACAATTACATATCGTTATTGAAAGCAAGTTTATAGCAATTACGTACGAGTGAAAAATTTGGGGAATAAAGGAAGTGACACAACATTACTATTTAAAAATGTATTTATTGCTTTTCGAAGTATTCTCCGCGAAATATGACACATTTTTCCATACGATGGAACCAATCATTAAGAATTAAACGGTGGTAGAGCCTTGCAGCAGCTTTTGCTGTTGCACGTATGGGCCGGCTCGAGCCGGGTTAGTACCACGACCTCACAGAATACCGGCGTGAAGTGGAAGCTCTGCTTCCGCGTTTCGTCTGGTGAGTGCAGGTGACCGGATGCCCAATTCCCCCCCCCCCCCATCAACATGGTAGCGGAATTACGTCATAAACTACCCCAGGAGGGTACCAGTACCCCTGGAGAATCCCTCGCTGAGCATCCACGACCATGCTATTCCACTCCTGAGCGTGGGTGCTCAGGCTGCCCCGCGTATTCTGGGGGGGGGCAAAATTCCGCTCAACGCAATAACTGCTCGGGGCAAACTGAGCAACAAGACCAAGGCGACCCCTGCCACGCTATCCGTGAATTTCTGCAACATCAGGGGACTTCACTCGAACCTAAACGCCGTCCACTACCATCTTGAGACGGCGAAGCCGGCCTTGCTCTTTCTGACCGAGACGCAGGTGTCCTCTCCGGCTGATACTTCGTATCTCTCCTACCCGGGGTACAAATTGGAGCACTCCTTTGTGCCTCGGGCTGGAGTTTGCGTGTATGTCAGAGAGGACATCTGTTCTCGACGCCTCGGCAGTCTTGAAGGTTCGGACCTGTCCATCCTTTGGCTACGCGTAGACAGCGACGACCATCCGCGCGTCTACGTGTGCCTCTATAGGTCCCATAGCGGTAATGCCGAAACAGACCGACTCATCGACCACGTCCAAATGGCTACAGATTCCTTGCTACAACAGGTCCCATCCGCAGAGATCGTGATCCTTGGCGATTTTAACGCCCACCACGCCGAATGGCTCGGTTCACGTTTAACCGATCATGCGGGGAGATCTGTTTATGACTTTGCCTTGGCATATGGTCTGACACAACTGGTTACATCGCCTACGCGGATTCCAGATGTTGAGGATCATACACCTTCCCTGTTGGACCTTCTGCTGACCTCTCATCCGGACGGATATCAGGTTTCCGTCGATGCCCCTCTTGGCTCTTCGGACCATTGTCTGATCCGGAGTGTAGTGCCACTCACGCTCCCCTCGCGGTTGCGTTCTGCAGGTTGCCGCCGTGTTTGGCATTACGTTTGGCGGATTGGGACGGAATGCGGTCTTTCTTTGCTTCCTACCCATGGGGGCGGGTTTGCTTCTCGCCGGATGATCCCAGCGCTGTTGCTGACTCTGTCACTGATGTAGTGCTACAGGGAATGGAACTATTTATTGCATCATCTGTGGTACCCATCGAAGGCAGATCTCAGCCTTGGTTTGGTCGCTCCTGTAAGACTGCATTACGCAGTAAGCAGGAGTGTTATCAAGCCTGGGCTGCGGCTTCGGTGACTCGGGATGTAAACACCAGCACACTCAAAAAGAAGTATAACTTCGCCTCCAGGTCCTTCAAAAGAGTTATTGCCAAGGCAAAGTCAGAGCACATAGGCAGAATTGGCGAGAAACTAGTTCGCCTTCCTTCGGGAACCCGTGCATTCTGGTCTCTCGCCAAGGCTGTCCAAGGGAATTTCTGTAAGCCATCACTACCATCTCTGCACAGGGAGGACGACTCACTGGCCCACGACGCAAAAGAGAAGGCCGACCTTTTAGGCTCCCTTTTTGCGTCAAACTCGACTGTTGATGACGGGGGGAACACACCGCCGACCATACCGCGGTGTGAGTGCTCCATGCCGGATGTGCGATTCTCACAGCGCTCGGTTCGCAGAGCACTCCTCTCCCTTGACATCCACAAGTCGAGTGGGCCTGACGGAATCCCCCCAATTGTGCTGAGGACGTGTGCTCCGGAGTTGGCACCGGTTCTAACGCGTCTTTTCCGGTACTCCTACTCCCTAGGCGTAGTCCCAAAATCATGGAAGACAGCTTTTGTCCACCCGATCCCTAAAAAAGGCGACCGCTCAGATCCGTCCAACTACAGGCCTATCGCCATCAGCCCCTTGTTCTCCAAAATAATGGAATCCGTTGTAAACTGCCACCTCATGCGGTACCTTGAGGATCACCAGCTGATTAGTGACCGCCAGTACGGTTTTCGTCGGGGTCGATCAGCTGGTGATCTTCTGGTCTACTTAACTCATAGATGGGCGTTGGCAGTGGAGTCCAAGGGGGAGGCATTGGCCGTTAGTTTGGACATTGCGAAGGCCTTCGATCGGGTTTGGCACAAAGCGCTTCTTTCGAAGCTCCCTTCCTATGGGCTTCCCGAGAAATTATGCAATTGGATCACCAGCTTTCTTGCAGATCGGAGCATCAAGGTCGTTGTAGACGGTGCATGCTCCGACTACAAGCCTATTAACGCTGGTGTTCCACAAGGCTGCGTGCTATCACCAACGCTGTTTCTTCTGCATATCAATGATATGTTGCAAGCTGGAAGCATTCATTGCTATGCAGATGACAGCACTGGTGATGCTCTATACACCGGCCGTGCCAATATTTCTCGGGAAAACGTCACCGAGTACCGGAACAAACTTGTGTCTGAAGTCGAGTCTTTGCTGGACAATGTCTCGGATTGGGGGCGACTAAATCTAGTCCAGTTTAATCCTCAGAAGACACAAGTTTGCGCGTTTACCGCTAAAAAGAACCCCTTTGTCGTATCTCCTCAGTTTCAAGGTACTCCCCTTGTTGCCTCAGCCAGTATCGGAATCCTCGGCGTCGACATATCGAGTAGCGTGCAGTTTCGTGGTCACTTGGAAGAGAAGGCCAAATTGGCCTCTAAAAAGCTTGGCGTGCTCAGCAGAGCGGGACAGTATTTCATGCCGGCTCAACGCCTGCAACTTTACTAGGCGCAGGTTCGGCCTCACATGGAATACTGTTCCCATCTCTGGGCTGGGGCTCCCCAGTGCCAACTTCTTCCACTTGACCGCATCCAGCGCAGAGCGGCTCGAATCGTCGACGACCGAGTCCTTTCCGATCGGCTCGACTCATTGGCACTGCGAAGAGATGTTGCATCTCTTAGCATTTTCTTTCGCATTTACCATGGGGAGTGCTCTGAGGAATTGTTCGGATTAATCCCAGCCGCCAAATTTCACGAACGCACATCGCGGCAGAACTCCCGATACCATCCACACCATCTGGATGATTGGCGGTCCACCACTGTGCGATTTAGAAGATGTTTTCTTCCTCGCACAACTTCCTTGTGGAATAGTTTACCACCAGCGATTTTTCCGGACCGATACGACTTAGGGACCTTCAAGAAAAGAGCCTTCTCCTTTTTAAAAGGCCGGCAACGCATCTGCAATTCCCCTGGTGTTGCGGTTGTTCATGGGCGGCGGTAGTCACTTACCATCAGGTGAGCCGCATGCTCGTTTGCCCCCTCTCCTATAAAAAAAAAAAAAAAAAAAAAAAAAGAAAAAAAAAAAAGCAACCATTCCATTCGGAAGTTGGGGTTTCCAAAATGGCCGTTTTGTGGGCGTCCACAGCTACTTCAAGTGATGAAAATCTCTGTCCACGCAATTTATTCTTTATTTTAGGGAAAGTGTAGAAATCATTAGGGCTTAGGTCGGAGCTGTACGGCGGATGATCTAATAATTCTATGTTTTCTTGGTCTAAAAACTCTTTTGTTCTGAGTGCGGTGTGAGAACTCGCATTGTCGTGATGTAAGATGATGCGGCGGTTGCAGTTCTCTTTACGGAGTTCAGAAACGACCTGTGGCAAACAAATGCTAGCATATTATTCTGCATTAACCGTTCTTGGTCCCTCAAGAAGAATAGTCGTAACATGGCCGGTTTTGGAGACAAACGTGGCCACCATTTTTTTTGCAACACTCCGTGAACGAATAATTTTTGTTGGCTTTAACTCATTTTCGAACACCCATACTCGTGATTGGTTTTTTGTTTCGGGTCCGTACGCGTATATCCAGGATTTGTCACCTGATACGATGTTGTATACAGCATTTGAGGATACTGCGTGGAATCTTTCGAGAGTTCTGACGCACCAAGTAACGCGAGCCGCTTTTTGCTCTTGACAGAGCGAATGCGGTATCCATCGGGAAAACAACTTTGTTACACCTAATTGTTCAAGCAAGATTATTTGTATTTGACTCATGCCAATGTATAAAGTTGCCTGAATTTCGCGGTATGTCACATGTCGATCTTCCTCAATCAGCTTACCCACAGCTTCAACGTTTTCTTGGCTAACTGCAGTTTTTGGACGACCTTGACGAGGATCATCACTGAGCTTGACACGTCCATGTAGAAATTCAGAAAACCAGCGATAAATTGTGGGTTTGGATGGGGCTTCGTCACCAAATGCAGAAATAATCCGGTCAACACACTGTTTTTGTGTTAAACCACTTCGAAAGTCATAATAAATCATCGCTCTTGAATTTTTTCGAGTCAATTCCATTTTCTTAACGACTAAACAAGTTTGACAAAACTTTGTGACAAGATCCAGAATCTTTTTTTAAATAAATAAATGGTATTCGATTTTTAAAACCAAGGAGTTTTCAATTAAAAAGATTTTAATATGACAGGAACAGTGGAAATATTGCATTCCCGATACTTTTAGTGCAGCCTATGTATTT
This sequence comes from Parnassius mnemosyne, assembly GCA_963668995.1. NCBI lineage: Eukaryota > Metazoa > Arthropoda > Insecta > Lepidoptera > Papilionidae > Parnassius > Parnassius mnemosyne. Next base: position 57,472,505 of record CAVLGL010000093.1, read on the forward strand.
GCAAGCTATTTATTATTAAAACACTGTCTAGTAAAAATAAGTACAAAACACAAGTGTCAAAGTGACGCAAGAATTGACGCAAGGTATGTTAGTGGGCGCGAGTCGAATGTGCCTACGCTAATCAAACGCACACATACACAGCATTCAAAGATATCATTTTCTGGCGTTTGCAATCAAATAGTGCAAATTACAATTTTATTGATTGACTAGCTGTTCCCCGCGACGTTGCTCGCGTGTTAGGGTTTTTATGTTTTTGCGCAGAACCCTAATTATTCTTCTGAAATAAAAGTAGCCTAAGTTACTCCTTATAAAATCAGCTACCTGCCAGTGAAAGTCCCGTCAAAATCGGCCCAGCAGTTTCGGAGATTAGCCGGAACAACCAGACAGACAGACAAAATTTAAAAAAAATGTATTTTAGTTATAAGTACCGTATTTGCTTTCATATGCATTTAGTAAAAAAACTGTAATTTTGACCGGGATGGAAGATGTAATTTAGATGTGGACAGGCGTGTCGCTGCCGGGAACAAAGTCAATGGTATCCTGACTACGTTAGTCAAAAAGCAAGGCGTAGTGAAGAGTGCACCCCTTGCAATACATAACGCAGTGTTGGTACCGACTTTGTTATATGGCAGCGAAACCTGGGTATGCCAGAAGAAACATAAAAGCAAGTTGAATGCAGTGGAGATGCAATCTCTTCGTAAAATGTGCGGCGTTACCATGGCCGACCGAAAGCGAAACGAAGAGATTCACAATATGGCAGGTTTTCAAGATGACCTTATCACAAAAATTGATAAGGGCGTGCTTTGATGGTTTGGGCACGTTGAGCGAATGAGTGAAGACCGAATGGTGAAGAAAATATATAGCGCGAAAGTAAATATTAAAAGGTGTCGAGGTAGACCAAGACTAACTTTTGAAGACCATGTGAGCAAATTGCTCGAAGAGGGGAGGGTCAAGAGTACTCGGATACCTAGACGTGCATGTATGAAGAAGATAATGAATCTGAAAGAAGCGAAAGAGGTATGTAAGGATCGTGACACTTGGCGATCTGTTCTCTCTGGCTACCCCGTCAGGGATTGTGCGTGAAGATAAGTGGTAAGTAAGTAAGAAAAAAAAAGAAATATACTAGTAAAAATTTTAATGGTTGTTTTTTTATGGTTGTTAGAGTTACTCGCTTTTAATCGATAGTAATTATTCTTTTTATTTGATAGTCTTTATTCTATAGTCTAAAACTTTCACTTGGTTAATCAACAATGCAATAAAGATAAAACAGTTAGCGTTAAAATGGCGTCAATAGATCGTTTAAATTAGGCACCCATGAGGCACCAATTATTGGTATTATGATAATACTTAGATAAGTAGGTATCTACATTTAATCGTTTGAGTTTTACACAGAGCGTTGCGATTTAACGTTTAAAATAATATATATCTAAAAAAAATAATATTATGATAGCTTAGGTGCGCAGAATATAAATCATTACCAACTGCTTTCCTAAGACAGTCGCTTGATATAACCAGGGGGAGGGAGTCCGTCATCTCACATTACGTTAGTCTTCTAAAATAGTTTATAAATAACTTAATATGACACAGTGTTTCTTTTTCATATTTAGACATGAAAATAACTCGATAGTTACTACGTTGGTTCTAATAAAATTCATTTAACTAATTTAACAATATTATTGTAAAAAAACTTATTTTGTAATAAAACTTCAGAACGAATCAAATTTCATGGAAATAGGCGGAAATTGTTTATTTTACTTTTTTTTTAAATGTTCTATATAGATTGATATTAAAACCAGCCAGATACAATTAGTACAACTAAAGAGATATTTCTTCTTTTTTATACATACAAAATACGAAGAAACATTTTCCCCGACCTATTATATTCAAAAGCTGAATGTAAAACTAGGTTTCTTCATTGTGTAGTATATGTTTAAATATAAGAAATATGTTTTGTATTTATTTCTGAATCATAACAATTATATTTGACAAATTCGAAATTGAATATAACTGTTAAATAAAAAAAATTGAGCATTAAATTTATAACAGGTATTGTAGACGTAAGCGTAGGAAAAGTTGTTACTTTAAATGACATTAGATTTTCTTAGTGACAGCGAAAAACATATATAATTACAATTTAACAAACTGTCAAGAAAGCTGCAAATTTTCATTTTTCTTTTTAGAGATGTTCGCTAAATAGCGTTCTGTATTCTGTATATGTAAAATATTACCGTTACCATTACAGCTGTCGTGTAGATTGACTTTTGGGGATATTTGACATAATTTCCATGCTTGGCAGGTAACCTAATGTATTCATTTTTTGTAGTTATTAGGAAGACGCTACTGTCCACCACCCGACTTGTTTTTTTATGTTGGCTCTTTGGACATCCACGGGACGATATGGGACAGTGGATGTACTTACATCACCAGTACATGGTAACTTTAATCACTTTTTCTAAATGCCAACCTTGCCTGTACGCGTGGAGCTACTGTTTGAATGACAATATTCTGATAACAGACTAATGGCGAAAAATCCATCCAGAAACTCACGCTCTGTGATCACAATTTGTGACCAAGTATACCAGAAAAGTTTGCATTCACCTACTCACTTACCAAGTGTGATGAGTATGAGTACATCTTATAAAATGTTGCGAACACCTGATGGTAAGTTGCTAGTGCAATGCATGGACACCTGCAACCAACTTCAAACAAACTTCTATACTCTTTAGATTGGAATATACAGCAGTGCAAGCACTCCTATTTACCGGACAGTAATAGGTAAGAAAGTGATACGTATCCAGCCGGTCATAGGCAGGAAAGGAGTTCTACAACTTAGAACTATAGCTCTGTAGTTAGTAATAATTTTGTTAAGTTATGCATTAGTTTATCTAAATCAGGGTCATTGCAATCGAAATAGTGAACAACTCACGACTTTCCCTTGTAGTGCATAGTCACCATTTCATAGGCCCGATTGCATGCCTTAAGCGAAAGCGCAATGTATGTTCTACTATCGCCTAAAAATTAAGATTCCAACGTTTCATCGAATAAAATCGTATCTAGCAATCATGTTATACATACAAATGACATAAAAAGCACATTGTTAAAAAGATAAATGATTGTTGAACTTATTTTTTTTTTAAATCGATTAATTCCTATTTTTTAATAAAAAAGGGGTTTTAGTGGCTTATAGTGTGAATTTATCATGACCCCAAGGCTTGTAAACACGATAACTTTTGAAAATATCAATTGTTTAACTCAATCTAGTTTTTAATCTCTTTATCTATAATGTGGGAAGCTACTGAACATAAATGGCAGCGTAATTTTGTTTTGTTTAGCTATAATTAATTTTTTCGGCTCCAAAATGGCGGACTTTTCGTTGATTTAGTAGCCTTGTATGTATATAGACGGAAGCCGCATTCTGAGCTACAGCCACAGAGTACTTTACTCACTCACCCAGTTCGGCGTCAGTCGCCGTCGTGAGTGGACATTGTTTCGGTTGTTTGCAGCGGCTCAAAAAGATCGCTGTACAAATACACAATATTCAAATCACCAAATTTCTTAAATACTTGATTATAATAATAATAAGAGATTTTTTTATTACAATATTTTAAAAGCACAGAATAAATAATAGTAATACGTACTAAAAGTAAGTAGTATCAATTTTTGTCATGGAAGACATTTTCATGGTTTTCGAGGGTGTTGAAACCGAAAAGGTTGTCGAAATGTAAAACCAAGATGGCGGCCGCAATAGGTATCAATTTTTTCATCATGGGTGTAATCTTCATGTATTTCGAGGGTGCTGAAGCCGAATGTGCTGTCGAAATGTAAATCTAAGGTAGCGGCTGCAATAGGTATAAATTTTTTCATCATGGGTGTCATTTCATGGTTTTCGAGGGTGTTGAAGCCGATAGTGCTGTCGAAATGTAAATCCAAGATGGTGGCTGAAGTAGGTACCAATTTTTTCATCATGGGTGTCATTTTCATGGTTTTCGAGGGTGCTGAAGCCGATAGTGCTGTCGAAATGTAAATACAAGTTGGCTGCTGCAAAAGGTATCAATTTTTTCATCATGGGTGTCATTTTCGTGGTTTCAGAGAGAGTTGAAGCCGATAGGGTTGTCGAAATGTAAATCCAAGATGGCGGCTGCAATAGATATCAATTTTTTCATCATGGGTGTCATTCTCATGGTTTTCGCGGGTGTTGAAGCTGATAGTGCTGTCGAAATGTAAATCCAAGGTGGAGGCTGCAATAGGTATCAATTTTTTCATCATAGTTATCATTTTCATGGGTTTCGAGGGTTTTGAAACTGATTGTGCTGTCAAAATGTAAATCCAAGATGGTGGCTGAAGTAGGTACCAATTTTTTCATCATGGGTTTCATTTTTATGGTTTTTGAGGATGTTGAAACCGATAGTGCTGTCGAATTGTATTTAAACTACTTTAATAAGTTCCGTATCATCATGTTATACGTAATTTTTTTAATGCGCTTAAGGCATGCCCAATTGGATTTACCAATTTATATATTTATTTTCTCTTCATAGAAATACAGAATACATTTTTTTACTTCTTTTATATAGGTACCGCACATTAAATACTACTTTGTAATTAGTGTGTGAAATTTTTATAGCGTTTTCTTTATAAAAAAAGCTTTATTTTTTCTTTAACTAACTTCAAAGTTGGCTGCAATATCTGCCCTATTTTTTCTTAATAATGTATATTTAATTGTTTTTTTCATAATAATGAATAATATTTGTTCTGAGATATACTTTCGATAAACTTTTTAACGAACGCGTAGCATTAAATTTTAGCAACTAATACGATAGCAAATAATAAACTGGTCAAGTGCGTGTTTGGCACACATCTGCTTATTTTTTTAAATCGTTAAGGTTTTACATGACATGTTTATAAATGACACAAAATATCTAGGCACGAAATATTCTTCTTTTAGCGATATATTCGTAGTTATTTGTATAGTTTGGTTTAGTTTAGTTTATGACTGGCTGTTTTCCGCAACTCCACGTCTATGCGCATATTTTGCGCGTGGGCAGGAATAATGTGATAATTCGAGCCATGAGATCTCCTCGAAGAAGCTCAACAACCCTGCACAGGGGACTATCTGTAACACCTATCGTAAATAAATGCTTGTTTAAGGTGCCGTGTCCTGTGATAGCACTTGTTACTATCCTGATCTGCGGTTTGTTCAGTCTTATTAGAACTTTGGTAAAACGACTGTTTATTTCAGGCAGGGCCTCCCTAGCTTGTCTACAGTCTACGAGAATTTTCCAAAGCTGAGCGTGTAGATTAGTGAACCAGTGAACAAACATTGCCAAAGGGGATTGGTAGGATTGGTTCTGGCCCTATAGTGGCCAGAGCCGATCCTCTTCTGGCCAGTTCGTCTGCTGCATCGTTGCCTCTAGATCCACTGTTGTCCTTTATCCATTCCAGAGTCACATTGTTGTTTTTACATACCTCATTTAATCGTTGATGGCATTCATATATTAGTCAGAGTTCACCACGTTGCAACTCAGAGCTTGTAGTACCGCTCTACTGTCGGTCAGTATTCTGATGGGGAAGTCATTAACCTTTCTAGCATCTATTGCTATGGCCGCTTGAATAAAACCCATACATTCCGCCTGAAAGACCGTGTTATAGGTACCCAGCGGTGTGCATATGTGGATATTGAGGTCTTCAGAAAAAGTTCCAGAACCTACACCCTCATTTGTTTTAGAACCATCGGTGAAAACTCTAAGCTCTTTTGGGCTTAATCCTTCCGGCTGGCTGGTTTAATTTAATTGTATCTTGTACTTCTTATCGAATACAAATTGTTTAGGAATATTATCGTACTTGGCTTGTAAGATAGGAATTTTTGAGTGAATTCTATCAATTATGCCTGTATGAGGGACACTATTCTTACTCCAAAGATTTAGAGTCTTGAGTGTGATGGCAGCTAAAGTTGCTTCTTGTCGTATATGTAGATGAAGCGGGGTTAGCTCTAGCATCGCTTCTAAAGCTGCTATTGGCGTAGTCCTTATGCAGCCTGTGGCAACCACACATGCCAGTCTCTGTTAGCGCTGAAGCTTCTTTATAGTGGTGGCTTCATTTGTCTTGGTCCACCATACCAGAGCGCCGTATGTGATCATGGGCCGAATTACAGTTTTGTACAGCCACAGTATGATTTTTGGCGTCTGTCCCCATCTTTTGCCAATCATGTTTTTGCATTGCCAGAAAGTTATACTAGCTTTGTTAATTTTGTTTTCTTTGTGTTTATTCCAGTTAAGTTTGCTGTTCAAGGAAAGAACTAAATATTTTACCTCAGAGAATAGCTGGAGTTTTGTGCTGAAAAGACTTGGGAGATGACAGTTATTCAGTATTGGTTTTCGTGTGAACATTACTAGAACCGTTTTATTTGGATTGACGGTTAAGTCGTATTCCCTGCACCATCTCTCCACTATACAGAGAGCCGCTTCGGTCAGGTCGCAAACTATGGTTGCTTTCTTTCCAGACACCAGTATTGTCAAGTCATCACCATAATCTACTGTGTAGAAGTGATTGGCATTTAATTTACTGATGAGTTCATTAATGACTATATTCCACAGGAGTGGTGAGAGAACCCCACCCTGCGGGCAGCCTTTCTTAATTTGGATTGGTTGAGATTCACCAGCAATATTTGCACAGTTAATTTATCTGTTAAATGTATATATTATGTAGATATATTTTGTCAACATTATTTTATGTAATTGTTTTCAAATATCACTTTATTTTAGTTTTTACTACATATTGCTACACCTACGTCAAATCCTTACGACTCCGTGGGTTGAATGCCTTATAAAATTATTGCCACCCATTGTAATTATTTTGTAATAAGTAATATAATAAAGAATAAAGAAAAAAATAAATAAATTTTATTTTCCATTTTGAACTCATAACTCGTGCGCTACGTCATTTACAAATACATCAGCAGTTTTAAAATTAATCCGGTTAATAAAATATATAGTTTTTAAAATTTCTCGCAGTTTTCTTTGGAACTTACATGAAATTCTAGCTCGTTAAGTACTTGGGTCTTGTGCTGCTTAATTAACCTCTCGCTTCAGTTAGATTCAAAGAAATGGTCTTTGTAGGAACGAGCTATGTCGGTTCTTTCAGTTTTATTTATTAGTTTTCTTTAAAAAAAAATAAACCGAATAAAATACACAATATTTTATTCAGTAAGTCATTAAGTACTTAACTTTCGAATTTATTGTTTAAAATAACGTGACGAAGCCTCGCTGTTAAATTACGGACTCCGCTATGAATTATTCGCTTACTCATAAAAATCGACATCAATTTAGAAAAGAAAGAAAAAGATAATTTATTCTGCATAAATGAGTGTCAGAGTCGACAAAAAACGGGAGTTTATCGCTCAATAGTGATATAATATTGAAGACGAGTTAAATTAAGAGTATTCTGTATGCATAAGTATGATCATAAAGAAGGCAAAAGTGTTGTCAGGATCGTGCCAAATGGACGTCCGTAGTCTCTGCCTCCCCATCTGAATCGTATATTACATATACATATATATATAAGTGATAAGTTTAATTTAAAAATGCTTCAATTTGCTTTCTCTCCCTCTATCTATATATAACTTTTCACTAAATGACAAAATTAAGGGACAGGTCTAGAGATAATTTGTGTTATTTGGATCAAAACTTGTGTTTGTTTCACAATATTAATTTTAACCTATTATATTATTAATTATAAAAACCTAATTTAAAATAATAAATATTGTGAAACAAGTACCTTTTACCAAGTGTATCCAAATCATAAAAATGGAACTGGAGTTTCACCAAGTGACAAACTTACAACTGTAAATATATTATATAGTGTAAATATATTAGTTAATTCAAAAACAGATAATCAGCAGTTATAATTGAGGCTAAAAGATTTATGGGCTCTCACGCTGCAATCGCTAAATATCTTTTGCTTTTAATTGAAAAACTAAAAAAAATAACTTGAATGAAAAACGGTTACGGATTCCAATACCGTTTAACAGGAATTTACATATCGCCCGCGTTATTTAATAAGATAAATATTGTATTTACTTTTTATAAATGTTTTCTACAGAATTATAAAATATATTCCTATATTTAGGAAAAAAAACTACAGCTATATAATATATTAACTAAATGTAAATAATTGGGAATCGTACATGGTACGATACAGTTTAGGCTCTAGCAAAAGCGGGTAGTTCGACAGGGGGCGTTCACGCTCGCACAGATACCAGCGTGAAACAGCAGCATATTACTCTTATATTTCGTATGATAACTGACGAATACGTTACTCCTTAGGGGTGACGATGAATCTACATTTTTTATTTATAATCGTGGTAGAGCTACGCTGCGGTTCTAATAAATGAAATGTTAGCTGAATGCTAATGTGTTTCATATGGTGAATCTAGAGCTCCGGCAGCCCTTTTTACTGGAAACTAGCCATTCTATTTTGATCCTCAGGATTGACAACGCATCAGCATTTTTATTCTAATTCGGAGATAAATGTAATAACATTGTTGTCAATAATAACCCACCTCCAAATCACCAGCTAGTGAGACATTGCCCTACAGTACGAGGCTGTACTCGAAATCCATTTTCCCTATCGGTCGGTTTTCAGAACGAGTGCATTTGGCATACATGGGCGAGGTTTACCCATGGTTGAACGTCGAATGCGCTCGTGTTGAAAAGCACAAGCGTATTGTTTACTTATCCCGGGTCGATGCTCGAGACCGCAAGGCTCCGGAAGTGAGCCATAAGAAGAGAGCCGTTGACCAAAACGCCAAGTCCTGCAAAAAGGCATTACGACAAGCCAGTGCCGACCCAATTAAATGCATCGGTGCAAATCTCTCTGTCAAATCATCTGGCAGTAGAGTTTTTTGATCTCTTGCACAAACTTCTGCCGGTCTGCACTGCCTCCGCTGGTATAACTAGATGGCTCACTTGCGCATGCGGCTAAGGAGCTTGACTTATTTTGCTACTCTTTTTGCTTGTGATTTGCGTTTGGAGAGTAACAAAAGCGTACCACCTCATCTAGCTTACTGCGGTATCTCTATGTCAGAGGTCCGTATCACCAACAAGGAGATTTTTAAAACCTTGCGAAGTCTAGATGTGAACAAAGCTAGTGGATCTAGTTTTAAAGGTCTGTGCGCCTGAGTTGTCTCCTGTGTACATACATACATATAATCACGCCTCTTTCCCGTAGGGGTAGGCAGAGACCACTTTTTTCCACTTGCTACGATCCTTACATACTTGTTTCCCTTCGTCGACTTTCATTATTCCCTTCATACATGCTCTACGGTTTAGGGTACTCTTGACCTAGCTTTTTCTCTCTCCTGTGTTGACGCACTTTTTCCGTCTCTCATTCAGGACTGAAATAGTACCCAAATCTTAGAAGCTAAACAATGTGTAGGTTGTACTTAAAAACGATGCCCACACTGCTAACTATCGGCCAATTGCAATTACCTTCAATCTCTACAAGATTATCGAGCGTTTATTGAGCGCCTACCTTTTTTATAGCATAAGGGTGACACTCCACCTGATGGTAAGTGGATGCTGTGGCCCATAGACATCCACACTTATCCTCGATTAAGAATCAATATTTAGATGCTTTATAATCCCTGAGGACGAAGGCAAGAGCACGACTAAGTGTGATTTACCGTCTAGGGCTTCATCATCATTTACCACCAGGTGGGATTGTGGAAAAGCACTGGCTTATAATAAGTTAAAAAAATTGCCATTTCAGCTTATTGATACATTACAATAAAATAATTTTTTACACCACAATTTTAAATATACGTTATTTTAATACTATTTAAACCTTTTAAAACTTTGGGCCTGTCTGAAAATGAAATACGATTGAACTGTAAAGCTATACAGCTAGTAGAATTTCAATAAAAATTGTTTCAGAGTTTCTGATTTGTCTAGACTTCCTAGAAATATGCAATAACATTGTTTAAAATTCCCTAGAAAATATTGTATACGAGTAGGTATTATGTTTGCGCCGTAATTTTTTTTATTTTCATAACGTTATAGGTATATGATTTTATTTCCATGTCAAATTCATTAGATATGTTTTTGGATCAAGCCTCTTTCACTGTAGGAAAATCTTTGCCATTATTACTACGTTTGGTTAGCAGATTATAATCACTGCGTTTGTATGTCCAGCCACATACAACAACTTTTTAATCATGTTGACTACTGAACTATTTATATGTTAGTCCAATTACAAAATTCATGAGTTTCCAAAAATTTTTTTTTATAGGATTAGGGTGACAAACGAGCACACAGTCCACCTAATGATAAATGATTGCTGCGGCCCATAGACATCTACATCTATCCTCTGTTACAAATCAAAATGTAGATGCGTTGTCACCCGTGAGAACTAAGATGGAATGCCTCATTTCCAGTAAAAAGGGCCTCCGGCCACCTGCACTCACCAAGCGAGGTAAACCTCTACTTCACGCTGGTTTTCTTTGAAGTCGTGGTACTACCCCGGTTCGAGCCCGCCCATCCGTGCGACAGCAAAAGCTGCCACGTGGCTCTACCACTTTAAAAAAAATTATTTGGTGTTCTAAAAAGAGCCGCTTTAAGCCAGTGACTTAGAGCTCGTCGTAGCTGAAACTAGCACGAATTAAATTATTAAATGCAATTTTAAATATTGACTTACTATGTGCTCGGCGTAAAAGTAAAACATGACGAGGAAATCTGCATGTCTGAGAAGTAAAAAATAAATAAAAATATTGCGACGACTTTTAAAGTCTGCGAATAATCCTCCATCCTTGCTATAAAATCATTTTCGTTTTAATAATGCGATAGTGCCTGCGTCCAACAGTGGAATGTATGAATGAATTATATCTTTATCACTTTAACTACTAAATACACTGTGTATGAAATATGTGAAACGGAATCCAAAGGAGAATATAAAGATTAAAAGACGCGGAAAATTGATACAATACCATTTTAAAATTTGAGTTATTTCTCTGCACCACAACTGAATATTTCATAACAATGGCCACAATTTAACTTATACAAGAAAAATTCTGAAAACATATTGCGGGGGTCTTACCGTTGTGACGTTACCCTTCTGTGTTTATTTATAAGTGTATATATGTGTAGAATTTAAATTACTTGCTTGCTTCAAGCAATCTGAAAAATGCTTGGAAGTGATCCAAAGTTTCTCTGTTGCCTTGAGGGCCAGGAAGTGACGGAAACGCTCCGTCATGTAATTATTTACGTTGTTTTGTCCTGTGTAATCGAATGTTTATAATTTCTTATCATTTATAAGATGTAGTGTGTAAATTATTACATAATGCAGAAAGCGTCTTTAGAATCGGGGTTCATACAATATTTAAAGCTTGGAAGATTTATTTTATTGACAATTATTATCCTAGTTCACGAAAATTAATTCAGTCACAGCAGTATTTTTATAAAAATATATTCATACATATACATATACACATATATATATATATATATATATATATATATATATATATATATATATATATATATATATATTATAAAACTCAATTATTTTTTTAGTTTACATGAGATAAAACGTAATCTACTTCTGTATAGGTGTACTACCTACTCATGTCAGGACGGACGAGCGGACGAATTGGTAAATAATAGTGTTTGTTACAGGAATGCATGAAGATACACGCTCGAGTACGGTCTTACTTCAGAATGGCCGTGTCGCAGCGTCTATGAAATACCGGTTGGATCGAGGCGGAATTGAGGGTGTATCGAGAAACCCCCACTTTTTGTGAAGTATAAAGTTCACAGTACGCGCCATGTGAGGGAGATTCAGCTTAAGTATCATTCTACAAGTTAAGTCATTCTATAAGTGCTAAAATAGTGTCGTGGTTCTGTTCATTGTAGTAATTCTTCTAGTGCAGATAAGGATGATGGTGTTGCTGAGAGGCTTATCTCAAAGTTACACAGGGCAGCCTGCCACCATTACTTAACCCGCAATACAAAAATTATTAGCGCTTACCCAGCACTCCTCTACCATTACTAAACCAGCAATAACAATAATCAATAGCACTTTAACAGCACTTTATACTATCACTTAACCAGTGATGACAAAATAACAGCGCTTAGCCTGCACTCTGCCACCATTACATAACCAGCAATAGGAAAATTATTAGCGCTTACCCAGCACTCCTCTACTATCACTTAACCAGCAATAACAATAATCAATAGCGCTTAAACAGCACTTTATACTGTCACTTAATCAGTGATCATAAAATAACAGCGCTTACCCAGCACTCTGCCACCATTACTTAATCCGCAATACAAAAATTATTAGCGCTTACCCAGCACTCCTCTACCATCACTTAACTAGCAATAACAACAATCAATAGCGCTTTAACAGCACTTTATACTATCACTTAACCAGTGATGACAAAATAACAGCGCTTACCCAGCACTCTGCCACCATTACTAAACCAGCAATAGCAAAATTATTAGCGCTTACCCAGCACTCCTCTACCATTACCTAACCAGCAAAAACAATAATCAATATCGCTTAAACAGCACTTTATACTGTCACTTAATCAGTGATCATAAAATAACAGCGCTTATCCAGCACTCTGCCACCATTACTTAACCAGCAATAGCAAAATTATTAGCGTTTACCCAGCACTCCTCTACCATCACCTAACCAGCAATAACAATAATCAATAGCGCTTAAACAGCACTTTATACTGTCACTTAATCAGTGATCATAAAATAACAGCGCTTACCCAGCACTCTGCCACCATTACTTAACCAGCAATAGCAAAATTATTAGCGCTTACCCAGCACTCTTCTACCATCACCTAACCAGCGATAACAATAATCAATAGCGCTTTAACAGTACTTTATACTATCACTTAACCAGTGATGACAAAATAACAGTGCTTACCCAGTACTCTGCCACCATTACTAAACCAGCAATAGCAAAATTATTAGCGCTTACCCAGCACTCTTCTACCATCACCTAACCAGCGATAACAATAATCAATAGCGCTTTAACAGTACTTTATTCTATCACTTAACCAGTGATGACAAAATAACAGCGCTTACCCAGCACTCTGCCACCATTACTAAACCAGCAATAGCAAAATTATTAGCGCTTACCCAGCACTCTTCTACCATCACCTAACCAGCGATAACAATAATCAATAGCGCTTTAACAGTACTTTATACTATCACTTAACCAGTGATAACAAAATAACAGTGCTTACCCAGTACTCTGCCACCATTACTAAACCAGCAATAGCAAAATTATTAGCGCTTACCCAGCACTCTTCTACCATCACCTAACCAGCGATAACAATAATCAATAGCGCTTTAACAGTACTTTATACTATCACTTAACCAGTGATGACAAAATAACAGCGCTTACCCAGCACTCTGCCACCATTACTAAACCAGCAATAGCAAAATTATTAGCGCTTACCCAGCACTCCTCTACCATTACCTAACCAGCAAAAACAATAATCAATATCGCTTAAACAGCACTTTATACTGTCACTTAATCAGTGATCATAAAATAACAGCGCTTATCCAGCACTCTGCCACCATTACTTAACCAGCAATAGCAAAATTATTAGCGTTTACCCAGCACTCCTCTACCATCACCTAACCAGCAATAACAATAATCAATAGCGCTTAAACAGCACTTTATACTGTCACTTAATCAGTGATCATAAAATAACAGCGCTTACCCAGCACTCTGCCACCATTACTTAACCAGCAATAGCAAAATTATTAGCGCTTACCCAGCACTCTTCTACCATCACCTAACCAGCGATAACAATAATCAATAGCGCTTTAACAGTACTTTATACTATCACTTAACCAGTGATGACAAAATAACAGTGCTTACCCAGTACTCTGCTACAATTACCTAACTAGCAAGAGCAAAATTATTAGCGCTAATCCAGCACTCCGCTACCATCACTCAACCAACAATAACAATAACGCTTTAAAAGCACTACATACTGTCACTTAACCAGTGATCATAAAAATAACAGCGCTTACCCAGCAACAGTTCGTGAATGCTTCGATGATGATGAAGACCTATTTTTTCCTTTCATTCTTTTCATTCAGTTTCCGTGTTTCGCCACGAATTCTATATCTTCGGTATGGGCTTTAATGTTGCCAGAAATTTACTCAAGTGTGATTTTGAGACCTAGCACATCGCGGTCAATTAAAAAAAACTTTACTTATTATCACAAAACAAAATGTTCAAGAGGCATTACATATTTAATCATTCGTTACACAACAAAGTTCGTTACATCTCATTTCACTCTTATGAGCAATTATCTCTATGTTCAGTCATCCCCGTTACATCTCAACAACTGCTAAATTAGACTCAAACTACACCCGTACCGCACCCACTCTTTGACTGTAGCTAAGGTATGGCTGGCTATTGACATATTCAAAACACAAAATAAAATGAAGTAAGAAACTCTGCAATTTAACAGGGTCTTTAATCGCCCAATAGACTAAGGTTAGCCAATTGAAATAAGCATGGTCTTTCAGGCATTTCTTTCAACCAATTAAAAACTTAACCACTTATTCCTACAAAATATTTTTTAAGGTAATGTTTAAGATAAATTTACTTTCCTCGTGTATCAAATGGTCATCGGTAGCAGCGGCAAATAATGTGTCCGCGGCGTCATATGTTGACAGCATACTTCCATTCAAGAGCCAGTGCCACAGCGCCACGCTTTCTACTAAAACCTCAACATGAAATCCTTAGTTGTGAGCATGTTCAAGATCGCCCCCGCCATTACATTAGATTTGATAGACCACAAATCCTCGCAAAAGAACACCGATTCCTCCCAAGGATGATTCGCGAGGCTATTGAAATTAAAAAACATCCTAATTTCAATAGAGAAGATGGATGGGTGCTGCCATCTGCTTGGGATCCCATAATTAATAAAATCAAATCCAAATCCAAGTATACCACTGCTAGACTTCAGGATACTGTAAGCTTATTCTGCGTAAATCGAACCAAAAATTAATATTAAAAACTGAAGGTAGCCAGGCTAACTATGACAGCAGGACGTCAAACACCTCAGTCCCCCGTGACCACGGGTGCTGGAAAGCACCCGAAACGTCGGGAATTTAAAAAATAAGTTAATACACGCGATAAAATCCGTAAAATTAGTTTTATTTAAATGTGTAGTGTTTGCGTAAATATTAGAAATCATTATGAAATCCCAATTTTGTCGACTATGTAATACTCGGAGTAAACAGTAACAGTAATCAATACATTAGAACACAAAAATACTGCTTAGTGTTTTTAATTCTTAAACATTAACATTACTTTTAACCTCCGATGACGATCATGTTATGTTAAAACTAACGTATGGTACATGTCCAGTGACAAACCATTTTGTAATATCGAATGCCAGGGTCCTGAGATACAAGCTGCGCTTAGTTTAGGACTCGCAGCTACCTGTGTTTTTATACTTATGTTGTTAAATAAATAAATAAAATTCATAGCACGTTAATGTTACAAGTAAACACATTTTTTTCGGTACATCGTTTAAAAATTTCGAACTTTAAAATGTACCACATGTAAATAATGTTTCGCATAAACAATCGAATTAGAACACAACTCGAGCAATTTAAATTTCCACTGAATGCATAATTATAACTAATCTAGGTATCTTCAATATTTCTTTCAACATAAATTTCGGTACGTTGAGGAATAATAAAAGTACTTGGGGGACCATAAATATACCAACAAAAGGACTCGTAACTTTTGGCTTAAACATTCTACTTTAAACTTTTACTTTAAATGGTATGTCAATGTCGTAAATATGATAGCTATTTTCATTTCGACATTTAATAAAAACTAAATCATCAACGCGAAGTTTTTCACAAACGTAATACATACATTACACTATACGAAGATTGTATATGGGTGATAACAGGGACCTCATCCCACTTCTGATGACGGAAATTCATCAGAGGATCTCAATTTTGATCTCGGAAATACATTAGGATATCATAAATTATTAAAACAAAAAAGTGTGAGAGCGGATGTTCAACTTGCTATTTAGCTTACGCGATTAATCATTATCAGTAACAACACAGCGTAACGCACTACACATTCAGTATTGAGTAATTACAGTTTGACCACACCATAACACCTCCTCGCCACAATCATACACCAGTGTAACGCGAGGTACGTAATTACATGATAACACCAAAGTATTCAAACCAACAGTAACGCTACTTATCTCAGTGTTGTAACACGAAAATTTTCGTGTACATTATTTTAGCATATTTACGTTATTATATGCGATGAACAGACTTCAGTGCGCCATCTAACGTCATTAGTCCGAAGTAACTAGAAACGTATGTTGACGAATCAAGCTAGCTAATTGCATGCAATTGACCTTTCGTGTTAGTTCGAAATCCTACCACGGATCGACGGTGGCGTGTAGCCCAAGGGAGGCCTAGTTCTTTTTGGAGCGAACCGTTGTAATGATCGGACACGCACATATATAATTTTTGAATCGAAACGCCAGAACATGAATTCAAAGTGACGAGTACTTGGGCGTACGGCCCCTTAAACACAATGTCTTCGGGCAGTTTAATGTGTTGAAACACATCATCCCATAAATTGTAAGTACTTAATGTTTTTGTCTTCTTAAAAGCACATGTGCTCTAATTGACGGTACACGGTGTTTCATAGATTCTTTTGCCTTGTCATAGGGGTCCTTAGTCCTTAGTCCGTACTTTGAGTATGGTCCATTATCAAGTTTAACAATGTGAACGAGGCGAGGCAGCTTCAACGGGTGGCTATATTGGAACTGGGCGGCCAGGAGACCGCGACCGGCGTACACCTGGAGGATATCTGCTGCCTCACTGCTTCGCGGGATTGACCATAAACAGTGTAATATTGTGTAATCCACCAGGTTAGTCAAAACCTCAGTTCGTAGGGTATTTTAAAGTGAAAACTTGATATTTGGAGCTATACATGTGAACCGTAGAAGGAAATAAACTACTTTTTGTCTGTATATGTATCTTTGCATTTTCATTTACTAATCATCCAACAACAGGCGCCCTGGAATACTTTTATTTTGAGCCTCGAGTCCCTTAACTCTCCGATAACCGTAGCCGGTGAGTAACGCCCTAAAAAGTGTTAAAAAGTGGCTACCCAACGTTGAACCTTAAGTTGCTGGATGTTAGTAGATGAATTAACCTTAATTGTAACTATTTAAGCTGTTAAAAACCCATTTAATATGAAAACTTAGTGAAATTTAATGTTAACATTTTTTTTCTGATGTAGGTAGATTTAAGTAAGCTTGAGAACAAAGAAAGTTTAACTTGAATGTGATTTATATGTACTTAAATGAATTAAAACTTAACATAATAAAAATATTTGTGCTATTTTAAGTAGATATTTTTAATATCAACCGATTTAAGACTTTCTTGTAACCGTCAGTACATTCTAACAAAATGTCGATCCACAAGTATATAGACTCATTACATAAAGATGAAATCAGATATGAACTCGCCATTATTGGTACTTCCACAGATGAAAATGTAACCACCGATGCAGTGAGGAGGCAGATCCTCCAGGTGTACAAACTCGCACGCCGTGGAAGCATAAAGTGTGAACCACTCCAGTCACCCAGTATAGCCTCTGAACTAGAGATCTGCACCCCAAAGGTCGAATTTCTGGAATCCCAGCTGCAGGCGGATAAAGTAGATGATCGCAATTTGACTCTTAAACTGTCTCGTCGTGCAAATTATTTGATGGATAGACTAGCTCGTATCTCTGAAAGTAGTTCGCATTTGTCAGATCTTCGTAGTCGTTTGATTCGCATTTTGAGTGTCATAGACGGTGAAGATAGCGACACGGATGGTGAGTACAAGGAAACCCAGGCACAGCCGTCTAACCAGAAAGTGGAAAGTAACGTGATCTATGTGAAAGATAAACCCTTGAACCTAAATACATTTAACTTAAAATTTGACGGAACCACGTGTGTTCGTGTATTTATTGAACGTCTTGAGGAACTTAAAGAGGCTCGCAACATTACTGAAGCTCGCATACTTTCAGCTTTTTCTGATCGTTTAGAAAACTCTGCTTTATGTTGGTTTAGAAGTAATAAGGATAATATCCACTCATATTCACAATTATTGAAATGCTTAAGGGACGACTTTGATATTCCCGATTTAGACTATAAACTATTAAATGAAATAAGGCAGCGTACACAGGCCAGACACGAAACGATAGTAGTCTATCTTTCCATTGTGCAGGGAATGTTCTCGCGACTCACTCAGCCGTTGTCGAGTAGACAACAACTCGAAATCTTGATGCATAATATTAGACCAGAGTACATGAAAGATTTAGCTTTACATGATATAACCTCTGTAGACAAACTTAAACTTTATTATATTTTATATATTATATATTATATAAACAGTTAGAAATTGCGCGGTCGCGTGCGGAACAATTTAGTGAACCTAACTTGAATAACTTTAAAATTACAGCGGACTTAAATAAACAAACGCCGCGATCTCACAGTAAACAAGTATCTGTGCTGAATGAAGCTGGCTCTTCGAGGCAATTGGATAGGAAATGCTTTAGGTGTGGATTAAACACTCATTTCACCAATCAATGCAATTCGAAAGAGTTAGTGTGTTTTAAGTGTGGATTAAAAGGTGTTAAGCGTTCAGATTGTAGTAATTGCAATTCAAAAAACTAGTTAACACGGAACTATCCAACACCTTTAATAAAAATAGGTCTTATACGTCCAATAATGAAGAGGTAGTTCTGTTTAAAAAATACTAGGGATATAAGACCATACTTAAAATTAAAAATATTGAACTTACAAGCTTTTGGCTTATTAGATTCGGGTGCAACTTGTAGCATTCTTGGAAATAATGCGCATTTGATCTTTTTAGAACACGGATTTCAACTCAACTGGTTTGACACTGAGCACTACGTAAGAACTGCTGATGGTACGAGATTGCATTGCTTAGGGTATATGTCCTTACCTATTGAATTTAACAATAATTTCAGAGTGATTAACTTTTATGTTGTTGCACAAATAACTTCACCTATAATTCTAGGTGTTGATTTTTGGCAGGTGTTTGTGTTCGCGCAAAACACTTTCAAGGATTGACGCGAGAGGGCGCTCGGCGCGGTGCATTCATACCGGTTTGACTTTCGGTCGTGCGAAAAACGCCCAAGGGCAGTCAGTCGTCTTTAATCGGTGCTGACGTGAGTACGCGGTCCATTCTGTTAGGGAACTCGGAATAATTAGGCGCGGCCAGTAAATATACGGTCCATCATTGTGACGCGCATTCCTACTGGAGAGCTTCCCGGGACTTATTGTGTCTGACTCAAAACCTGCATAAGTGCATTCGGCAATATTAGATAGTGCGGCCTCTGATATTCTGGAATTAACTATTACTTCGCGAAACGGTAGTGACCTTTGACCCTTTAAACTCCGTGTGCGTTTGTGCGGTAACCATTATACCCAGCGATAGTTAGTGGCTTCTGTAAGTTAGTAAATCGTACGATAGAGTTAAGTGACTGTCATCGTGACGAAAGAAGAAAGTGACTGTGGACAACCTCGAAAGGCGCCCTCAAGTTGGAGCGGTGTCGACGCTCGGGCTGCTGTCGACGGCCAAGGTCTAGGTTCAATAACCATCAGTCACACCCAGATACACACCACATCACCATTCTTTCCTTGCACTACACAACCACATGCGACCTGACCGACTCCGGAGGGACCAGTCGCCTTGGATAGGTAAGTAAGCTTCATCCAAATTCCTTCCGGTCGACTGGCCGTAGTATAACGCTCCCCCATATATTTTAGTGTAATTGGAGAGATTCCACGTGGCCACATTAAGGCCCGATCTACGTCTGTTCGGGAAATCCTCAGCTCATGGGCCCCTGAAGATTGGATCCTTTAAGGGAGCAGCCGTAGGCCGTAATAAACTGGTAGCAGAGCGTGGTTCCGGATTCGATTCCCGGTCGATCCCGACTATAGTGTTTGATAAACATTAAACAATTTTGTTGGCAGGGAGCGTTGGTGTGATTGGTTTAATTTGCGTCTACAATCACGCCCGTCCGTAATACGTAAAAATATTTTTTTTTGTACGTAATAATAGAATTATTTTCCTTTGTTGCTTTGTTGCTTGCCTTTTTTTTTTGGTTAGAGGGTAATTTGAAAAGCCGCGCCCTAGGTTGTGCAAGCGGGAGTTTTTCTAGAGATATACGTCATGTAGGTAGATGGTTATTTTTACGTAATCGGTTAATTATCGTTGTCGGATAGTTGTACTGGATTACTTATCGAAGGTTTGATTTCCGAGCTAGGCATTTTTGTTGATCGACCGTGATGTGTATCTTCGTTTATACTGTAATTTGTATTTGAACTAAAGAGTAGTAATTGTATTTGCGTACTTTGAATTTAACTTGATTTCATCGCACTAGTATTTGTTATTTGTTAATTTGATTGTGTCTTTTCTTTTGAGCTAACTTGTATTTGGTTGATACGTAGTAATTCGTATTTGTGTAATTTCTATTCGACGCGATTTGATAGGAACTGCATTTATTAACTGTTAATTTTTGTTGTATTTTTTGTTTGTTATCTTTGTAATCTGTGCTCAAGCCGCGTCGTAATTTGTATTTAATAGTGATGACATCGCCTAAGCTACTGATCCGTTGTCTGCCGACTGAGTTGCGCTGGGCCACAAGCGCCCATGCTTTGATAGGTCGACCGGATAGGGTCCATAACTTGATGAAGCGGTTCGAGCAGGTGGATGCTCGAAGAGCCGCAGTGGAGGAGGCTTACGCTGAGCTCGAGGATTCGGATGTGGAGAAGGGAGTCCTGGACTCTTGCTTTGCGGACTATGAGCAGTTCTTGTGGCTCACGGACGAGTTGATCGAGGCTGAAGGCAGGTATGCCGAGGAGGCGCGTGAAGCTCGGATGAGTAACCTGCCCGAGTCCTCTCTGAAGCAGCTTCAGCCGGAGCTGTTGGGACGACTCCCAACTCTGGACCTGCCAAAGTTCTCCGGGGTCCTTTCCGAATGGCTGACCTTCGTTGGTCTTTTCGACAGCCTAGTGGACGCCCGGAGTGACTTGACCCCGAGACAAAAGATGGCGTACCTCCTGACCTCACTGGAGGGGGAGGCCCTGGGTGTCGTCGGCCACTTGAAATTGTCGGACGACGCCTACCAGACTGCTCGGGACCTCCTAGCCAGAAGATACGCCAACATCCGGCGAATTGCAGACGAGCATGTTAAGCAGCTTCTAAGCCTCCCGCTGCTTAGTGACCGGGCCAGACTGCGTCCGGACCTGTTGGATCCAGTCTTGGTGGCCTGTAATACATTGAGGCGGCTGGGTTTACCAGTGGGCGAATGGGCTTTTTTGTTGCTCCGCATCGTGCTGTCCCGTCTACCTCTCGACCTGCGAATCCATTTTGAGGAGAGGTACGGCGGGGACGAGGCCTCCTATATTCCGCCCTTCTATGACCTGCTGCGGTTTTTGGAGGAGCAATGCCGGCAGATAGAGAGCGCGGCGGGCACCGTTGACGACTTACGAGCCGTGCCCAGTGAGAGGCTGAATCCTCCAGGCAAGTCGTCGTCAACCCCCTATTGTCTCTCAAACTCAAACTCCTATTGTCGAGCATCTGATCATCGGGTAACGTCGTGCCCGAAATTATTAGGTAAGCCGGTTCCAGCGAGGCGAACTATCGCCAAGGAGCGCCGCTGGTGCTGGTCATGTCTGGGAGGGCACCTCCAGCGAGACTGTCCGCATCGATGGCCCTGTCTGCATTGCCAGGGCAATCACCATGCCGTTTTGTGCCTGGGTGCGAACGGCATCTCCTCTCGGGGCTCTGCCAGGCCCTCGACCCCCACGGGCGGGGGCGCTCAGCCACGCCCTCTGCCGGGCGACTCTCGGCGCCCGCCGGCCAGCCATCAGGCCCCTAAGTTTGAAAGGGGTCCCTCCCCCGACCAGTCGGGGGGTAATTCCCCCAGGGGCGGGGGTGTCATCACCCTCCCTCAGCGTGTGGAGAGGAACTTCACGGCCACTCATCGGTCCGCTGGACCCTTCTCACTTCCGTTAGCTGAGTGGCCGCGACTGGTGTACCACTGTTCCCCATTTGATGGAGGCGGCCCTGTCTAGCTGCCGCCTTAGCTCCCACCACGGCCGCCTCCACTGAGCCTTAAGCCGTCAACAGTCCACCTGTCAAAATGTTCTGTTGCCGACGGCCTCAGTGAAGGCGTACAACCCGAGTGGCAACTGTTAGAGGTTGTGCTCTATTTATCTCGGGTTCACGCCATGTGGCCTCCCCTTGGTGGTGGGAAGATTAGGGCCCCCCTGGAGCGTTGAATCACGCTGTCAAGGGGTATTAGATTTGGTTTGGTCGAGCACTTAGTTAAAAAATATTTGAATTAAAATTAAAAAATGCTTTGAGCTTTCCGCGAAATTTTCCTATTTGTAGCGGTTTAAATTAAAAGAATTGAATTTAATCTACTCTTTTAAATGCTACTGCATGTGTTTTGTACATATGTTTAATCACTGTATTTGATTGTTGCGTCTGTTTGCTGAAAGGAAAATTTGAATTCATCTGAAATTGAATGGCGCGCTATTTGAAAAATTATGTTTATGATAGTGTTTAATCATTTTTGTTTTGCTAAGAAGTAGGGCTGTCCCTTACGTTATTGTTTTGTTTAATTTGCAAGTTGACCTATGCGCATCGGTGATTAATTTGATTGAATTAATCCTGTACTTGAACATTGATGCTTTTGAAAAATTAGTTGAAATATGAGCATAGGACTACTTGCCTAACGGGCTAGCTAGTTTTTCAGATTATCAGATTGAAATCAGCTGCCGCACTATTTTAGAAAATGACAATATGGTGGGTGGCCTGGCTGGGCCTACTTGTTGAAAATTCATACTAGGGACTATCTGTGCGCTTCGTTCGGCTCTCCACAGACTACGTTCATGTGGAATTTGTGGGTGCTCTCTGCACTGAAGCTTAGGTGGCCACTCTGGGCAGCTTCGTGTAGCGTCGCTGTTTGCAGACCTGATCCGGTCGGATTGCGGAACTAATCATAGGGGCACAGATAGGTGTTTGAAAGAGGTCGTCGAACTTCTGTCCAGTACAGGACTTGTTAAAGTGCTGCGATGCCCAGGAGAGGCTGACCCTCCGGCTTGCCACATTAGGGCTATCTTTTGAGGCGATGTTTAGGGTAGCAAGATCTGATGGGGTGCCTAAGGTGGCCTAGTTTGGTTGTAGATTCGGTCTTGCAACTTGCCTTCGCGACCTTGTCCCGCTGACCGGTTTGCTCGCGGTAGTGACCTTTGACCCTTTAAACTCCGTGTGCGTTTGTGCGGTAACCATTATACCCAGCGATAGTTAGTGGCTTCTGTAAGTTAGTAAATCGTACGATAGAGTTAAGTGACTGTCATCGTGACGAAAGAAGAAAGTGACTGTGGACAACCTCGAAAGGCGCCCTCAAGTTGGAGCGGTGTCGACGCCCGGGCTGCTGTCGACGGCCAAGGTCTAGGTTCAATAACCATCAGTCACACCCAGATACACACCACATCACCATTCTTTCCTTGCACTGCACAACCACATGCGACCTGACCGACTCCGGAGGGACCAGTCGCCTTGGATAGGTAAGTAAGCTTCATCCAAATTCCTTCCGGTCGACTGGCCGTAGTATAACGCTCCCCCATATATTTTAGTGTAATTGGAGAGATTCCACGTGGCCACATTAAGGCCCGACCTACGTCTGTTCGGGAAATCCTCAGCTCATGGGCCCCTGAAGATTGGATCCTTTAAGGGAGCAGCCGTAGGCCGTAATAGTTTGACTTAGGGAGTGACCTTGTATCCGAAGTACAGTTTGACCGAAAGTCGGAGTCATCAATATGTAATAGCATAAATTCGGTTTCTCTTAATAAAGGCCTTGAAAAATACGAGTCTTTATCCATAGAACAAAAACAAATCATGGATAAGTTAGTCCAACAGTTTGATACAATTAACACAGTTAAAGTAGGTTTGGGACGTACCAATTTAATTCATCACGTCATAGACACAGGGGATAGCAAACCTATTAAGCAAAGGTACTATCCATTATCACCTGTTAAGCAACTAGCACTTGAAAAATAATTGGATAGAATGCTTAGTTTGGGAGTTGTGTCACCTTCACAGTCAGCTTGGAACTCACCTGTAGTAATGGTTCAGAAGCCAAATGGGGACCTAAGGCTTTGTCTAGATTGTAGAAAATTAAATGCAGTTTCCAAACCCGATGCGTATCCTCTCCCGTATATAAGCAGCATATTGGACCAGCTCCGCGACGCGAAATACCTAACGTCAATAGATCTTTCCGCTGCGTATTGGCAAATACCCTATGATAGCGAGCAATCAGCTGATAAGACCGCGTTCACAGTGCCACGTAGGGGGTTATTTAGATTCAATGTAATGTCGTTTGGCCTTGTTTCCGCGTCAAGCACAATGCAGAGATTAATGGATAGGCTATTTGGTCCCGAATTTAACAACAAACTATTCTGTTTCCAAGACGACATAATCATAATATCCAGCACTTTCTCAGAACATGTGCAGCTCTTGCATAAGGTCTACGCAAAACTCAGGGACGCAAACTTGACTATAAACATGGATAAGTCTATCTTTTGCCGTAGAGAACCTAAGTACTTGGGATATTTAGTTGACAAACATGGACTTAGAACTGATCCGGGAAAGGTAGATATTATATTGAATTATCCAACTCCAACTTCCGCTAAAGAGGTTAAAAGGTTTCTAGGCATGGCAGGCTGGTACAGGAGGTTCATTAATAATTTTTCGAAAATTAGTAAACCGTTGAATAAATTAACTAGCAAAAATGTCCGCTTTGAATGGACTACGGAGGCAGATGAGTCATTTAACCACTTAAAAACCGCTTTAGTGTCTGCTCCGATACTTAAATGTCTAAACTTTGATTTGCCTTTTTCTATCCATTGTGACGCTTCCTCAGTGGCTGTGGGCGGAGTCTTTACCCAGACTTATGACGGGGTAGAACATCCCATAGCATACTGCAGTCGGTCTCTTGCCAAAAATGAAATTAATTTTTCCACATCGGAGAGAGAAGTTATGGCCGTGATTTACGCATTAGAGCAATTTAGATCTTATGTAGAAGGTACAAAGTGTAAAATAATAACCGACCACGCCTCGTTATTATGGTTTTATAAATTAAATAACCCATCAGGTCGCTTAGCCAGGTGGAGCATGCGATTGAGTCAATTTGATTTCGAAATAGAACACAGAAAAGGTAAATTAAATGTTATTCCATATGCACTAAGTAGGATTCAAGTTGATGCAATCGCTACGCCAGCAACCAGTGATGCGTGGTATAGACATGTATACGAAGATTGTCAGGCCAACCCTCGCAAATATCCCCACTTCATGGTAAAAGACGATAGATTGCTTAGGTACTCTAAAAATAAATATGAGTTAACGAATGAGTTTAATTGGAAGTTAGTGGTACCCGAGGAAGACAGGTTAGATATTTTAAAGAAATGTCATGATGAACCAGTTAGTGCTCATTTGGGTGTCTTTAAAACCCACAAGCGTCTTAGTCTTAATTATTACTGGCCCAGCATGTACCGAGATGTGAAAGAATATGTTAAAAAATGCGAGATATGTAAACAATACAAACCCGTCAACACGGCTAGACCTGGTTTAATGGGAAACCCGAAGGAGGTTAACAAACCCTGGGAGGCCATATGTTGCGATTTGCTAGGCCCATTTCCGGTTTCTCGCAATAGGAATATTCACTTAATTGTATGTACAGACTATTTTAGCAAGTATGTCATGTTGCATCCTACATGGATCGCAACAGGCGCTGCGGTCGCTAAGTTCATAGAAGAGAAAGTGTTCCTAGTACATGGCGTATGTAAGACTATCTATATTGACAATGGCCCACAGTATGTGTCTAATCAGTTTAGGCAACTGTTACATAAATATAACGTACCGAATATCTATTATAACCCGCGTTATCACCCACAGATAAATCAAGCCGAAAGAGCGATTAGGAACGTAGTTAACGGTATATCATGTTATGTAGGTACCGAGCATAAACGATGGGACGAGAATATCCCACAGTTGCAATGCGCACTTAATTCAGCCGTGAATGATACCACTAAGTTTACTCCGTATTTTCTTGTGCACGGACGGGAATTCATAATAGATGGAATGTTACACAGCTTAGATAGCACTCAGCCAGTTCAAAGATCACAAGTAACTCTCGGTGAACCACTAGCATACAGTAAAAAATTAGCGGAATTAGACACCATATTTAAAAAGGTACAAAAGCATATTAAAAATGCTCATTCTAGAAATGAAAAGTACTATAACTTAAGAAAACGACATGTTGAGTTAAAAGTAGGTCAGATTGTATATAAACGTACCCATTACCTATCTAATGCCTCAAAGAGATTTACGGCTAAACTAGCACCAAAATTTCAAAAATGTGTCATAACAGCGAAATTATCACCTTTAGTGTATACCTTAGCCAGCATGGAAGGTAAGACACTAGGTAATTTTCACATAAAAGACATCCTTAAACAAGATGACTAATAGTTTTGTAAAATGTGAGTGAAGAGTATGATTGAGTGAAAGAATGTAAGAATAATAAACATTTTCAAAATTCATTTCCACCGGTGAACTTTCTGAGATAAATAAGCTGTGATTGTATTGATGAACGAGCGATACATAACTAGTAGGTCATCTTATGTTGTGAACATCGGCACGAGTTAGATAAGAATTTGTTCTTTATGTCCGCACTCTGGACATTATATAAGAAAATGCATACCAGCCAGTGCGTAGAATTACTTAAGCTGTTTCTTTTAACTTAATATGATTAAACGTTAATTCACTTAACTTAATGCGAGATAGATATTTAACTTAACTTAATACTTAATATGATTTCCAAATCACTTAACTACTCAACTTAATAAATAAGAACACGTTCGTTTTTCGACTACTTAGAGAAAAGTCGAGTCGAAACGTAAACATCGTGTATAGGCTTAGTGCACTGTAGGTATTCGTTTCTGTCCCGTGATGTTACGTCACGCACCGCATGAATGGTAATAGACTATTCGCGCGTAGGATTCGGGAACGTAATTATTCATAGGCAGTTGTATTTCATTATTGTAAAAAACATGTAGGAATAAATGTAAATAAAGTTGCATGCCATTAGGTTAATATAGGTATAACAATTAGTGTAGTATTTTCTAACTTACAACACAAGTAGGTAAATTTGTGGTAGTGTTTTTTTTTTGTGTCAACAACACAAGTAGGTAATTACATTTTGAGGTTAAATTGTTTAGTGGAATATAATGTTACTAGGTATACAGATACAGAAATGAAAATGAGGTAATAAGTAGAGTAATAATGAGCCTTGTGTAAGATTAAACGTCGTAATTAAGTGATTAAGTGATGGCTTGGTACTTGTTAGTTGTTGGTGCATGGGTGACTTGGAATTTACTATCCGTGCGAATGTTTTTAGCCAGATTGGATTAGAGACGCATTACAACTTCTTTACTGTCTTTGGTATTCAGTCGTTGTTCTGCAGGTGGCACGAAATGTCTTCGGAAAAAGTATCTTCATTACGAAGAACTTTTTAACCCAAGCAAAGGGGATGTGTAACACGAAAATTTTCGTGTACATTATTTTAGCATATTTACGTTATTATATGCGATGAACAGACTTCAGTGCGCCATCTAACGTCATTAGTCCGAAGTAACTAGAAACGTATGTTGACGAATCGAGCTAGCTAATTGCATGCAATTGATCTTTCGTGTTAGTTCGAAATCCTACCACGGATCGACGGTGGCGTGTAGCCCAAGGGAGGCCTAGTTCTTTTTGGAGCGAACCGTTGTAATGATCGGACACGCACATATATAATTTTTGAATCGAAACGCCGGAACATGAATTCAAAGTGACGAGTACTTGGGCGTACGGCCCCTTAAACACAATGTCTTCGGGCAGTTTAATGTGTTGAAACACATCATCCCATAAATTGTAAGTACTTAATGTTTTTGTCTTCTTAAAAGCACATGTGCTCTAATTAACGGTACACGGTGTTTCATAGATTCTTTTGCCTTGTCACAGGGGTCCTTAGTCCTTAGTCCGTACTTTGAGTATGGTCCATTATCAAGTTTAACAATGTGAACGAGGCGAGGCAGCTTCAACGGGTGGCTATATTGGGACTGGGCGGCCAGGAGACCGCGACCGGCGTACACCTGGAGGATATCTGCTGCCTCACTGCTTCGCGGGATTGACCATAAACAGTGTAATATTGTGTAATCCACCAGGTTAGTCAAAACCTCAGTTCGTAGGGTATTTTAAAGTGAAAAATTGATATTTGGAGCTATACATGTGAACCGTAGAAGGAAATAAACTACTTTTTGTCTGTATATGTATCTTTGCATTTTCATTTACTAATCATCCAACAACAGGCGCCCTGGGATACTTTTATTTTGAGCCTCGAGTCCCTTAACTCTCCGATAACCGTAGCCGGTGAGTAACGCCCTAAAAAGTGTTATAGTGTAACACAGGGCAACCTCTCAGCAACACAATCCTCCTACACTAGAATAATTACTACAACGAACAGAACCACGACATTATCTTTGGACTCGTAGAATGACTTAAGCAGAATCTCCCTCGCACGGCGCCTACAGTGAACTTTATATTGCACTAACACGTGGGGTTTCTCGATATACCGTCAGTTCCACCTCGATCCAACCGACGACGCACGACGCTCCGACATATACAATATTAAAAACTTTAATAAATAAAAAAAATAAACACTTAAATTATCATAAAATGTTTCTCATTGTGAAATTGTGCCAAGAACGGTGGCTGCGGTTCCTCGTTGAATGGATATACTTAGCCTTTGAGCGAGAAAAGAACCAGCCCTCTTATTTCCAACAGTGACGAATGGTCGCTGATACATTTCTTTTAAGAAGTTCACCGCACGTTAGCCTCCCGAACCGATGATGGTCTCTACAGCAACAGCACAAATATATAGTCATCTGTCAGAGACTCATGTTTGCACCACTTACCCAGCTACCTCTGATGCCGCCCCGACTCTAAACGAGTTACGTAGTATTACAGTAGTTTTATATTGTGCCTTATCTCTCCCCGGTCGTGTTGGACTGCTGTCCTATCGGGCTGCAAAAGTGAGGGAATAGAGAGTTCACCTGAGCTTGCGCTGTATTCTGAGACCTGCGCTGGACTGCATTATAATCCAGTCCGCACAAATGGCTAGTCTCCGATGAGATTGGCCGCTTTGATAAAAATTCGATCTGGAAGATATTATTATGTTACACTACTATTTTACTGAAAACTTCATTTTTTAGAATCCGCTTTCATAAAAAGGTGGACATCTTAATTCGAGTGCGTTTTTTTATGTATGTTACGCCATATCTTCGTCAGTTCTGAACCGATTTTGATGATTTCTTTTATTAAATGGGTGGTCCCTTATAAGTTTGGAGATAAAATTCTACCCATAAAAGTGGCAAAATAGGGGATGAATTTTTAATGTAACTTTAGATGTCTTGATTTTGATATTCCTAAATCAATTTAATTTGGTTAAAAATTGACTTTAAAAAATGTCAAAGCTGGCTGGCAAATAACTAATTGGAATAAAATAATTTCACATTCTGAAGTCGGCACTGAGACCTAAAGTATATAAAAATTAAAGTCCCAACTTCTTTCCTGTTATTGTATTAAGTTAATCATTCAACTCGGCATTTTTGTCACGCTTACTGAAGTAATAGACTGAAAAACTTAAGTCAGAAAACAGTAAAACTATTAAATTTTTTAATAAAAATATTTTCACGACCAGTACGATTCTGAAATTAATTTGCGACACAAATATTTATGAAGAAGATTTGGTTCGCTAACATAAACCCAAGAACAAAGTTTTAACCTTATTCTTTTCCCTGGTTTCATTAAATGAATATATTTTCGTATATTGCAAAAAGAAGGCCAATATTTTTCTTGAATTACCTTGTTAGTATGTATTTTATTCAAAATTCGTAATTCATAAATGGTAAATTTCAGATGATATCATTAATTCATTTTTTTCAATAATTTAATTAATTTCGTTTGATAAACTAAGAATCACAAATCTTTAGTTTATAAGTAGTACTCTATTGACTTACAATAAGTTACTGAGTTAGCGCTCAAAATAGTTCATCGATTTAATGTTTTTTATTTTGTGATAGTAATTAGAAGAATTTAATTGTTAATTGTTACAGATTTCACCCTGTTATATTTTAGGAAAAAATTCCTAAATACTATTCTATAGATACAAGGATATAAGGGTAAGCTAGATCTTACTGCCTTGTTATACTTTGCAATAACCGGCCAAATTAGCAGAAAATTTTCAGAATAAATAATATAGGCAAATGGCAAAAAAAAATCTCACACATTCTGTCCTTTTTATCTTTTAAATTCAAAATGCGTGGTAATGCATTATTTTAACTCATTTTACTGCACACGCACACATTCGTGAGGTTCGTTCGGTAAGCAAAAACGTCACAATCAATTTGAGATAATCTATACAAATAACTAAAATTGAAGTGTCTGTTTCTAATGTCAAAATAACAGCTTTTTACTAAATGCATATGAAATTACATACGGTACTTATTCAAAAACACAACTTTTAAACATTTTGTCTGTCCGTCTGTTTGTTCCAGCAAATCTATGAAACAGCTGGATCGATTTCGACGGAACTTTAACTGACAGATAGCTGATGTCATAAGGAGTAACTTAGGCTACTTATATTTTCGAAAAAGAATTAGGGTTCCGCGCAACATAATTAAAACACTAAAATTCACGCGGGCGAAGTCGTGGAGAACAGCTAGTTTCAAATTAAAGTAGAAGCCTTATTTACTCGTATGTATTTTCAAAACAGCAATAACGGTATATCATTATTTATATATTTGAACTTAAGTTTAAAATTTGGCTAGTCTTTGAAAACGAACCCTGTATATTCAAATACACTTGGAAACATCTCATATTCAGCACACTCTCCTAATTAAGTAACTACACGTAGAACGTGTGCGGTTATTATCCTAGAACCGGACATACAACAATTTATCTGAGATTTAGGTATTATTTAATTAAGGATGAAACTTTATTTTTTTTTTATCATGCGTTTTGGTCTTTTCTTGGTGACAAACGAGCACAAAGTCCACCGGATGGTAAGTGGTTGCTGTGGCCCATAGACATCTCGATCTATCCTCGATTACGAATCAAAATACAGATGCGTTGTCACTCGTAAAAAGGGTCTCCGGTTCTCTACACTCATCAAACGAAACACAACAGTGTTAAGCTGCTATTTTACGCTGGTATTCTATGAGAGCGTGGTCCTTCCCCGGTCGAGCCGACCCATTTGTGCTAAAACTATACTACTAATATAGCTGCAGCATGGC
Organism: Parnassius mnemosyne; assembly: GCA_963668995.1. Classification (NCBI taxonomy): domain Eukaryota; kingdom Metazoa; phylum Arthropoda; class Insecta; order Lepidoptera; family Papilionidae; genus Parnassius; species Parnassius mnemosyne. Next base: position 57,504,003 of record CAVLGL010000093.1, read on the forward strand.
TCTACCACGTTTAATTAATTAATGATCATTTACGCTGTTTCATAAATTATTTTAAAAAATCTTAAAATATTTAATTCACTTACCATACATTATACTTGTTTATATTGTACCATGTAGTGTTGGTGTAAGAATATCCAGTACCTTGTGTCTCCTATAATTAAAAAGCAATAATCCCATAAATGTTGTAAGAGGCGACAGACAAAACAAATCAAAGGTAATGGGCAGCAGCGTCTTCCTAATAACGACTAAAAAAAAAAAACAAGTTTTGCGGATGTTATCGCGTATAACGTATAATGATTATATACATATTATTATATACTCGACGTTTCGAATACTTTACAACACCCATGGTCACGGTAGTGGACTGAGGTGTTTGACGTCCCAATGTCATAGTTAACCACGGCTACCTCCAGATTAAAAAAATATTAATTTTTGTTCCGACCTACGCATGAGGATATAAAATAAGTTAATATACACGATAAAATCCGTAAATCTAGTTTTATTTAAATGTGTGGTGTTTGCGTAAATATAACAAATCATTAAGATAAATCTATGTTAGAAATCAGGTAAAGTTCCTCGATCAGCGTTTAAAGGCATCGTGGAAGTTTAAAACATAACCATTGATTTTTTTACAATAACTGAACTGTGCTGATAATCAATAGAATCAGCTTAGCGGTCCACCATCGCAGTCTGCTTCAAAGGTGGCGAAACACGTGTCGTATTGTATTATCGACGGTGGTGTGTCTTTCCTTGTATAGTGGTGTTGGGAGTAGTGGTGCTGGGATTAATGGTGATTCATATTCATTTATTGATAAAATATAAGCTTACAGTATATATAACCAAATCGCTTATATCTATACTAAAACTACAAAATAAAATAAAATTAAACAATAAAAAAAAATCACCGATAATTTCATATTAACATACACAATATAAATTACAGACATAACAATTTATAATGAGATCATGTACTTTATCATAAATAAAACTTAATTAACTAAACTTATACTGTTCTTCTTTCTATCTTACGAAGTTATTTAAGAAAATTAACACATTTTTATACATTACGCTAGGTTTGTCAAAAAATATATCTGCTTCTGGATTGGCCCTGAGGAAACAGTTTATTAGTCTAACGGCTCTGGAAGTGGGACCGTTATCCGCGTGTGGGGAGCGCCACGTATGCGGACAGGAGAGAAGTCTACGCTTTCGTCTACCAGCGCCTCGCATATATTGGTCCGGTACATAAAGATGTATGGTCTCACGTACTGCAGGGTTATCTACTTTGTTAGTTAACAAAAAAATAATAATGTATTATATGCATAAGTTCTCGCCTACACTGTAGGGTATCCAGACCAACCATGCCCGATACAAATGTTGACGGGTATAGAAATGGGTAGTACCCATACTGGCGTTTGTACAAGTATCTGGCGAACTTACGTTGGATTTTTTCCACCATCATTATATATACGGTTTCTCGGGGGCTCCATACTGAGGCATTATACTCTAACTTACTTCGCACGTAGGCGTTGTACAGGAGTTTTATCACATGGACATTTTTAAACTGATACGAAGTTCTAATTATGAAACCTAGAGTTTTATTCGCTTCTTTGCACGTTTTAATAATATGTTCATGAAAATCCAAATTACTATCCATGATTAGGCCTAGATCGCGAATTGAATATACACGTCCTAATGAAGTACCTGCTAGCTGGTATGTCGTTTTGATTGGATTGCGTGACCGAGAAAAAGTTAGAGTTTTACACTTTGAGCTATTAAGGGGCAATTTGTTTTTTACACTCCATTCAAACACTGCGTCAATGTCGCGCTGTAATGCAATACAATCCTTAGCTCCGGTCACTGCATGGAAAAGTTTTAAATCATCAGCGAACATTTAACATTTTGCCGTTGAGATAATAATGGGCAGATCGTTAATCATTATTAAAAATAGAGTTGGACCGAGCGTACTACCTTGACTCACACCCGAGCGTGTGTAATATTCTTGAGAAATATAACCTCTTAGTTTAACATATTGCTTTCGGTCTCTAAGATAATCTGCTATAAATTTTAAAAGTGGTGTAGAGAATCCAAGCATTGCGAATTTCGATAAAAGGATATCATTATCAACAAGGTCAAACGCCTTCTTAAAATCAAAATAGGCCGCGTCGACCTGACAACCTGACTTAACCCGAGTAGTCACGTAGTCCACAAACTATATATGATTCGTCAAAGTAGAGCGTTCCGGCCGGAATCCATGTTGACAGTTATCTAGTAGCCCGCCTATTTGTTTATAAATGGAATTGTTTATAATGGATTCAAACACCTTAGCATATACTGATAACACTGCGATAGGCCTGAAGTTAGTTATATCAATGGACGAACCACTTTTACATACAGGAGTACAGTACAGTAATGGTTCCTCTAAAACTGCCATACAGTCCTTTATTAAAAACGCAGGTATGTTATCAGGGCCGCTAGCTGCCGATGCCTTAAGACGGCGTATTGCCCTTCGCAGATCAGAAGCTTTAATAATGTTAATACTAACATTGGTTACACAATCTGCGTACATTGCTTCGCGCTCCGCTGCCTCTGCATTTAACAGCGGTGTACCAGGTTGAAAAACTGAGCTGAAATACTGCGCGAATGCATCAATAGCTTGCTGCCCTTCTAAAGTTCTATTATTATACACAAATTCCTTATTCTGTTGTCTATTCTTTCTTTTTTCTTTCACGTATTTCCAAAAATTTGAGGGTTCGTGTGCTATATTATTTTCAACTTTTATTATATAATTCATAAATGCTGTTTTAATAAGTTTTTTTACTTTGGTTCTATAATATTTAAATAAGTCCTTATTAAATTCCAAGCCACGACTTTTAAACATTTTTAAATTAAAATATTTCAATTTTATGTAGTTTATGATTTCTTTAGTATACCATTTTGGATATATATATTTATGATTGGTAGTTAATGATTTATAAGGAACTTGTCTACTAATGACATTATTAAGCTTATTATATAGGATCTCAACAGCTACATTTACATCCTGTTGGTGCATTAGGTCTGTCCAGTCCAAGTCATTTATATCAGTGTATAGGCCGCAAAGATCTGCTTTACGGAAATTCCATTCTGTGCGCAGGTTCTGACATGGTGGAAATGGTATGTTTTTTACAGCACTCGTTGGTAGTGTGAGCATGATCTCTAACGGAGGGTGATAAGCATCAATAGGTACCAATGGTTCAACTTCCAATGACACAGTACAACTTCCGGAGTCTAGACTAGTCAATACCAGATCCAAGATGCATCCATATTTATTACAAACATTATTATATTGTTGTAAATTGCAACATTTTAAGAAATCATGAAACTGAGTTTGAACTGATTTATTACAAGACTTTAAGTTGAAATCACCAACAATCAAGAATTTACAGTCAGTATATGTGTTAATGGCATTTTCTATACAGCTTAATGCATCAAGATATTGGTTGTCGTTGTAGTTTGGCGGTAAATATGCAACACACACTAAGAATTTAATATTTTTCGACGTTAAAATAGTAAATAACAATTCTTTATGATCAGTTAAACCATCTATGTTTGTAATCCTTTTAACGGTAAAACTATTCTTTACTGCTAAGAGAATACCACCCCATCCGACATTACCTGCACGATGATGCGAATGTGATGAGAATAGTACAGGCAATTGAGGTAGGGCGAGAGGGGCTGTTCAGACTAGGTAAGACACATCATTTTATTTTATAACACGGATCTTGGCAAATTGATTTTTGATATCTTTAAAGATCTATGGTGTACCTTATTGTTGCCGTGCCCGATAGGGTGCGTAAATTAATTATGCTGTGTGATGCATATTGTATTCATATTATTAATATTATTATTAATGACATAAAAAAATAAAAATAAATTAATATTCTATTTTTGTCCTTTTCAAGTACATTAAAAAGTAAATTAAAGAAATAATTATTTCAAAAGTTACTGAATAATATTTGGGAGTCTTATGAAAATATTCATATGAGAATTCCTGACTTACGAAATTGGAAAACAACCAAAGTAATAAAAAAGTGGGAAAATTCCTTAGCAATTTACGTCGAGTTTTTGTACACAGACAACTTTTTATCAGAACTTTATGTACTGAACGGAAGAATTGGCTTCATTTTAATATAAATTTCATAAGTAATAATTAAGCTTATTTATGTATTTATAAGTTTTTACCGTAATAAAAAAATACTTATTATAATACAGTCGTACTATATATATAGTCCGCGATATAGTGCAAAGAATGATAGCTGCGTTTTTTCGCTGAATGGCTATACTTAGCCTTTGAGCGAAAAAAGGTCCAACCCTATTGTCACCAGCAGCGACGACAAGTCGCGGATAGAGTACCGTAGAAAACTTAGATATTTATATTTCAATAAACTTAATTTTATTACATTGTCTTAATGCATAACCGACCTTATCAGTTCCTTTCTTCTAGATTGTATCCTGTATATCCAAAGATTATCTGAAAGGAATAGCTTTTAGTGATAAGATCGACCATTGTAATACCTTTCAAAATTGGGTTTTAAATTAAAATTTCTTTGCTTAATTTGTGATTTGGTGTGCGTACTGAAGAATATTTGATCATTCTCTTTATCTTTTTCATTATATTTTTTCAACAGTGGTAGAGCCACGTGGCGGCTTTTACTGTCGCACGGATGGGCCGGCTCGAACCGGGGTGGTACCACGACCTCACAGAATACCAGCGTGAAGTAGAGGTTTACCTCTGCGTTTCGCTTGATGAGTGCAGGTGGCCGGAGGCCCTTTTTACTGGAAATGAGGCATTCCATCTTAGTCCTCACAGGTGACAACGCATCTGCATTTTGATTTGTAAATAGAGGATAGATGTCTATGGGCCGCAGCAACCACTTACCATCAGGTGGACTGTGTGCTCATTTGTCACCCTTATCCTATAAAAAAAAATTTACTTACCTACTTGACCTCATTTATTAAATTTCTCGCAAGTATTCAAAAGTTCTTAACGTAAATTTTGTTTAGTTTTTCCTCACGTAGGGAAATGTAGCCCCGGTTTGCGGATGGATTAAGAGATAAGCATTCAAAAAGTCACAACAGAATTAACAGCTATCGTCATGGGCATCGGTTTCATTATTTTCCTAAATATCTTGGAAATTGTAGTGACCCAAAAAGGAAAATAAGCTTTAAGTCACCTAATCTTAATAAATAAGTGATTAAATGATTAGGTGACTTAAAACATAGTATTATACTATTGTATTTATACTACAATATCATGCAGTGACCGTGTAAAAATATCCACTACCCCATATCACCCCTTAAGTACCGTAATAAGAGACTGAGGTTAAATAAAGCAGCATCTTTATGATAACAATTTAAAATTAAAAAAAAAAAACTGCAGTTGTCAACCTGCCTGTTTAGCGTGGCAACTATGGCAAAATACTCCCATATTAGTTAATCTATGGGGAAGGCCTATGTCTTGTAGTAGACTTTCATGAAAGCTCAAGGCTTAAATGGATGCATGAATAATCGATATTATGACATCCAATATTAATTCTAAATATACTAAGCCTGAGCCACCTGCATCCATCGACTTCCTGCATATCTTACCAGGTCGTCACTCCATCTAGTGGGGGACGCCCTACACTTCGTCCGCCGGTTTGAGGCCGCCACTCGAGAAACTTTTTTCCCCATCGGTTGTCGGTTCTTCGAGCCACATTGCCGGCCCGTTGCCACTTCAGCTTACTAATCCATTACTATGTTCAGCAGTGGACTTGTGAAGGGCTGTAATGATGATGATGATGGTGATACTAAGCCTTGTTTGGCGACAGTAGTAAGGATAAAAAACACATTTAATGCCATAATAGTCAATCCACCTAGTGTACCATGCATGGCGATTAAGGCAAAACCTTCCAAATAAAAAGTATATATCAAATGAAATAGAGCTGTGGTAGCTCAGTGGCCAAGTACTCGTTGTAAATTTCACAATGGGTACGATCAACCCGGATTTAATACCCTCCGGCACCAGACAAATTCGTAAGTATGTCAATGGTCCGCAGCAAATACTTAGCACTTAACGCAAGTCTAAATATTTGATTCTTGGCACAAAACATCAAATACGAAACATCGTGAATAAGGGACAGCATATATCGATTAATCGTGAAGTAGTAAGCTAGAATTCTTGGATCAATTGGAGATGATGAAGTCAAATTTGAAAAAAATATGTATGAGATCGCAAGAAATTGTTTCTACCCATTAAGAGTTCTTTATCAAGTAAGCATCTTACGTACGCACTTCATCGCTAAGTACGAATATTATGTTAATTCTCTGGTGTTGTCGAAATTTGTCTACATGGATGTTGTGTACGGTCCTCCCTTACTTATTCCAACGGAAAACATTATACAGAGGGTTCAAAACACATGTGCACGGTTTTGCTTTAGTATACTACCCCATACTCATATCACACCCTTTCTTACTAATGATAATATTATAAAAATGAAATGTATACGCAACTTTCATATGGCTTGTTTCTTACATAATTTATTAAAATATCATACTCCACCCACCCTTGCAAATAAACTTACCCACTCCTGTGATACGCAGGCATATCAAACAAGACGGTCTAAGTCTCTAAAAATCCTTTTAAAAGCTTTAGATACGCAACCTCAAATGCAATCCGAATTCTGTTGAAATAATTTGCTCCCCCTCTTCGTAGTCTGACATAAATTTTTTAGAAAAAATAAAAAATCATGTTCTCAGTTAACATATAAATATTGTTGACAGCTACCCCCAAACAGACATAATGTACTCATAATTAGCAAACGTCACATGTACGTTCTAGTAAATTTTATTAGTATCACATGAGTAAAATAACCGTGCCGTACAGAGGCAAAGCTTCATACAATCGCGATATTTAATTTATATTTTTATTTATTTACTAAATCAGATGCGCTTCTAAATTAGATGGGATTCTAAATCAGATGGGATTCTAAATCATATGGGCAGCAGCGTCTTCTTAATAACGACTGAAAATAAGAAACTGCGGTTGCCATCCCTTTTGCCGAGCGTGGCAACTATGGAAAATATCTCATTTAAAGGGCTATCTATGGGGGTGGCCTATGTTCAGCAGTAACTCAACTAAAGGGTTAAGTAAATCAATAGGCTGTAACAGTAACGACAGTGTGGCGAAATTTATATGATGATAATTTTAAAAAAATGACGACTAATACATGCAAAATAAAAAGAAAACAAGTTTAATAATCACAAATATTTAGTATAATTAAAATAATTACAAGAATCTACTTATGACGATTAATTAATCACAAAGTATTGCTGTTGCTTAATGCTTGTTAATATTATTTTTAAGAAGAAATAATATGAAAGTGACAAAATCACTGCGTGAATTAGTCGTCGTGAGTACGGTAAAACCCATAATTTAGAAGCACGTAATAAATTTTTGTTCAGTTTCTCTGTGAATAGGGATGTAAAGGTAATTTAATTTATACCGGTGATTATCTGGAAGTAATTTAAGGCATGGAATATAAGAACTGATGGCCTATCGTTGTCCGCCATTTCCATTCAAACTCGTGGTTGAGATTTTTAAATGTGAAACAATAGATTAAGATTTATTTACACAATTACATTAATTGCAAAAGTATATAATAATAAATATGCATATACTACCAAAAAGCAAAGCTTAGCCTTAATTATTTTTTTCAAAAATGCGTATATTTTATGACAAGCACAAATAACTGCCCTTTACAAAACTAGAAACCAACTCTATTTTCTTTCTAATAGTCCACTTATGGGCAAAAATTCCTCCAATTTGGAAATAAAACCTAAAAAATATACCTATATATCTTCCATTCCTGGGCACAGACCTCGTGTTTCCCGAGATCGTTTTAAGCCATGGAAGTGTCTACAAAAAATTGTGTTGGTGAACTTCACAAGTACATGTTATTTCTGTTTTTTAGACATGCAAGTTCCACGTGATATTGTCCTTCACCACCGAACACGCATTGAATCAACACTTAAAATTTAAATTTTTTCAAAAAAGAAAGATAGAAAAATTATGTATTACAACACACACCATGTTACAAAAGATATTATTATACAGTAAACGACTTAAAGACTTAAAGGCTAAAAGAAAACTAAATCCTAAACATAATGGTAGCAATTCAATTAAAACTTTATTATGTCGAAGGACCACACTTAGCATAATTTCGTGGTAATATTTACGAAGCTGGTTTTCAGTGCAACTTATAACTTTTCATGTATGGAAATACATGAAAAGTTTTCCGCAGTTATACATTTAGCTTTCCTTGGTACACCTTGAAAATGTCCAACGAGTCTATTTTAATTCCAACAATCTCACCGACAAAGTTAATAGCACACCAAAAACGACACTGTTAGCATTTTTTTTTATTAATGCCAAATATATGATTTTGCTAATACCCTTTTTCATACGAAAGTGCCTTCATATTTTGTATGCCAAAGAAAATTTGTGAGAAGGAAAAGAGAAAAGCCCGTAGATGGCTGACCAGGAATAATGAAAGAACACACTCTAGGTAAAGTGTACATGGTTCACCCGAATAACACATAGTGTTACCATCTTCGCTTACTTCTGCACGAGCATAAGTGTCCATAATCCTTCGATAACTTGAAGACTGTCAACAGTGTTTTCCAACCAAATTTTTAATTAACATGCATGAAACTTGGCTTGCTAGAGGACGACAAACATTGTGATTCTGCCCTGGAGCAAGCAGCTTTTTGCGAGTCGCCATTTGAAATGCGTGAACTTTTTTCTATAATGCTGGCATTCTGTCATACATTACATTTACATTACATAAATTACATTTACATTACATTTATATTACGTTTACATTACGTTTACATTACGTTTACATTACGTTTACATTACGATTACGTTCTGCCCGGGGAGCAGCCAACGCTCCAGGTGGTAGTTCGGAGCAATTCTATATATATTGCTTTAACTTCGGAACTTTGTTAGTGCGATTTAGGCTTCGATGTTTTTCGCTTGTGGCGCGACGACAGCGCCACCACATTACCCCTTGCTCAGACCGGAGGTCGATAGTGCAGTCTAGATGTCGACGAATTTTGCAATAAGTAGCAGAGGCGAGCAGTAAGGCTCAGAGCCGTACCGAACAATGTAGCACAGAGAGTAGCTTGAAGGAACAGGAAGCATTATTATTCCAGTGCTGCGATGAACCTTTGTAAAGCTAGATGGCTTGTAGAATGTGAAGACTGCAGACAATATCTGCTCGGGAGCGAATGAATAATATATATATATAAATATTTGAGGATGATGATGAAGGTTTGAAGTTGTAATTTTCGAAGGTAATTGGTTGCGTGATCATATCACGTCGCGCCGGGCAGGGTGTGCTGCCCGGAGAGCGGCCAACGCTCTGATTGGTAGTTCGGAGCTATTCTATATATGTTGCTTTAACTTCGGAACTTTGTTAGTGCGATGGCTTCGATGTTTTTCGCTTGTGGCGCGACGACAGCGCCGCCACAGTATCAAATCATATAAATACAAGTCGATTATATTGCAATAATAAAGATAAATAACATTTGTAATATAATAGAAAAAATGGAAAAAAAAGTTAATAAACGTGTTCATGTAATGTTCCCTTATATTTGGACGTTGTCGGAGACACATACCCAAGGTTGTACATATAGATGGGGTGGTCGGCTGACCGACTACTAGTACTAAGGTTGCACAATGACTACTCCTATATTAGGGACTTATCATAGTAAGGTCTAACGAACCAAAGCATTAATATAGAAGGTCTTGATGATGCATAAGCATTATGATAGCAGAGTTATGACTTGAAGTCCCATATGAATAAGACATACAATAGTATGGTCTATGAAATAAAGCAAATATGTGGAAGGTCTCAAATATGTAAAAGCATTCTATTGAAAGAAATGGGACTTAAAAAGGGTTATTACAGTGGCGTGTAGGTTGCTTCGCAGCCTCTGAGTACGAGGTAAACTTGGACTCGCTAACCGATGTGTCCTAGACATATCTTCTTAGTGCCGGTGGTAAGCGGGTTTGTTGTAGCAATACGACTTGCCCGTGGACATCGCACACCCCTACCGTTTGTGGGAAACGTCTTAGCGCATAGCGTTATGATACATCGATTATCTTTCGGATTAGGGTGAGTGTATTTGGTAGTACTTTTAAGTGCAGCAAGCATACGCAACTTCATGTCTTAGTGCAATAGCGCTATGATACGTGGAGTTTTGGCTACTGACGTCTTAGTACCCTGCTACTATGATACGTTGGTGGTATTTTTAGTTAACAACCTTATCAATTTTGTTACCAAAGTCGATAGGGATCATGTGGGTGTGTTGTGAGGGGGCGCGGGCGCCATTCGTATGATAGTTGCATTGATGCTTACGGCTACTTGCAGTATTGCGTCTTGTGATGGATCTGCGGGTGTGCTGCACCTGAATCGACGCATCTTGTGGTTCTGGTCGATGGAGGTATGCGGGTGGTGATGTCTGCTGGGACTGTATAGGGGACCTTGGGATGGTGTAAGCCCGACGATAGTCGTATTGATGCTTGTTGCATTCTGCAGCATTGCGTCTCTGCGATGGTTGTTTGGCGGGTCGCTACTCTCAATGGCGCTCTCTGCATCTTGGTTTGATTTGCAATTTAAGTAGCTTTGCCCAAGTCGGGTCCCTTCATTGCGGAGTTGCAGACTGTCTGCCCTCTATGATATTTTATATAACAACATATTAATATATCTCTATAAAGTTCCCACCTTTGAAAGATTGAAGGCAACTTGTTGGTAGGTGAGACAAACATGATCGAAAAATACATACACTCAACGTCAGTGACACAAACCCTTTCTGATGGCGAATTATTACTAATATCTTACAACTGCCTATTGGCTATATCTGCCATTTTTAAAATTTGGTATTCGTATTGTTTGGTGGAGCATATGTGTCGACCTCATGCGGGTGGTAGCTGAAGGGACAATCTGAGGAGGCTCTCAAGGCTGCGGCCGTAAGCCGCGCAATGTGGGACCCCATTCCCTTGAGGTGAGCGGTAGACTCATGACATGCTCTGCGGCCAATTGGCCATGCTGACCATGCAATTGGTGGTGATGCCTTACACTTACATCACGTCTGCAGGAGCGGCGGTCTGGTAGGTGATGGCGCTCACGGAAGGCTTTTTATGGCCAGTGTGCCTATTGTTGCCTAACCCGTGTGACGTACATTCACTGTGGCTGGATTTGATCGTATTCTGTATGACGTTTACACGCATTGACATGCGCGACATCGGTCGATGTTTGTGCTTACGCACTATCAAGGGGCCAAGTCCTCTTTTACTAGTTCGCCAGTTATTTTGCTGTGGACTACGGTCCAGTTCCCAACTTAGCGTACCCTTCGGGGTGAGCGCATTAAAATGGTTGGCGCTCACCGTGCACGGCGTGTACGGAGCCATATACCTCCTCCACATTTTTTAAATGTGGGAAAGCGAAGATCTTGTCTCTGGTATTTGATATAAATATTCTGTGATATAAAGAGCTCTGTCTTCGTGAACGGGGTTCTTTAGCTTATAAGACGCTACCAACAGCTTTCGATTGCTGTCGTGAATATTCATTCTTCCAAGATACCCCTAAAAGAAATAAGTTACTACACAAACACAACGTAAATTAGGGTCCTAAATAAGACGAGCACGCCATAAATTTATTAAGCGGCCTATATTTAAACCTTTAGAAAGATCAATGTATGATTAATATACTGGTCACGTAAATTAGATATATTTATATATCTTATAGATATAGATTCTAAATAAATACAAGTATAAGTAGATATATAGAAGAAGAAGAATAGAGGTTCGTTACAATTTGGTGCCGTGACCAGGATAGAGGTTAAATTTTAAATAGGAGGCCGGTAATATAAAATTATGAGGTACGCTATATGCCTACAATTTGTTGTCCGTGAAATGGAGAGGTGTCTTGGAGAGTGGTGTTTGCTGGGGGTGGTTGAGAGTCTGGGGGTGGGGCTTAAATATTAAAATTGATTAATAATATAGATGTGTGCGTAGCGGAGCAAAATAATATTTTAAAGTGAAATAAGTGGAAAGATTCAATTAAACTAAGTGGAGGACACAAAAAGTGTAAAAAAAACTGAAATACTATTATAAAGTACTTGTATTTAGGATGCAAAAACGATGTGTAAGATCAATGTGTGGTCTCAAAGTAACAGATAGCTGTTTTCCTTATTTTAAATACTTAAAAATCCTAACACTGGCGTCATTGTATATACTGGAAACAGCTATTTTTGTAAAAAAGCATCCATTTCTTTGCCAAAAAATATCTGATATTAGAAAGAATCCAATACGTACCCACTACATAAATAGGTTATGTTACATAAAATGTAAAACATCATTAATGAAAAAAATCTTCTTTGGTATTGCCCCACAAATTTATAATAAACTACCTGATTCAATAAAAAATATGACCTTATTTAAATTTAAAAAGGTGCTAAATGACTTATTAATAAACAAATGTTACTATAAAATTGATGAGTTCTTGAATGACAATTTTGACTAGTAATTTTTATTGAATATTATCATTTTTTGTTATTGTAATCAATTTAATTTTATAAATGTAGAATTTTCATTAGTATGCCAATTTCAATTATTTCTATTCTATTTTATCTTATGGCATGATTTTTCAAAAGAACACTCAATTATATTTGTATGTCTTTAAGACAAAACATTTATTGTATTTGCACACCTCATAAGGTAATAATACAATGTACATATTAAAATTTTCTGTAACACCTTTTATACCTGTATTATGCAAATAAATGAATTTGAACTTGAATTTGAATTTGAAAGTAAAATAAGTGCTATAAGTAAAATAAGTAAGTCTCGAAATATCGATAGCACTACAGTGTTTAGTAGGTGAAGCCAAGTATTGGGCTCGCATTAATAATGTGCGTTGGACAACTTTTGATGATTTTAAAGCTGACTTTCTAAGAGTATTTTGGGGTGAAGAAGAACAAAATAAAGTAAAGAGATTCCTTGTGCTAAATAAATGGAATAGAAGTACACACCCCACCATGGTTAGTTATTTTCTTTATGTTATTGAAAAGACACAAGCATTATCATATCCGATACCTGAAAAACAATTAGTAACTGATGCCATCAGACATTATCCTAAAACTGTGCAGCAATTATGGAGAATAGCTAAAATTGAGACAATAATAGACACGACAGATTTCTTAAGAAACTTAGATGACATCGACAAACAAGATGAAGGTCGTGAACCTTACTATAATGAGAAAAGGAGAAAGTTTAATATACGGAGCAAAAACATAAAGAAATACAACAATCATACAAAACATGGCGTAAACCCGAAGAGGGAAAAAAGAAGGTAAATGAAGTACATGAAATACATTTCACTAATGAACAACCTGATGTGTACGGCCCCTGAGCCAAATTTAGAGCTGTAGAGGTCAAACTAGTTCCCGATTCGACCCCTTATAATGTAAAAGGGAACAAAGAATTAAATATGTTATTAAAACTGGGTTGGCGACCTGGTCAAACACTGGGTAAAAACAATAGAGGGTTGCGAAAACCTATTACTTTAAAAGCAAATTTTAACAGAGAAGGCCTTGATTATAACGACAATGTAAATAGTATATTAAACACCTTAAAAGCCAGGTCGGACTTGCTCATAACGGAGTTATTCGTGCAAACCGTCTTCGAGGAAGGCTAAGATAAATATCAAAGGGAATTTATAGGGAATATGAGATCTGGAATTAAAGTTTCAATATTTGACAAAGAAATAGACGCGAGCCTCGACACTGGGAGCGATGTTACATGCATTTCAGAATGTTAATATTTACAAATTAAAGATAATAATCGTAAAATATCAATAATGCCAGTTAAAGCAATACAAATAAAAGGTGCTGTTGGGCAGCGCAGCACAAAAATACAACAGATGATCATATTGCCTATAAAGATAGATGAAGTAGTCCTTGAAACACAAACTATAATTGTAGGTTATTTAATAAGACCTTTAATATTAGGCTTTGACTGGCTCAAGATAAATAAAATATTGATTTATTTGAGAAATACTACTGTTGGAATAGAATTTAAGGTGAAATACAAAGACTACTTCATACCCTTCAAATATAATAATAAATCTGTATTACATAATAACTACATCAAAAAATGTATTGATGATCTGTTAACAAATATAAAAATATGATCTACATTGGATATCTCTGAAAAGGCAAAACTTAGTAAGGTTTTGGAAAAGCATAAGAATATATTTTCGAGCAAATTGGGAAGAGCCAATTGCACTGAGCATAAAATTGAAATGATCGATGATGAACCTATAGTTACTAGATCCTATCCTATACTATCCGCACTATATCCATATGCATATAGAGCGAAAATGGAAGAAAAGTTAGATGAAATGGAACAAGCTGATATCATCACAACGACATCAACGCCTTACAGTAGTCCGTTGACATTCACTCTTAAAAAAGATGGCTCTATTAGAGTTCTACTAGATGCCAGAAGCATAAATAAGAAAATGGTTGTAGAAACAGAGAAACCACCTATACAATTAGATATTTTGAATTCATTTTGCGGAGCGAATTATATCAATACCATTGACTTAAATAATGCATATTTTCAAATTACGATAAATAAAGATGTTAGAAAATATACTAGAGTCACATTCAATGGAAAGTCATATGTATATTATGTTCTGCCGCAATGATTAAAAATATCAGTATGAAGCTTTAGCAGAGCCATGAATTTAATATTATGACCAGAAGTCCAAGAATTTTGTGTGAACTATTTAAATGATCTAGCCATTATTACAACAGGAACGTTAGATAAACATTTGGAGCACATTGACATTGTTTTAAGTAAATTGAACAAAGCTGGCTTAACGTGCAACTTGCAGAAGTGTGAATTTATTTGTAAAGAAATTAAAATGCTGGGTTTATAATTTCAACAGAAGGCATAAAGACAGATCCCGATAAGATACGGGCGATCCAAGAATTTCCAGCACCTAAAAAGATTAAACAATTAAGGGCCTTTTTAGGTCTATGCAATTTTTATAGAAAGTTTATACCAAATTACAGCGAGAACATAATACCGCTCTGTGAATTAATGTGTGTGATAATTGTTCGCGATTCTGATTCGTTATCAATGCTTCCTATTAAACTCCTATTATTCTATCTGCAAAACTATTTGTTTTTCTTTCTTTTTTCCTTTATTTTACGGTTATCTTATAAAGGTGACCCTTTAAAGGCGGGAGGAAATGGTAACGCCAGTTAACAATTTCATTTATAAATTTAATATCCGGCTCGGTGGCGCTGTGGCTTAGCAATAAGTTGCTGCGCTAAGGGCCGCGGTTTCGACTCCCGCACGGAACAAGTATTTGTATGGCCTACAAATATTTTTCCGGGTCTGGATCTTTGTCTTTGTGCAATTTGTGTTTGTAAGCTGCCTCCACGATACAGGAGAAAATCCTAGTGTAGGGGTAGGGTTTTCTAAAAAATATATAATAATTGGCACATATCTTTAACCCCTCCCTTCCCTAATCCTTCACATATATGCACGTATAGCCATTGAAGTCGACGCTAGCGCCACGCAGCGGCAATCAGTTGTAATCGATTAATAACCACGGCCGCATGAAGGACATTGCGTCGTTCGATCTCCTCTTTAATATTAATTATCACCGAACATTGAGTTCTAGTAATTTCGCAAATGTGACGCGTCTTCCGCGATTCGCGTAGTCGAGAGTTAAGCAGTATGTGACACCCTAGACCTGATCTAAGAGTGCGTGCGCCGATCCCCGTGGTAGACCTACTGTGTTAGCTAATACTCCGGGAGGAAGGCGAGGCAGTCCCTCATAAGGTTAGCGCGTGCATTCCATTCTCATCCAATTTCCTTGTTGTATGTAACAATACAGTCAAAAATCTTTATCGAAGAAACCCACATTACTGGCGCGGCCAATATACCTATCCCTTTTTTCAAGTTTATAAACATGACCTGTTCATCGTATAATATAATGTAATGTAATATAAAAAATGTAATGCGAGTATGTGAATGAAATGGAGTTTTAACTTCAGTTTTCACCCATTTCCAAACGTCTGAATAATTCGAAATTTAGCAGTCGTATTAAGAACCAATGGCAATATAGTAATTTTTCATGACTATTATCTAGGGTTCTCACTAGGATCATCATAACTCATGTTCGGTTCGTGTTATTATTTTTTTTTTTAACTCTAACATTCACATGACAGAGCAATGCTTCGGCTATATTATGGTTGTAGCACGAATGGATCGCCTCGATCGGGGAAGTACCACGCTCTCACAGAAAACCAAAGTAAAATAGCAGCTTAATAGTGCTGTGATATGTGTTGATTGTAGAAAGTCTGAAACACTTTTTACAGAAAACGAGACATTTTGTCTTAGTCCGCAGAGGTAACAACGTATCTACATTTTGATTCTTAATCGCGGATAGATGTAGGCCACAGCATCCACTTAGTATCAATTGGACTTTGTGCTAGCTTGCGCAATTTTATAAAAAATTAAGGAGGTTTAAAAAAATCGTATTATTTACTTTTCTGCACGTACTTCACTTAAACATACATTTTAGTGCCATTTTATAACTTAGAAAAACGCATACAAAACCTTTTTTACTTTGTGTGAGTAAATAAATACTTTTTATGCCTAAGTCTTGAAACATGAAAGTGAATTAATATGGTGACGTTAAAAACTGGTTCTGTGAAGGAACTACCGATGAAAACCAATCACGAAAAAATCAATATCCACTGTAAAGTGCGGCCGTACCTTCTAGTGTTAAAGCACGTTGCATCTTTACCATTAAGGTTTTCCCGCTAATAGCAATGCGCTTATATTGTACTTCTGTTTCCTTTTTCCCCGCTATTATTTTTTTTGATGACTAACAAATGGAACTTTTGGTGTAATTATTAAAATTGAAATGTTTAAATATTATTAGGGAGAGCATATTTTTTTTTATAGGATAGGGTGACAAACGAGCACACAGTCCACCTGATGGTAAGTGGTTGCTGTGGCCCATAGACATCTACATTTATCCTCGTTTGTGAATCAAAATGCAGATGCGTTGTCACTCGTGAGGACTAAGATGGAATGCCTCTTTCTCAGTAAAAAGGGTCTCCGGTTCTCTACACTCACCATATGAAACACAGCAGCATTAAGCTGCTATTTTACGCTGGTATTCTCTGAGAGCGTGGTCCTTCCCCGGTCGAGCCGACCCATTCGTGCTACAACTATACTACTAATATAGCTGCAGTATGGCTCTACCACGTGTTCGACCATAATATGTCTTAATATATTATATCTACTTGAATGATATTATATCTTATACAGTTTTCTTTTCATAAAACTGCACTGAGAAACTAACTTATAGACAGCCTAATGGTAAGTGGCTACTGCAGTCCATGGACAGCTGCCACTAAATTGAAACGAAGAAAGCTGCAGTTGTTTTCTTATCTACTAAGGGGACTAAGAATGAATGCCTCACAGCCTTAGTTATACTGGCACTCACAGGCTGCAACACAGCATTGCACGCATTGCTGGTTATTGAAAGTATTTTTTTAGTTTACAACTAGTTCGAAGAAAAACCCTCTGTCCTGGGAAGAACCAGCAAGAAACCCAGCGGGACTTTTTTTAAAGTAAATTTTACATTAATGGTTGTACAAACTATTTACAAAATTTATTTTAGAAACTGCTTGGAAGCGACCACCTCATTTCCCAGGGGTTATTATCATCCATGTATTATGACTTGACTGTAATGCATTTATTTATAGCAGAGAATTAAGAATATATAAAGAATCACACTTAGAGAAATTGGCTCAAAGGCCAAGCGTTTATAAGCGTTTATTCATTGATATTATACCTAAGTCATAGTTTAGCCAGAAACAAAATAGCTCAGTTTACAAAGATACGACACCTGTGGTATTAAATTAAGTCTGAAAGTCAAATAAAGTAAATTAATTTTGTTATTTTTTTTTAGTAACTTGTACTAATTATTTTTTTTGCTTATTATAAACCAGTGCTTAACTGCAATCAAACCCGGTGGTAAGTGGTGATGAAGCCGTAGAAGGAAAATCGCACTGTCTTAGCACTTTATGATTTATTTTAAGAAAATAATAGAAAGGCCTAAACTCTGTGATAAGGAACTGAAACTAAAACTTAGTTTCTTGCAATAAAAATGTAGCATTAAATTTAATAATAATAATATATATTTGTGTGTATGTGTGTGTGTGTGTGTGTGTGTGTGTGTGTGTGTGTGTGTGTGTGTGTGTGTGTGTGTGTGTGTGTGTGTGGGTGCGTGCGTGCGTGCGTGCATGTGTGCGTTCGTGCGTGCGTGCGTGCGTGCCTGCGTGCGTGCGTTCATGCGTGAGTGCGTGTTGCGCGCGCGCGTGAGTGCGTGGGTGCGTGCGTGCATTCGAGCGTGCGTGCGTGCGTGCGTACGTACGTGCGTGCGTGCGTACGTACGTGCGTGCGTGCGTAAGTGCGCGCGTGCGTGCGTGCGTGTGTGTGATCTTGACACATAAAACCATATTATGTCTTAATATACTGAAAGTTATCTGTATTGTAAGGAGTAGCAATAACTTTGTAAACATTTTCTCCAAATATAACCCTTACCTTCACCTGCAATGTGTAGTGTTATGCTACTTACTTATCATTTTACATTATTTTAAATTCATTTTTCCATTCTGTTTCGATTTTCTGCATTCACTTCAAAACTGGATATTTTACATCACCTTTATTTCCATAGGATCCTGTAACGATTTTAAACCATAAGAACACAATAACAAATCATTTCTACTTCGTATTTTCACATTATCAGCTCTTTTATATTGGTGTCAATGGAGTCTACCTTTTTTCGATCTTTTAGTTATTTTTCCGTAACTCTACAATCTCGGGCTTTGTGTGGGCAGTTGCGCTACCTTTTTTTCCTATATCAATAATATCTCACTTTCCACTTAAATCTTGCCGTTTTCTTATTACAAGCCTAAAACTAAAATTTGACATGTTTTGACATTGTTGTTTATTTGGTCTCCATAGCAATTATATTCAAATTTGCTACCGGTCTGTTGTTTCTATTTCAATAATTCCACATAAATACTCTTTTCTCTTGACCATTTACAAAAAATTTGCGTTTAATTTAAATAATTTTTCCGTTCTCTCTAGAAAGGTATAAAAGCCGAACAATCGGTGAAGAAAGGCAGTCTCGCTTCAGTTCTCGAATTGGAAGCATCTCCTAAAGGCCTTATCCCGGGGCCGCACTGCCCCGGGATCCTGCAAGCCTCCACCTACACGTGAAGTCTTCGGCGAAGCCTTCTTCAAGCGCGGAGCCGCACCACTCCGGAATCCTACAAGCCTCCATCTACCTCGGAAGTCGTCGGCAGTCTACTTCAAGCGTGGGGGCCACACTACTCCGGGCGCTACGACTGCTTACTCCAGGCGCCGAGTGCACCTACCGCCGGCGCTACCTTTGGCCGCTGCAACTGCTGACTCTAAGCGTTGAGCGCATCTACTCCAGGCGCTACGTGCGCCGGCTCCGGACGCTGCGTGTGCTGGCTCCAGGCGCTGCGTGCCGTCGCTGCTAAGAAACCTACCTCTACAAGCGCAACCGGCGTGTGCTGGCTTCAGGCGCTGCGTGTCGTCGCTGCTAAGAAACCTACCTCTACAATCGCAACGTGTGTCGCTTCGACTTTTAGGCTCCACTACAACTCTATATTCCCCTATTCTCCTACCTTTATTTTTTTTGTAATCTAATTGTACTCTCACTTCATTCATCATCATCCTCATTTCATTTTTTTTATAAAATTGTAAATATCTTTGAATTTTAAATATATTTTTGTTTTTGTTGTATTTTTGTTGTTTTGTTGTTCTTAGGTTAGATTCTTTTTGTTCTATATTGTCGCTTCACGACAAATGTACTCTGCTTATCGACGAACAAGGCTCTGGCGATAGCTGTTAGTGGTGAGCGTTGAAATAAGTCATAATGGTGCCTATTATAATATAAAAAATCTATTGATACAACATGTTCTACACTACAATTGAGGAACGAAGTAATAATATATTCACTGGAGAATTATTCTATCTCCGAGAATGTTGATCCTTCGAACTATACAACCGATCTCATTACGGCTTTAGCTTACTGAACCGTAAGTTGTAAGCTTACTATGTCTACTGCGGCTTTCCTCGTTATAGATTGATGCAGAGAACAGAGTGCATCAGCCACGCCATATCGAAATCAAGTAAATTATTCAAGTTCGTAAAAATATTTTGAGTCAAGAATTTAATAAATAATAATTTCAATATTACGAAATGATTTAACAAAATAAAAATAAAACATTTAACAAAATAAAACATCAAGCTTCTAAAATATATATACTTGCGAGAAACTTCTACTTTGTAGCAAGTTAAGTGCGTTCCGTATTCTTCCGGTATTACTGCTTTACATAAATATTTCCTTGTTCTACGTTGATAATTACTTTTCGGTGTACATTCAATATAAATAATTTGTCGTTGCTATATTAGACCCATATTATACCCGTGCGGATAAAGAATGAGAATAAAAATGGTGACAGTCTGTACTGTCAGCATACTCGTTATCTAAAGCGAAACCAGCGCTAATAACATTATAACGACACTTTATGGTTAGTTATTTGAAATATTTATTTAGTTATTTACAATAACTAAAAAAATATTTCTAACTAATTAATTTATAAAAACAACTTAAATTATGTAGTCGTATATTATATGCACGGGTTTTTATGGTATGACTTTCAATGAGTATTCTTGTAACCTATTTTAAAATTAAAATAAAACTCTTATCTACGAGTGTGCTATTTCGGCCACAGTGCTATCGCCACACATGAAGATTACTAAGCTAAACACTGCCACACTTTCTTAGTGTCGGTGCAAAGACAACAGTGTAGTTAATAAAAATGAATAAAAACTCCGACTTTTGAATGTGAAGTTATTTTATTTCTTTTAAATCGGCTTTTCTTTTTTATTAAAACGTTTGTTTTTATATCCTTCTTAATGGGCTAAGGAATATCACAATCTCAATGTCGTCAGAATAGTTTTAATAAGGTTCACCTCTATATGTCATATTGAGTGGTGGAATTTTTTCTCCAAATGTATATGTGACTTTAAAAAAAGAAGAATATTCAAAATCGGTTCATAATTCACGAAGATATAGCATAATATAGATATAAAAATAAACACAGTTGAATTATTAATCTCCTCTTTGTTGAAGGCGGTTTAAAATGAACATTCACCTTTAGCTTGTGCAACTAAGATTGAGTGAGACCATTATGAACAACGCGCCGTGTTACGAAATTAAACATCTGATCCGCCGAACTTTACTTACCATTGGGTCACTTTCAATTTCACGCCGTATTTGCTTTTTTGATCATTTGCGTAACTCAATATACTCCTTGTTTAGTACTTGCACTTACAACTGTTGTGACTTTATTTCTTCCTTGGTTAAAAGTCGAAATGAAAATTGACATCAAACTTCCCTCCCTATAATATTTTAATAGTTTATTTTTATTTATCATAAGGTAAACGTATAATATATGAGTGTGTTTATATGTTTAAAATTTACCTTACGTTTTAAGAACGTTTTCGTTAAGACATTCTGTTAGATTCTGGTTTTGTGGAATTTAATAATGCCGTGTAGTGGCGGTTAAGAATATCCACTACCTCATATATTCCCGTGGGTGTGGTAAGAGGCGACAGTAGGAAACAGAAAGGAGATAGGCAGCAGCACCTTCCTGATAACAGATATATCACAATAAAAAAAACTGCGCGGTTGCCAACCCGCTCACCTAGCGTGGCAACTATGGGAATATGGGGTATATTTTAAATTAGTAAAGTTACGAAAAGACGGTCCCAAGTCCCCGGCGGCCCCATTATTCCTGGCTACGGTGGCAACCATGGTAACGGCGGGGCAGGGGGTGCTATGAATCTCCGGTGCAGGTTCGGTTGCCACCTACGACAACTCGACCTGGCAACTTAAAACACACGCACCCTGAGGACTGACGAGAAGATTCTGGAGCTGGAAGAAGAGACAGATAAGTTGCACTGGAATATTATAGGATTATCCGAGGTTCGAAGAGAGGGAGTACATTCTGCCACTTTGTCTTGCGTAGGTGGACTATGAGAAAGCCTTTGATTCCGTCGAAGTTTGGGCGGTGCTGCAGTCCCTTCAGCGGTGCCAAGTGGACTGTCGGTATGTCGAAGTGCTGAAGTATTTGTACAGTAGGGCTACGATGGCTATCCGAGTACAGAAATAGCGTAGGAAACCTATCCAACTGCAGAGAGGTGTAAGACAGGGTGATGTAATATCCCCGAAAATCTTCACCGCTGAATTGGACGACGTTTTCAAGCTACTGGACTGGAAAGGATACGGTATCAACATCAATGGCGAGTACATCACTCACCTTCGATTTGCCAACGATATAGTCCTTTTGGCAGAATCGCTGGAAGACCTAAGCACTATGCTCAATGTACTCAATAGTGGTTCCCAACTTATAGGTCTTAAGATGAACATGGACAAAACAAAAATCATGTTTAACGTCCATGTCATACCTATGCCGGTAGTTTTTGGGATCACTAAACTTGAAGTTGTTGATGAATATGTTTACCTGGGACAAATAGTTCGACTAGGTAAGTTCAACTTCGACCGAGAGGTCAATCGACGGATCTAACACGGTTGGGCTGCGTTCGGGAGATTAAGACATATCTTCTCGTTAGACATACCCCAGAACCTCAAAACTAGATTGTTCAAATAGTGCCTGTTGCCAGTGATGACCTACGGATCTGAGAAGTGGTCTTTACCTGCTGGCCGTATAAGGAAGCTCAAGATCGCTCAGCGTTTCTCTACGTGATAAACTTAAAAACGAGGATATCCGCATTAGAACCAGAGTAACCGACATAGCCCAAAGAATTAGTATGCTAAAGTGGCAGTGGGCCAGCCATATAGCTCGAAAAACTGACAACTGAGGGGGAAGAAAGGTTCTCAAGTGGCAGCTTCGTACCGGCAGGCGATGTGTAGGGCATCCCCCGACTAGATGGAGTGACGACCTGGTAAGATATGCAGGAAATTGATGGATGCAGGTGGCTCAGGACCGTGCTTTGTGGCATTCCTTGGGGGAGGCCTATGTTGAGCAGTGGACTCGTGAAGGTCTGTAATGATGATAATGATGATGATGACACAATTACAGAAAACTATATTTTAAAAGCCAAAGACTACCTTTGCCTTTTTTAATATACACATAATGAACAATACATTTTACTATTGGATAAGGTTGACAAACGAGCACACATTTCATCTGATGGTAAGTGGTTAACTGTGTATATCTATCCTTGATTACGAATTAAAATGGAGATGCTTTGCCACTCCTGATGACTAAGATGGAGTATCTCGTTTTCATTACAAAGGGTATCTGGTTCTTTAGTGTAAAATATTAGCTCAACGCTGCTGTGTTTCGTATGGTGAGTATACGAAACACAGCAGCGTTGAGCTAATATTTTACACTGCTATTCTGTGAGAGCGTGGTCCTTCACCCCGGTCCAGAAGACCCATTCGTACTACATTTATATATACTACAAATATAGATGAAGCATGGCTCTACCACGTAAAAGACGCATATGCAGAATATTGTTGTAAGTAATAAACGATGTGAAAGTATATAAAAGCCACAAAGCGCGAAAACAAATATCATTTCCATTGAATGTTGAACACGAATTTTGTCTGAATTCAACGTCTTAGTTCATATGCCACCTTACTATCTACTTTTTTAATATCCGTCATATGGTGCGTTGTTATTATAGAGAAAAATTTGAAATAAACTACATACTGAAAATAAGAAGAAGTACTTACATTCATTTAATTTTTATTTCAGTTTCTTTTTTATTTAATATCGACTTAATTAAAACTGTTGTAAATCTTTTTAATTATTTATCTAACATCGAACTGATTTTTATATAGACCGTACTGCGGCTTCTAGGCGATTTTGTAATTCGATCGAAAGCTAGCATAAAATGAGGTATTCAATCTTTGTCCTAATTTGTTGTTACGCATCTGTAATATTCTTTGTTTGAATTTAGCAGCTCGTGCTCTTTTCCAAAGTCCCGAAACCTTTCAGCTCTAGTTACAAAACCGTTTTCAGTGCCTAGAAGACTGCAATGAAGTAGACGATTTGAATGACAAGCTCGTGGAAACTGTCCATGCGGTCGGAGCTAAGTTCTGCAAGACCCGCCGCAGAAGAACACAAAAACTCTCCGATCACACTCTTAATCTCATGGCTGTTAGGCGGGAGATGAAGCTACATTCTTCAACAGATTTAACAGCATACAGGCAACTGAACAGACAGATCTCCAAATGCATGCGGCGGGACTTACGCAAATTCAATACAGCTCGTATTGAAGAAGCGATCGAGCGGAACCGAGGCTCCAAAGTCTTTGCCAGAGATATGTCTGCCAGAAAGCGCCAACTGTCAAAGCTGAAGACAGAATGTGGCAGCATCGTTTCCGGGGCACCTGAGATTTTGAGTGAGATTGAGAGGTTCTATGGGCAGCTGTACACGTCATCGTTGGAGCCGCACGCAAGTGTGAGTAACGATCCAAGAGCGAGTCTTATCCGACATTATTCCGATGATATCCCGGACGTCAGTCTGAGCGAGATTAGAATGGCTCTCCAGCACCTTAAAAACGGCAAGGCCCCAGGCGAGGATGGAATTATAGCGGAGCTTCTGAAAGCGGGTGGAAGACCGGTACTTGAAGTCCTTCAGAAGCTCTTTAATTCCGTCCTCCATGGTGGCATTACACCGGAGGCGTGGAGCAGAAGTGCGGTGGTCTTGTTCTTCAAGAAAGGCGACAACGCTCTCTTGAAGAACTACAGACCGATTTCCCTTCTGAGCCGCGTCTACGTGCTGTTTTCGAGAGTCATTACGAATCGTCTCGCGCGCAGACTTGACGACTTCCAGCCTCCCGAACAAGCCGGTTTCCGAAAAGGCTTTAGCACCATAGACCACATACATACCCTTCGGCAAATTGTGCAGAAGTCCGAGGAGTACAATTTACCACTATGTCTGGCGTATGTGGACTATGAGAAAGCCTTTGATTCCGTCAAAATTTCGGCGGTGCTGCAGTCCCTTCAGCGATGCCAAGTTGACTGTCGGTATATCGAAGTGTTGAAGTGCTTGTACAGTAGGGCTACGATGGCTATCCGAGTACAGAACCAGAGTACGAAACCTATCCAATTGCAGAGAGGTGTAAGACAGGGTGACGTCATATCCCCGAAACTCTTTACCGCTGCATTGGAAGATGTTTTCAAGCTTCTGGACTGGAAAGGATACGGTATCAACATCAATGGCGAGTACATCACTTACCTTCGATTTGCCGACGATATAGTCCTTATGGCAGAATCGCTGGAGGACCTAAGCACTATGCTCAATGACCTCAATAGTGTTTCCCAACGGATAGGTCTTAAGATGAACATGGACAAAACAAAGATCATGTTTAATGTCCATGTCACACCTATGCCGGTAGTTGTTGGGAACACTAAGCTCGAAGTTGTTGACGAGTATGTTTACCTGGGACAAATAGTCCGACTAGGTAAGTCCAACTTCGACCGAGAGGTCAATCGACGGATTCAACTCGGTTGGGCAGCGTTCGGGAAATTACGGCACATCTGCTCGTCAGGTATACCTCAAAACTTGAAAACGAGACTGTACACCCAGTGCGTGTTGCCAGTGATGACATACGGAACTGAGACGTGGTCCTTCACTGCTGGCCGGATGAGGAAGCTCAAGGTCGCTCAGCGAGCTATGGAGAGGGCTATGCTCGGAGTTTCTCTGCGTGATGAACTCAGAAATGAGGATATCCGCAGTAGAACTAGAGTGACCGACATAGCCCAACGGATTAGTAAGCTGAAGTGGCAATGCGCCGGCCATATAGCTCGAAGAACCGACAACCGATGGGGAAGAAAGGTTCTCGAGTGGCAGCCTCGTACCGGCAGGCGAAGTGTAGGGCGTCCCCCCACTAGATGGAGTGACGACCTGGTAAGATATGCAGGAAGTCGATGGATGCAGGTGGCTCAGGACCGTGCTTTGTGGCATTCTTTGGGGGAGGCCTATGTTCAGCAGTGGACTTGTGAAGGGCTGTAATGATGAATGATGATGAATTTAGCAGCAAATATTCTTGGGCATGCAGTAGCCAATAAAGTGCAAGTCCATTTATTGTTCTTTTATTAAAATATTATTTACTATTAAATAAACGATAAATATATTACGTTAATCCCGTTTTAAAGTACCAGTAATATCACTTGACCTAAATTTTGTATTAGATTTTTTTACGCAAGTTACTTGACAAGAAATATTTCCATAATCCGAGTCTCCATGTAATATCAAAGACCCCATTTGCAACAAAACTTGGAAATAAAATGTCTGCAAACAGAGATTGGGATCGGGAATATGTCGCGTTTTTCGTGGAAATAAGATATCCCTTGCAATAATTTTGATTCTTTATTCTAACAAGATGGACAATAATTTGTGACAACAAGACGGCAGAATTTACGAGTATATGGATAATGCAATTTTTCTTGTATAAATACTATTTTATATTTTTACTTATATTATAAAGTGATAGTGTAAATTTTATACAATAGTGTAAAGTTTGTGTATATGTGGATACCCTCCACATATACACAAACTTTAACTCCGAAACCACTACACTTTGAAAGGTACGTTACTCCAAAAGGATATAGTCTATATAATATGTACAATATACATAAATTATGAATAGAAGTCTTGGTGATATTCGTCAACTAAGTCGGAAAAAGTCGTACCTGCTGAGAGATTCCACGGTGTGCGACTGTTTCATCAGTTAAAGAAGCAGGAAAATAACGTGCCATACATTATTTTCCTGCTAATGGCTCTCGCGTGACAGGTCAGGAAACGGGGAGAATCAATTTATTTTAAAACTTTACAATGATTGAACAAAAAATGTGAAATACCATGAAGTTTGAAAATAAATTGTACCTACCTATTCAATATAAATAATTGTTCAACAAGGGCAAATCCGGGGCGGGTTGCTAGTTACACATAAATATAAAAACATGTGAAATTCTTCTTCACTGGATTTCATATACGGTTATAATGAAATGTGGAGCCTTGCTAACCTACAATCCAATTGTTCGATGTCAATTTTATATCACGCTATCAACCCGAGTTCGTCCAAACAGGCACTACTAAAATATTAATTGCATGTTTGTTTGCTGTTTTACCACATACTCGACGCCTCGTCGGTGTAGAAAAACTATCGTAAGAAAACCAACACGTCTAAGAAATAAAATATTTCCTGGATATGACGTGAAGAACGCCAACACGCAATGGAACACCACGACAAACTAGCTGTTTAGGCCCAAAAATGGTCATTTGAGATGGCATCCAATCACCTTCAACTTAGCGAATCACCCGACGGTGTCGAGGTGAGGTAATGCCGACGGCGGGGGGGGGGGGGGGGGGCGAGTGTGCCCGCTCAGGTGATTTCGGCCCTGGGATAAGAGAGACAGTAGCTCGAGGGCAGCGGTGCGGGCCATTAGCGTATTTGGTGACGGCTGAAGATGTTTCGCGGGACCGGTTTTTTTTGGGTTATGGTCTAGATTTTAAGAATTTGTGCGCGTTTATTCGCTACTAAATTTTGGTTTCGTGAAAACCGCCTCGGTTTAGTTTGTCTAAGTTGTAAGCTCGTGATAGGAGGCTTGTATTGTAATTGACGGATTAAAGTAATTTCGTTTGAAAGTCATTGCGCCAATTATATAGTGATTGCGTGTTGAAGTGAATTTTGCAATATTTAACTTGCTTGTGTGACGTGGAATCTTGCGCGCGCGCCTAGTAGAGATACGGTCTCGAATTTGAACCGCGCATTCTATTTTGAGGGCGTCGCGCGGTTGATTGTTTTGGAAATCATTGTTTAACTGTTCCGTCGCGTTAAGAGCCTTTTGTGTGTTAACTCTGTAGCTAGTTTGCTTGTCACCTAGGTTGATTTTGAATTCTTATTGCGGCGTAGTATTTAATATCATACAAGGAGTTTAGTTGTTGTTTGTAACGCTGAACTTTGTGACACGTGAAGAGTTCGCGTTAGTTCCCTATTTGTTATTTGGTGATGAATGAATCCGGAACATTGAATATTGAACTTTAAACTACTGTTCGTTACTTTTGTCGGGTATCACGTGTTTGATTTCGATGAACGTTGAATTGGTTGACTTTGAAGTTAATTATATGTACAGTAAAGTTGATAGACTGAAATAGTGACATGAAGAAAGAAATGGTCCATTGGTGACGCCTGCTGGAGTAATGCAGCATTGTGGGGCAGCATGGGACCCGGCCGCTGCCCGGTCACCTCAGCTGGGCCAGGTCACATAAATATACACACCACTAAACACCACTTTATATGCACTAAACCTACCTACGACCTGACCGAGCCTTGGTGCGGTCTTAGCTTCGGATCCAGGTACGTACTATTTATTTACCTAGCCTTCTCCCTATTGTGTAGTATGATAGGTTTAACTGTCCATATGGCCATTTGGGCCCGAACCCTCGGCTGCCCGTCGAGGAGGCTACTATGAGCCCTAGCCAAGGAGATCTTTGCAGGGGCAGCTGGGCGCCGTAACACTAAAAGTACACTATATTTAATACATAAGACATAATTTATAACTTTTTTCTTTCTTTTACTAATACTAACATGTGCTATATATAGCTTATAGGTTTCCAGTCCGATATTGTAGCAACGAGAAATGTAAAGTTCTATTATCTGGCGCAGATGCGTTAAAGACACGACTCAGCGAGGTTGGAGCTCTTCTGGAATAGGTTCATCCCAACTAGTTCCATATCGCCATGATTCCTGCATCAGTCTCTTTGTATAAGACATTTATTTATTTATTTCCTACTATACAATAATCTTTACAGGTTTATCACCTAATGCGATAATATAGACAACTATTTTTACAAACTTCTATTTCATAGCTACAAACTAATAATTTTCGATCATAATATGTACTTATTGCTACTACACACACCATATCTGTCACCTACCTACCGCCTGGCCGAGCCTTGGGATCAGTCTTAGCTTCGGAACCAGGTACGTCCTATTTATCTACCTAGCCTTAGATACTACATACCCATTGGCCATTTGGGCCCCGTCCTCTGTTGCCCGTCGATTGGATTACTCATGAGCCCTAGTCCAGTCAATCTTTGTCGAGGCAACTCAGGGCGTGAACAATTAATAATGGTAGTTTATTGTACTGTGTGTATGAATAATACTAGAAAAAATAAAATATATCATAATTTAACTATTCCAAAGAGTACAATAGGCAAGTAAATATTTGATTATTATTTTTTCAAGTAAGTACCATTATTATATGGTATAATTATGACACGGTGTGATTTTACCTTTCTGTTGCTATTGCAAGCTTTGCCTTAATATTTTAGGTATGTGGGTGGGCTTTTATGTAGTTGTTATGTGTGTTAAGTTCCCATATTGCAATTGAGATGTCTGATTGAGTTGAAATTTGTATACCGCAACTTCATTGACAATGTAATAATATAATAAATAACATGATGCTGCAGCGAGGATTGTCTCCTCACTAGGGAACTCTTCAATGGGTAGTAGTATATACTCCAAACTTTGCATTTAAATTTAATTTTTGGTGAAGATCATGTTTAGCAAAAACATGATCTTCACCAAAAATGCTGCTGCAAACAGAATAGTCTCCTTACTAAGGAAATCCTCAATCGGAAACTCCTTGTCAATTGGCAACGAAATACTTGAACCTATTAAATATTGTTGCGCGCCACTATTAATGTCTTGTACATGGCAACACTAGTTACACTAGCGCCCTCTAGTGTCGAGTAAAAGAAAGTGTTGCACGCCACTATTAATGTCTTGTACATGGCAACACTAGTTACATTAGCGCCCTCTAGTGTCGAGTAGCAGAACTAGGAGAAATTTCGGGACCGATATGTACTCGAACATTCTAGATGTCGCTACAGTAGAAGGTTCTGGAAACTATCTGAGGCCCTATATAAGGCCGGTATAGACCACGACCGGGGGAGTATTGAATTGGCGATACAAGAGAATACTTCGAAGCGAAATAACGGCGAACTGTGTTTTATTATTAGTGTGATTTTAGATTGTAATTAGTGTTGTGTAATTAAAGTGTCAATTTTGGTAATTCAATCGGCAGTTTTTAATTGTCTCGAACCCCAAGTTCGTAACAATTGGTGTCAGAAGTGGGATTAAATCATGCCGATTTCACCAAAGGACGACACCGAGGGTATCCGTACCCGAAGTCAACGCCAACAGGAGACGGACCAGAAACGATTTGATGGTGCAACGTCACAGACGTCGGCAGGTCAGTTGCCGACCACGGAGGCCAGCCCGTCAGCAGCTCCTGCATCTGCAGCACCTGACTTAGGTACTCTGATGATGATGCTGCAGGAACAAGCTCGCCGACAGGAGGAACAGGCCCGCCGACAGGAGAAACAGGCCCGCCGACAGGAGGAACAGGCTTGTCGGTTGGAAGAGCAGCTGCAGCGCGGACAGGAGGAACAAGCCCGCCAACAGGAGGAACAGGGCCGTAGGTTGGAAGAGCAGCTCAAACGCGATAAGGAAGAGCAGATACTTCTCATGAAGGACCTTCACGCTACCTTCGGGAAAGAAATAAGTGAGGTGAAGGATAAGGTTGCTCAATATGACAACCGCCTGTCGGAAGCTGAAACCCGAATCGACCAAGTGTACAATCGGGTTGACAATGTGATGGCTGACGTGAGGAAAACGCTGAACGACCTCAAAATTGGGGATGGAGCTACAGCTCCCGTGGTAGCTACAACACCTTCGCTACGTGGATTCAAAGTGCCACCGTTCGACGGGACTGCTTCCTGGTCGGCCTATAAAATCCAGTTCGAGGCTGTCATGAAAGCGAACGGCTGGAATAAAAGTCAGGCCATGACTGCTCTCACCCTAGGCCTGCGCGACCAGGCATTAACTGTTCTGGAAGCTCTCGGTAAGGAAGTGACTTACGAGCAGCTCCTTGAGGCATTGGAGGCGAGATATGGCGACGCTCACCTGGAACACGTCTTTCGTGCGCAGCTCAAAGATCGCGTGCAACGCAGTAACGAAAACCTGCAGCAGTGGGCCCTTGAGGTGGAGAAGCTGGTTCGAAAAGCGTACCAGTCTGTACCTGCGCTTATTGTAGGGAACCTGGTGCAGACATTCATCGACGGCATCCGCGACCTTGAAGTCAGAGCTGCTGTGAGGCTCGGGCACCACGAGACGCTTAAGGACGCCTTGACCCATGCACTGGAGGTGGAAGCCGTGCGGCAGGATCATCGTTCCCACCGCGTCAGGGAGGTTGCAGCAGCTACAGTTCAGGACCGCAATAAAAGCTACGGCCCTAGGTGCTACGGCTGTGGAGAAAGGGGCCATCTTCGATCCAGCTGCCCTAAGCGAACTGTAGAAAGGGAAGGTGATCGATCTCGAGAGGGTAGTGCGGCTAATAGCACTGCCCAGCAGCAGCAGGGAAACGAGTAAAAGCCAGGACTGCGGGGCGGGTGCTGGCTGATGTTAAAAGAGCCCCAAGGATTTCGATCTCACAAACCCATGATGGGAACAGCCTAATCATTAAGGGCGAAGTCAACGGAACGCCGTGTAAACTGACCATAGACACTGGAGCCTCTCGCACGGTTGTCAGTTCCCAACTTATAAGTCGGTTCTTTTGGGACTCCGCATACAACCGAGAACACATTAATTTGGTGACAGCCACCGGTCAGCGCATACCCGTCCGTGGAGAGAAAGAGATGGAGTTGAAGCTAGGCAACATGATCTACCTGCATAATGTCATCCTTGCTGATATAATGGACGACTGCATCCTGGGCCTAGACTTTATGAGGAAGAATTGTTGTGAGATCGACGTTAAGCAAGGTGTTTTGAAATGTGGACAAGAGGAACTTTTCGTGGAAGGGGCGTTACCAGGGCATGTGTACAGCCTTAAGAAGATTGTTCTTCCGCCGAGATCGGAAACGATTGTGCCCGTTAGACTTCCACGGAATCCTGGGCAAACTCTTCGTTGTGTACTCGTGGAAAGGGTAGACAATGACCTTCCATGGAAAGTGGCTCGAACCTTGGTCAGAACCGCCGACATCTCAGGAGTACGTGTGCTGAACCTTTGTGATCAGGAACAGATTATAGAAAAAGGCACATTGGTTGGTACTAGTGAGGAAGTGGATTGGTTGCGTCAGTGCCAATATCTATCGACTGGGACCGCCAGCAAGGATGGACAAACTAGAGTGACCACACTTTTAGAAGACTGTCGCAGCGTTCTCTCCCCGAATGAAATGGTCAAAGCGAAGAAGTTGTTACTCAAGCACGCCAATGTTTTCTCGTCAAACGAAGCTGACATAGGAAAGACTGGCTTAGTTCAACACAAAATAAACACAGGACAAGAATTGCCTATTCGTCAGCGGCCAAGAAGATTGCCTGTAGCACGTGAAAAGGAAGTGGAAACCATGAGTGAAGCATGGTGTTATTGAACCTTCATCTAGTCCATGGTGTTCACCTGTGGTGCTGGTAAAGAAGAAGGATGGCAGCATGCGGTTTTGTGTTGACTACCGCCGCCTGAACGACGTTACGAAGAAGGACAGCTATCCCTTGCCAAGAATTGATGACACGCTGGACATGCTTACAGGCGTAAAGTGGTTTAGTACGCTGGATCTGAAAAGTGGCTACTGGCAGGTTGAAATTGACCCTAAGGACAAGGAGAAAACTGCATTCTCCACAGGAAAAGGTCTGTGGCAATTTAAAGTCATGCCGTTTGGATTGTGCAATGCTCCAGCAACGTTTGAAAGGTTGATGGAGCTTGTACTTACCGAACTAATTGGAGATGCCTGTCTGGTCTATTTGGATGACATCATCATCGTAGGCCGTACGTTTGAGGAACACCTTCAAAACCTGGAATGCGTGCTCATGAAGATCCAGAGTGCCAACCTCAAGTTGAGTCCAAAGAAGTGCTCACTATTCAAAAGGCAATTTAGTTTTTTGGGGTATGTAGTGTCGGAAGAGGGTATCCGCACGGATCCAGAGAAAATTGCCGCTGTCAAGGAGTGGCCGATTCCAAAAGACAAGACACAGGTTAGAGCGTTTTTGGGTTTGTGCTCTTATTATCGGCGATTTGTGAAGAACTTTGCAGATATAGCCAAACCTCTGCACAAGCTAACCGAGGAGAAGCGACATTTCTGCTGGGATGAAAGTTGCGATATTGCATTCCAGGAGCTCAAGAACCGTCTGTGCAAAACACCTATTTGGGGTACCCTGATGCGGGCAAAGAATTCATAGTTGACACAGACGCAAGTGGTATAGGACTTGGCGGTGTGTTGTCTCAACGGAATGGTGATCAAGAGATTGTGATAGCGTACTTCAGCAAGTCGTTGTCAAAGCCGGAAAGGAACTATTGTGTTACAAGACGGGAATTGCTTGCTGTGGTAAAGTCCTTGCAGCATTTTAGCAAATACCTCCTGGGGTGGAAATTCTACTTACGAACTGACCATGCTGCACTGCTGAAATGGCTATTGCAGTTCAAAAATCCGGAAGGACAAGTTGCGACATGGATTGAACTACTACAGGAATACGACTTTGTGATCGAATATCGCAGCGGGAAATCTCATGGCAATGCAGATGCATTATCAAGAAGACCTTGCCCTGAAGATTGCAAACATTGTACTTGGCAAGAGGGTAAAGAAGTGGTATCTGCGAGGATATTCAGGACAGACCAGCTCAGCAATGAATGGAAGGACAGCCTACAACATGCTCAGCAGGAAGATTCGGACATTAAGCCGATTCTGGAATGAATGAAGGCCAGTGCTCCTAAGCCCAAGTGGAGCGACGTCTCAGCAATGAGTTCGACCACGAAAAGCTATTGGGCCCAATGGGACAGCTTGCTGATTCAGGATGGAGTCCTGTGCCGTAAATGGGAAAATGGTCGGGGAGACAGGTGTCATTTGCAAATGGTTGTCCCTTAGGCTAAAGTGCCGGATGTTCTACAGCTGTACCATAGTGGTTGTTCAGGAGGCCACCTGGGAGTTAAACGAACTCTCCTGAAGATCCGAGAACGGTTTTACTGGGTCCACTGTCGTGACGATGTAGAGGACTGGTGCCGCAAATGTACAAGTTGTGCGTCTGTAAGGGGACCTCAAATTCGTAGTAGAGGCGCATTGAAATTGTACAATGTTGGTGCACCATGGGAGAGGATAGCCATTAACATTGCGGGGCCGTTTCCAGAAACTGAAAGTGGTAACAAGTATTTCATGGTTGTGATGGATTACTTCACTAAGTGGCCAGATGTCTTCGCTATTCCAAATCAAGAAGCTTCAACAGTTGCAGACAAACTAGTCCATGAAGTCTTCTGTCGTTTTGGAGTAAAGGTAAGAGATTCACAGCGATCAAGGAAGGAATTTTGAGTCTCAAATATTCCAGGAAACTTGACGAGTTATGGGTACTCAGAAAACACGAACAACTTCTTACCACCCACAATCTGATGGAATGGTAGAAAGATTTAATCAGACATTGGAGAGGTACCTAGCAAAAGTTGTGGAAAAACGGCAACGAGACTGGGACAGGCACATACAACCATTTTTGTTGTCATATCGAAGCGCTGTTCACGAAAGTACATCAATGACACCAGCTTTCGCAAACTTTGGGAGAGAATTGCGGCTGCCTGCAGACCTAATCACCGGAATACCACCTGATGCCCCACGCAGTATAACTGATTATGCAAATGACTTGCGGAACAAAATGAATGACATTTATGAGCACGTCAGACAGACGGGCCAGCAAACGTCTGAGAAGATGAAAACACGGTATGACCGCAAAATGAACAACAAGGGGTTTGATGAAGGTTCACTAGTATGGTTACACAATCCAGTTCGCAGCAAAGGGAAATCTCCTAAGCTTCAAGCTAAATGGGACGGACCGTACCGGATTGTGACAAGGATCAATGACGTTACCTACCGGATACAGAAAGGTGCCAGAGGTACTCCTAAGATTGTCCATGTGGATCGACTGGCGCGTTATTATGGGGCCAATAAATGCTCGGGACGAGCATGTCTTAGGAGGGGGCAGTGTTGCGCGCCACTATTAATGTCTTGTACATGGCAACACTAGTTACACTAGCGCCCTCTAGTGTCGAGTAAAAGAAAGTGTTGCACGCCACTATTAATGTCTTGTACATGGCAACACTAGTTACATTAGCGCCCTCTAGTGTCGAGTAGCAGAACTAGGAGAGTCGAGATCCTTCCAGAAATTTCGGGACCGATATGTACTCGAACATTCTAGATGTCGCTACAGTAGAAGGTTCTGGAAACTATCTGAGGCCCTATATAAGGCCGGTATAGACCACGACCGGGGGAGTATTGAATTGGCGATACAAGAGAATACTTCGAAGCGAAATAACGGCGAACTGTGTTTTATTATTAGTGTGATTTTAGATTGTAATTAGTGTTGTGTAATTAAAGTGTCAATTTTGGTAATTCAATCGGCAGTTTTTAATTGTCTCGAACCCCAAGCTCGTAACAATATTATAAATTTGATATTACATGTGAGTGTTTCCTGTAAGATTACTTGAAAAAACTTTATCTTCAATTCAGACTTTACCACACCATTAAAAGAAACAATAAAATATTAAAAGATAAAAAATACTTACTGAATAATAAAACTACCTATATAACAAATGTTTTATTTAATTTGTCTTCACCTATTGTGACAACCCTACCAAAATAGGTGAACATTTTGCATATTGATTTCTTATATTTACGCCAACACTACTCATTTAAATAAAACTAATTTTACGGATTTCATGGCGTATATTAACTTATTTTATATTCCCGATGTTTCAAGCACTTTACAGCAGACGTACGTAGACGACACTTTCACAATTCTACCTTTAGATAAAGTAACTGCATTTTTAGACCATCTTAACTCCATAAATTCTAAAATTCAGTTCATAATGCAGTTAGAGGCAAAAAATTCTATAACTTTTGTAGAAGTGTTCTGGAAGAAATAGTTTATTATAAAGAGTCCCTCTTTCTCCATGAATTCGGCCAGCTGCTAGCCCCTTGGGTTCCGTTGCGCTATTCCGAATTTCCCTACATTCAGCTCACCGTTCTCTCTTGTGCCTAGTATTGCGTTGAAGTCTCCCATTAACACCGTATAGTGGGTTTTGGAGGAATGCATGGCTCTAGATATATCCTCATACATTTCCTCCATCTCCTCATCGGGGTGTGCCGAGGTTGGTGCCTAAACCTGTATGACCTTCAGCGAATACCGTTTGGTGATTCTGAGTATAAGGTACGCAACCCTCGTCGACACACTCTCAATCTTTACAACGTTGTTAATGAGAGACTTGTGGACGATAAATCCAACACCTCCTTGGGACAGATGGTCGCCCTCCCGGTGACAGAACAAGCTGCCGGATTCAAGGATTACCGTGTCCTCCCCCTCTCTTCGGACTTCGGATAATCCTATAATATGCCAGCGTAACTTGTCTATCTCTTCTTCCAGCTCCATGATCTTCTCGTCAGTCCTCAGGGTACGTGCGTTGTATGTTGCCAGGTCGAGTCATCTTAGGTGGCAACGGAACCTCCACCGGAGATTCTTAGCACTTCCTGCCCCGCCGTTACTATGGTCGCCACCGTAGTCAGGAATAGCGGGGCCGCCGGGGACTGGGGGCCGTTTATTATTGTCATTGCTCATGGGATGTATATTGCCATAGTTTCCACGCTTGGCGAGCGGGTTGGCAACCGCAGTTTTTTTTATTCACCATCTGCTTAGCATGCCATAATTATTAAAATTAAATCCCAACCTAAGCAAAGATTCACAATCCAGACGTATTGCAATAAGTGCGCATGATGTCCGGAACACATAATAGATTTAATTGCACCTCTATTGTTTTTACCTGCTATTATTTTTAATACTAGTATCGAATCTGGTGTGTTTCCTGATTTAATGAAACGTAGTAAAGTAAAATCTGGTAACACATTGGACCCTGCTAACTTTAGACCTATTTCTGTACTACCAACTCTCACTGAAATTTTTGAAAAATAATTTTAGATCAATTGTTAATTTTTTGTAATAAAAATAAATTACTCCAATTACGCAAGATATTTATAAAAATGTAATGTATGTAAATTAAAACATACATAGCTTTGATAAGAATAAAGACGTTCATACTATAAATACTAGGAACTAATACCAGTTACTAGACTCCACCAAATTAGTAAATCATTTATGGGGCATTTAATAGGTACGCTTTACAATAAAATCCCAGAAATGTACAAAATTTGTCAATAAATAAGTTGAAATATTTTAGTTGTCCAAAAAGGGTTATTACAAACACTCTGGGAATGAGATGATTGCCACTATGCTGGTTCTATTAAACCTTATTTAAAATTTGTACATCCAAAAAAATAAAATAATTGTAAAGTGTAATATGTTAAAAAAAAGTCCCGCTGGGTTTCTTGCTGATTCTACCAAGAAAAAAAATGACTTTCAATAAGTATTATGTAATAATCTATAATAAATCTATATTAAATGATTCTACTTTATATAATAAATGAGTAATAATAAATATAAATATGAAATTTCGTCTTGATAGCTTCATTTCTTCCTTAAGTATTCTTCAGTTATAGACGACTGGAAAGGCTGACCCGACAATGTTGAAAAAATCGAACATCGTGTGTTGGCGACGCGAGATAAAGTTTTCTAAAAATAGTCTCTTTTTCTCTCTTTCTAAAATTTTCTCTGAAAGAAAAATAATTTTTGAATTAACTTGAAGTCATGCATTACATAGCAATTGGCTATGTAATAAGAATAAAGAATTAAATGATAATTGTTTGCGTTAATTTAAAAGCATGTGTTACATATGATTAGAGCATATGGCACACGATACGCTAAAAGGTTTATACGTGGTAGAGCCATACTACAGCTATATTACTGGTATAGTTGTAGCACGAATGGGTCGGCTCGACCGGGGAATGACCACGCTCTCACAGAATACCATAACCGTTTTTTCGTGGGTAGGTGTGCAACAAGTAACAGCTGTCTAATTTGCTCTTATATTTTATTTACATTTAAATTATTTTAAAGTAGTGTTTGGACTATATTTACATACTAATTACATTTTTATTACCTTTTCTTTGGAAGTCATATTGAAATACATGTCCAGATAAAAATATTTGTGACTTACTCATACCACCCATCAGTGTAACTTCTTTTTGCAAACTATATCACTCACTGGCACTTCACTGATATCACTTGAAATATTGCAAGCAATGGCAAAAGTATCTGATGTGGAGGTCTTGCAGAGAGAACTTGAAGGAAGCTGGAGTCGCAAGATGGCTGATTTTGAAAACAGATTAAAGGCTGCTTCTACACCAAGTAATACCTCTCTTAATCAACTCCGTGAGGAGTTTTATGAATTCAAAGACATTGTTAGCTCTGTACTCACTCTCCTTCGGCAACAGATTCATGCCTGCACTATGACAATTGATAGTATTGATATGCAGCATAGGCAGAACATTCTCTTATTTAATGGGATCTCTGATTCTCCTGAACTTAATATTGAACAAGAAATACTGGGCATCATACATAATAAAATGGGTATCCCACATGTAACAAATTTATCCTTTTTACGTTCTCATCGAATTGGTGTTCATAAGGATGGTCATTCACGGCCAATTCTTGTACAATTTCAAGATCACCGCACAAAGTCTGAGGTGTGGAAAGCTAGAACTAAGTTAAAGGGCTCCCAAATATCGGTGTCAGAGTTTTTAACCAAAATGAGGCAATCTGTTCATAAAAAAGCATGCAAACATTTTGGATTGAAGAATGTGTGGACCTTCAATGGCACAATTTTTATAAAACTCCCCAATAACGAACGGGCAAAGATCTCCACTGAAGAGGAGATTGATAATCTCATTGGAAAGTTTCCTGGTGATTGCTCACCAGTTAGTCATGGCATAGCTTCTAATAGTGGCGTTACTAATGTTGCAAAGAAGCCCATTCAAAGCCAGCAAAGTACTTCAAGCTCAAAAAGTCAGTGTGAGATTTCTCGGCGCAATCAAGATGGTATGGTGGGGCAGAAAGATGATCCTAAAAGGTCCCGCCGTTTAATAGCTAAAAAGTAGCTTATTTAAATTATCTTGTTATATTCTTAGGTATCCTTTAATTTTTTTTATATTTAATATTAAGTACATTTCATGGTTCTGATTTCAACTTTAGCATAGAACACTATTATGCCTATACTTTTGAGTAGTTCGCTTGTAATAGCTGTTTTATTGCAATTTTTTTTTTTAATTTCTTTTCCTTGTAAAATAAACTCCTTTGGAATGTTTGTCCTTGTAAATCAAGATAGAATTTAATCATGTTTCATGTCTAGTATATCACTTGCTTATGCTTAGTTTTCTCTTTAGTTAGTTAGTAGAGGAGTCTTACTTATTTAGTAGGTTTATCTATGCTATGCATGTTAATGGTAATAATCTAATAACAATCATCTTTATAATTTGTGCTAACAATACTTATTGTTTTTTACTTTTATAAATGTACCCTAAATTGATCGTAAAAACTATACATAATATTTTCAATTTGATTTATAATTTTGACATTATTTTTTTTTTTTTTTAGCCTTGCTAGACAAAGGACAAATGTACCATACAGCCACTATCGATTTTGTACTTTAATTTTGTAATCGATTTATTATGGTAGACTCTTATTATTTTGTGAGATACCTATTTAGGAATATTAATATTATTAGACAAAATATTTTGCCACTTCAGATATTATATTTTATAGTTTGCACATAAAATTTATTTATATTAAGTTTACTTTGTAAACGGTTAACTGATGGGATGGTGTTGTTTATGTTTACTACGTTTTAGCATATAAATTAGTTTTATAGTTTACATTCCTTACTTTTATATTTTATATATAATTTTGTTTAGTTTTTTTTGTATATTTATTTTATTTATGTATTATCTTAGTCTATGAATTATGTCTGATTTTGAGTCATTTAGCTCTGCAAATGATTCTTCTGCCATATCATTTTACTCTTGTGATGATTCCTTTACCGACAGTGTGCTTGAATTACACCAACTACTCAAAGAGGTTTTTAAGCCTTTTAACAACTCTCTGAACATATGTCACATAAACGCTCAAAGTATCCCGAACCATTACACCGAACTTGAAGCTTCATTTTCACCCGAGCATATTCATGCCATATTAGTGTCGGAAAGTTGGCTAAAGCCTTCTTTACCGTCAACTTTATATCCCCTACCCGGCTTTGTACTTGTTAGGAATGATCGGGTTGGAAAAGGTGGAGGTGGTGTAGCCATTTACCTACACGCATCAATTCCTCATAAAATTGTTTCAGCATCTCCTTCCTGTTACTCTGCCTCTTCTGAGTTTTTATTTTTGGAACTTGATGTCAAGGGTATAAGGATGCTTCTAGGGGTAGTGTATTGCCCCCCTTCGACAGATTACTTCGCCACTTTAGATATGGCTCTTGTTGATATTTGTTCTGAGTACGCACACTGTATAATCATGGGTGACTTCAATACAGATTTGTTGAAAAACTCTCCTCGTTCCAAAAAACTTCTTTCAATTGTTGAGTCGGTTAATCTTTCTATTCTCCCTTTAAAGGCTACTCATCACAATATTGGAACCGATGACTCATTGATTGATCTCATCCTTGCTGCTTCTCCTGATCGTGTGATGATGCACGGACAGTTACCTGCTTTGGGCATCTCACGTCATGACTTGATTTATTCTTCGTATAAGCTAAAACCTCCCAAATATTCCCCTTCTGTACTGCATCTGCGCAGTTTTTCTAAAATAGATTTTGACAAGCTAAGGGATGACGCTCTTAGTCTGGATCTAACCTCATTTATTGCAGCACCTACTGTTGACGATAAAGTCTCTATCCTTAACCAAAATATTCTCAGCCTTTATGATGCTCATGCCCCAATTCACAAGGTTAGATTGAAGCGTCCTCCAGCCCCATGGATGACAGAGGGCGTAAGGATGGCAATGACTAGACGTAATCGAGCTTTTCTTCGTTTTAAGAGAGAACGTAATGAAGAAAATTGGTCATCTTTTAAAGCAGCCAGGAATAGGTGCAATCAAATGGTACGGGCAGCTAAACGCCGATATTTCCATAATTGTATTAACAACTCTTCTACCGCCGAAGTGTGGAAATTTCTTAGATCTTCTGGTCTTTGCAGGCCAGCTACATTGGATTGTGGTCCTTCTCTATCACTTGATGAAATCAACCAACATTTCGCTTCTGTAACAGCAATGGACCCTACAATTCGCTCTCAAACTGTGGCTTCTATTGCTTCTGTGCAAATTCCTAATATACCTACCTTTAATTTCTCTCCTGTTTCGCAGGATGATGTCAAAAAGTCTATTTTAGCAATTCAGTCCAAGGCGGTGGGTTATGATGAGATTAGTAGACAAATGGTAGTATTTATACTAGAGCACCTTCTTCCGGCAATTTCCCATGTTATAAATTTTTCCCTTGATACAGGTCAGTACCCTAATCTTTGGAAAAGGGCTTTTATAAGGCCCCTTCCAAAAGTTCCTTCTCCCATTCTTCCCAATCATTTTCGCCCTATATCCATTCTACCCTTTCTATCCAAAATTTTAGAATCCTGTGTTTACAAGCAAATTTCTACATTCATTTCGAAACATAACCTACTGAGTATATATCAGTCTGGGTTTCGCCCTGGTCATAGTACCAGTACTGCTTTAATTAACGTCACAGACGATATTAGAAACGGTATGGAAGAAAAAAAAGTAACAGTACTGGTACTAGTTGATTTCTCAAATGCTTTCAACACAGTTGATCATGAAATCCTTCTATCCATACTGTCTCATCTAAATTTTGGCCCTACAGCATTGGAATGGTTTGCATCTTATCTTCGCGGTCGACAGCAGTCAGTCTGTGTGGGGCAAATAACCTCAGCTTGGGCTGATGTGGAAGCTGGTGTACCGCAAGGCGGTATTCTTTCTCCTATGATTTTTTCTATTTTTATAAACTTTATTACCTCCATCTTCGATTGCTCGTACCATCTGTATGCCGATGACCTTCAGCTATACGTGCAAGCTGAAATTGGGGATATCCATAATGGGATTAAAAAATTAAATAACAACTTACAAGCTATCAAGGATTGGTCTACTCGTTATGGAGTATTGGTCAATCCTTCAAAATGCCAAGCTATACTGGTGGGTAGCTCAAGGATGCTAGCCAAGATTAATCTTGCAGACATACCCTCTATCTACTACAATGGGATTACAATACCGTTCAGTAAGTCTGTAAAAAATCTTGGCCTACACATTGACAACACGCTGAATTGGAGAACTCAGGTTACTGAAGTCAGTCGTAAAGTCACTGCTACGTTACGTACTCTGTATCGTTTAAAACATTTTCTCCCCACAAAG
Source organism: Parnassius mnemosyne (assembly GCA_963668995.1). NCBI lineage: Eukaryota > Metazoa > Arthropoda > Insecta > Lepidoptera > Papilionidae > Parnassius > Parnassius mnemosyne. Next base: position 57,546,652 of record CAVLGL010000093.1, read on the forward strand.
TCTAAGATCATGCTTGTCCAATCACTCATATTACCCATATTTGATTATGCAGATGTGTGTTACCCGGATCTGTCCCAGGATCTTCTGAACAAGCTGGAACGCCTTCTCAATAACTGTATAAGATTTATTTTCGGGCTTCGTAAGTATGACCATATTTCGCAATATAGATCTAAGCTTAATTGGCTTACAATCCGGCAGAGGCGTATTTCCAGAATATTACTTGTTCTTTTTTCCATATTAAATGACCCATTTTCGCCTTCTTATCTTAAGAGCAAATTTCACTATCTCTCCTCATCTCATGATAGGGTTCTACGTTCGTCTTCTAACAACAAAATATGTATTCCAGTTCACTTCACCGAGTTCTATGGTAACTCCTTTACAGTTCAGGCTGCACGCCTTTGGAACTCCTTGCCTGACGACATCAGAAAAGCTCCCACTAAGTTTGCTTTTAAAAAGTTGGTGCGTAATCATCTATCTGTTAAAGACAACGCTTCTTAGAAGAATCATCCATGTCATTTATATTTTAGACGTATATATTTATAGTTATTAATATGTATTATTTGTATATGTATGTTGGTATGAATATATGTATGCTTATGTATGTACGTATATATTTGTATACATGTATAAATAGGATATATTTTTATAGTTTATTTATTGTATATAATAGTAATATGTATATATAATGTAATTAATTATACATTTCTATTTTCTTTTTATTCTATATTGCTACACCTACTTCAAATTCTCACCACTCCATGGGTTGACTGGTAGAGAATGCCACAAGGCATTAAGTCCGCCCTTTGTATTCTTTTAGGTTAAGGAATGCAATAAAGAATAAATAAATAAATAAATAAATAAATACCAGCGTAAAATAGCAGCATAACACTGCTGTGTTTCGTATGGTGAGTGTAGGGAACCGGAGACCCATTTTACTGGAAAAGAGGCATTCCACCTTAATCCTCACGGGTGACACCGCTTCTGCATTTTGATTCGCAAACGAAGATAGATGTAGATGTCTATTGGCCACAGCAACCACTTACCATCAGATGGACTGTGTGCATGTTTGTCACCATATCCTATAAAAAAGGAGATAGGTAAATTTTAGATAGAAATTGTATTATATATCAGATAGAGATAGCTATAAATATTAGAAAGGGATAGCACTAGCCTCCTATATAATTTTGAGAGTAGTGTAGAAATAAGTTGTTCAACTTGTAAGGGTTATTAGCATTATCGATTTTTAGTATGAAATATATTATTTTTAATTGTATAAAGTGATAACTGTTATCATGAAAATTATGAAAACGTATGCAGCAAATAATGCTGAAAGGTTTTGTTAAGTAATAAGACAAGTAATATGTACAAAACACTTAATTCTGTTGATATATGGTCGAATTAACTTACTGTTAATTCTATTAATACATGTAAAAATAAAATTCCTTTTGTTATGTTTAAATGTTTTAATTTATGAAATGTAAAATCGTAATAATAAACTTTTCAGTTGATATTTAAGATTTATGATTTTAAGAAATAGCTTGTATAATTGTGATATTTTGTTTACTGTTTTATTATTCCTTTAAGTGATGTTAATGTCTTGAGTATTATTGTAATGTGTGTTTATTGTACTTTATGAAAAACACAATTGTGTGATGATATTTTTATGTGCAATAAAGATATGGGGTGATGAATGGAAATGTGATAATGAGAATAAGTAACTAGCTTATGACGAAATGGCGTTTCCGCAGCATTATCCGCTGCATCCGTGGTACAATAGGAGGCCACTACGTTTACAATTCACAAGGATTTTCTAGGTGTACGTTATTTGGGATTAGCAGTGGTTTTTTTTTTTTTTTATAGGATAAGGGTGACAAACGAGCACACAGTCCACCTGATGGTAAGTGGTTGCTGCGGCCCATAGACATCTACATCTATCCTCTGTTACAAATCAAAATGTAGATGCGTTGTCACCCGTGAGGACTGAAGATGGAATGCCTCATTTCTAGTAAAAAGGGCCTCCGGCCACCTGCACTCACCAAGCGAAACGCAGAGGTAAACCTCTACTTCACGCTGGTTTTCTGTGAGGTCGTGGTACTACCCCGGTTCGAGCCGGCCCATTCGTGCGACAGCAAAAGCTGCCGCGTGGCTCTACCACTGTTATAATGCAACATACATACAAAATATAATGGTTACATACAACTGCCAGTACGACATACTCCATTGAACGTTGAGTCCGCTCCGTGAGACGTCGAGGTTACCGGCCCCTAGGCAAAACCTTAGGCTATAAAGCGCTTTCCGTGAATTGTGTGTAGTCACGCGCGCGAGTGGTAACAAAGCACTTTCCCCAACCCTTTCGTAATGAAAAGGGTAGGCAGTGCCCTATAGTGTTACATACAGTCTACGTCATTTTTCTCACTCATACCCAACTTACACTTCCGTACATGAATGTCGGAACCAACACCCCCTTATGCATAGACAAACGAACCTTGTTAGATACCTTCTGACTGCTCATAAAGGAGTGCAAAGCTCCATTTACCATGTCTCCTGCAATCACTCTTCATTAGATATTCTCAAACTTTCCATCTCTTGTAAACTTTGAACCTAGATATACAAACTCCTTCACCTGTTCAATTTGTTCATCTCCAATCACGATATTGCAGTCTGTCACTACCTCATCTCTTTCAAACACCATCACTTTCATCTGTCTTACATTCATCTTCATTCCCTTTTTAACAAAAACTCCACTCATATCCGTTACCATCTCCTGCAACTCCTCGGCCGAAGACGCAAGTAATACTTGGTCATCAGCTTAGAGAAAACATTTGACAAGTAACTCATTCATTCCCAAACCACTTTCATTCTCTTTTAAATCTATCAAGAAATTGTCCATAAACAGATTAAGCAGCCACGGTGACGCTACACATCCCTGTCTAACACCTTTTTCGATATTAAACCATTCAGTGTATGCCCAGTTTATCCCTACACAAGCACTAGAATCCCTATAAAGAGATTGCAATGCTCGTGTGAAGATACTGCTCAAACCGTTTCCGGACAGTGCTGACCACAATTTATTCCTCACCACTCTAACATAGGCCTTTTCTAGATCCACGAACGCGCAATAGATATTTTTGTTTTTAGCCAAACACTTTTCGGCTATGCACCGCAAGGAAAAGACCTGATCCGTACATCCCATTCCCTTTATAAATCCCGCTTGTGCAACTCATAATTTTTCGTTTGTTTCATTTACAACCCTTTCAATCAACTGACTTCACCTTAGGCTGAAGTTGAATGTTGCTACCGCTCAGTTTTTATAAACTTGATCCCTTATAATCTCGATTGTTTGTACCATTTGTACGCCTATGATCTGCAGCTATATGTCCATTGTGGCATTAAATATATACGTAACTGAATTCACAAATTAAACAAGAATTCAAATACACTTAAAGATTGGTCCTCGTGCTATGAATTCTGTGTAAATCCATTAAAATACCAAGTGAATTTAGTAGGAAGTAAAAGGTTGCTGGCTAGGCTTAATCAAGCAGACTTACCCCTATTTGCTATGATAATATTATTATTCCAATTAGTTAATCTGTTACAAAACTTGGCCTGTATATTGATGGCACTCTTAACGCCACTCGTCACCTTACGTTCCCTTTATCGTCTCAAATACTTCTTTCCTATTGAATCTAAGCTCATGCTTGTCCAATTTCTTAGTGTACCTATCTTTGACTATGCAGATGTGTGTTAGCTAGACCTGTTCCAAGAACTTTTTAATAAGCTGGAGCGCCTGTTTAACAACGTTATTAGATTTATTTTTAGTCTGCGTAAGTATGACAATACTTCTCATTATAGATCTGAGCTTAAGTGGCTTATCTTCACGTTCTTACCTCAAAGAACGACTTCAATATCTCTCATCCTGTCATGATAGGGTTCTTTGATCTTCCTCTAATAACGAAATTTATATTCCTACTCATTTCACCAGGTTCTTTGGTAACTCTTTCACTGTTCAGGCTGCACATCCTTGGAATTCCTTGTGTTACGGTCCACAGCTGCCACTACAGAGGCCAAATATCCCGGGGCCCATCAGCGGAAGATTCGATTGGCAGCCGAAGGTTCGAGCCCAAATACCTATATGGAGAAATGTCCTGTCATACTACAATATAGGGAAAAGGCTAGGAAAATAACTAACGTACCTGTAACTGAATCTAAGACCGCCCCAAGGCTCGGTCAGGCCGAAGGTAGGTGTAAGGTGCACGGAAAGTAGTGTTTAGTGGTGTGTATATGTATGTGACCTGGTCCAGCTGAGGTGACCGCGCAACGGCCGCCTTGTTGACACGTAAAACGAACAAAACAGTCAACTCACAAAAAAGGGCACTTAACGCGACGTCACAATTACAATGATTTCCAAAACAATCAACTGGGCGACGCCCTCGAAAAGGAATGCGCTGTTCAAATTCCAGACCGTATCTCTACACGACGCGCACGCAAAATTCTACGTCACACGAGCAAGTTAAATATTGCAAAATACACTTCAACACGCAATAACCAGATAATTGGCTCAATTACTTTCAAACGAAATTACTTTAATCAGTCAAACACAATACAAGCCTCATGTCACGAACTTATAACTTAGATAACTAAACCGAGGCGGTTTTCACGAAATCACAAGTAACGCGCACAAATTCTATAAATCTAGACAATAACCCAAAAAAAACGGTCTCGCAAAACCTCTGCAGCGGCCACCGAAATAGGCTAATTAACTGCACCGCTGCCGTCGAGCTACTGCTTATCGCCCGCCAGCGCCAAACGCCGGGAAGCTGCATTCCGCTCCTCCTCCCCGCGACACGCGTGACACCTGCTACCATCAGGCGATTCACTCACAAGTCGAACGTGATTGGATGGCGACTTAAATTACTATTTTTGGGCCTAAACAACTCCCGTCCCTGACATAAGGATTTATGTCCGCGAGCAAACCGTCAAGCGGGACAGGGTTGCGACGGCACGTTGCAAGATCGAATCTACAACCAAAACTAGGCCACCTTAGGCACCCCATCAGATCTTGCAACCCTAGCCACCGCCTCAAAAATACCGCCCCAATGTGGGCAAGCCAGAGGGTCGAAACTCCACTGGATGCCCTTCCTGGACATCGCAGCACCTAAATAAGTACTGTTACTGGACAGAAGTCCGACGACCTCTTTCAAACACCTATCTGTGCACCTAGGATTCGTTTCGCAATCCGACCGGATCAGGCCTGCAAACAACGACGCGATACGAAGCGGCCCAGCGTGGCCACCTAAGCTTCAGTGCAGAGAGCACCCACAAGTTCCTCATGAACTGCGTCTGTGGAGAGCCAAACGAAATGCACAGATAGTCCTTAGTATGATTTTTCAAACAAGTAGGCATAACCTAGCCATCTACCATATAATCATTTACTCAATTGTGCGGCAGCTGATTTCAATCTGATAATCTCACAACTAGCTAGCCCTTTTAGACATGTAGTCCTCTCATATTTCAACCAAATTTCAAAGCGTCAATGTTCAACTACTGAATTAATTTAAACAAATTAATTTACCGATGCGCATAGATTAAATAGACAAATTAAACAAAACGATAAACGTATGAAACAGCCCTATTTCTCTTTCCAAATAAATATCTGCGAAAGTGCCAATAAAACGTGAAAACAAAGAAAGGAATGATTCTAATTCCCAGCGGCACAAATAGGGTTATAACACAATGATCAACATTTACAAAAACATATGCACACGCATTCAAATAGCACATCATTCAATTTCAATTTCCTTTTTAACAAGACAAACACAATGATCAAATACAATTACAAAAACTTATGTACAAATATTCAAAGAGCACATTAAATATGCCTTCTTAATCACAACCGCCACAAATATGAAAACATTTCGCGGAAACCCCAAAGCATTTTTATTTTTACTTTAAAGCATAATTAATTAAATGCTCAACCAAAACCAAATCTTATAGTTCCTGACAGCGCGATTCAACGCTCCCGGGGAGCCCTAGTCTTCCCAACAACCAAGCAGAGGCCACACCGTGTTGTGAACCCGAATCCAATAGAGCGCGTACCATTAAACAATCGACGCTCGGGTTGTACACCCCCACTTAGACCGTCGGCAATAGAACAGTTTGAAAAGTGGGCTGTTGACGGCTCAAAAATTAGTGGAGGCGGCTGTGGTGGGAGCTAGGGCGGCAGCTACCTAGCTGGGGCTGCCTGCATCAAAGTAGGAACGGTGGTGCCCCAGCCGCGGCCACTCAGCTGACGGGGGTGAGAAGAATCTAACTGACCGCTGAGTGGCATTGAATTCCCTCTCAAAATACTGAGGGGGGAGGGCGACAACCCCCCACCCCTGGGGGAACAACCCCCCGACAGAAGGCGCGGCTAAGCGCCCCCGCCCGTGGGAGTCGAGGGTCCGGAAGAGCCATGAGAGGAAACGCCGTTCGCACCCAGACAGAAAACGGCATGGTTATTGCCCTGGCTGCGCGATGGCATCACTTCTAAATACAAATTACTACGCGGCTCAAATACAAATTAATTAACAAATAACAAATACAGTTCCTATCAAATCAAGTTAAATACAAATTACACAATTACAAATTACTATTTATTAAATTAAATACAAATTGCAATACAAATAAAGGTACACATTACAGTCGATCAACAAAAAATGCCTCGCTCAGACAACCGACCCTTCGACAATTAATCTACTTTCATTATACGACAACGATAATTATCCGATTACGTGATTACAACCATCTACCTACCCGACGCGTACCTAGCCCTAACAAACTCCCGCTTGCACAGCCTAACGGCGCGGCTTTTAATTCTACCCGCTAACAAACAAAAGAAGCAAGCAACAACAATTGTATTATTAACAGTGGTAGAGCCACGCGGCAGCTTTTGCTGTCGCACGGATGGGCCGGCTTGAACCGGGGTGGTACCACGACCTCACAGAAAACCAGCGTGAAATAGAGGCTTACCTCTGCGTTTCGCTTGGTGAGTGTAGGTGGCCGGAGGCCCTCTTTACTGGAAATGAAGCATTCCATCTTAGTCCTCACGGGTGACAACGCATCTACATTTTGATTTGTAATAGAGGATAGATGTAGATGTCTATGGGCCGCAGCAACCACTTATCATCAGGTGGACTGTGTGCTCGTTTGTCACCCTTATCCTATAAAAAAAAAGGAAAAGAATTTTATTATTACGTATTACGACCGGGCGTAATTGTAGACACAAAATTAAACCAATCCAAACCACGCTCTGCTACCAAAAACTTTACGGCATACAGCTGCCCCTACAAAGCTGAAATCACCCGGGGCCCATCAGCGGAAGATTCGACGGGCAGCCGAGGGTTTACGCCCAAATGGCCATATGGAGAAATGTCCTATCATACTACACTATAGGGAGAAGGCTCAGTCAGGCCGTAGGTAGGTGTAATGTGCATGGAAAGTAGTGTTTAGTGGTGTGTATATGTATGTGACCTGGCCCAGCTGAGGTGACCGGGCAGCGGCCGGTTTCCATGCTGCCCCACAATGCTGCATCACTCCAGCAGGCTTCACCGCTGGACCATTTTTTTTTTATATAGGAGAGGGGGCAAACGAGCATGCGGCTCACCTGATGGTAAGTGACTACCGCCGCCCATGAACAACTGCAACACCAGGGGAATCGCAGATGCGTTGGCGGCCTTTTAAAAAGGAGTACGCTCTTTTCTTGAAGGTCCCTAAGTCGTATCGGTCCGGAAAAATCGCTGATGGTAATCGATTCCACAAGGAGGTCGAGCGAGGAAGAAAACATCTTCTAAATCGCACAGTGGTGTACCGCCAATCATCCAGATAGGTGTGGATGGTATCGGGAGTTCTGCCGCGATGTGCGTTCGTGAAATTTGGCGGCTGGGATTAATCCGAACAATTCCTCAGAGCACTCTCCATGGTAGATGCGAAAGAAAATGCAAAGGGATGCAACATCTCTTCGCAGTGCCAATGAATCGAGCCGATCGGAAAGGGCTCGGGCGTTGACAATTCGAGCCGCTCTGCGTTGGATGCGGTCAAGTGGAAGGAGCTGGCACTGGGGAGCCCCTGCCCAGAGATGGGAACAGTATTCCATGTGAGGCCGAACTTGCGCCTTGTAAAGTAGCAGGCGGTGTGCCGGCATGAAATACTGTCCCGCTCTGCTGAGCACGCCAAGCTTTTTAGAGGCCAATTTGGCCTTCCCTTCCAAGTGACCACGAAACTGCACATCACTCGATATGTCGACTCCGAGGATACCGATACTGGCTGAGGCAAGAAGGGGAGTGCCTTGAAACTGAGGAGATACGACAAATGGGTTCTTTTTAGCGGTAAACGCGCAAACTTGTGTCTTCTGAGGATTAAATTGGACTAGATTTAGTCACCCCCAATCCGAGACTTTGTTCAGCAAAGACTCGACTTCAGACACAAGTTTGTTCCGGTACTCAGCGACGTTTTCCCGAGAAATATTGGCACGGCCGGTGTATAGAGCATCACCAGTGCTGTCATCCGCATAGCAATGAGTGTTACCAGTTAGCAACATATCATTGATATGCAGAAGAAACAGCGTTGGTGATAGCACACAGCCTTGTGGAACACCAGCGTTAATAGGCTTGTAGTCAGAGCATGCACCGTCTACAACGACCTTGATGCTCCGATCTGCAAGGAAGCTGGTGATCCAATTGCACAATTTCTCGGGAAGCCCATAGGAAGGGAGCTTCGAAAGAAGCGCTTTGTGCCAAACCCGATCGAAGGCCTTCGCAATGTCCAGACTAACGGCCAACGCCTCCCCCTTGGACTCTACTGCCTCCGCCCATCTATGGGTCAGGTAGACCAGAAGATCACCAGCTGACCCCGACGAAAACCGTATTGGCGGTCACTAATCAGCTGGTGATCCTCAAGGTACCAGATGAGCTGGCAGTTAATAATAGATTCCATTATTTTGGAGAACAAGGAGGTGATCGCGATAGGCCTATAGTTGGATGGGTCTGAGCGGTCGCCTTTTTTAGGGATCGGGTGGACAAAAGCTGTCTTCCATGAATTCGGGACTACGCCTTGGGAGTAGGAGTACCGGAAAAGACGCATTAGGACCGGTGCCAACTCCGGAGCACACGTCCTCAGCACAATTGGGGGGATTCCGTCAGGCCCACTCGACTTCTGGATGTCCAGGGAGAGCAGTGCTTTGCGAACCGAGCGCTGTGAGAAGAGCATATCCGGCATGGAGCACTCACACCGCGGGATGGTCGGCGGTGTTTTCCCCCCGTCATCAAGAGTCGAGTTGGACGCAAAAAGGGAGCCTAAAAGGTCGGCTTTGTCTTTTGCGTCATGGGCCAGTGAGTCATCCTCCTTGTGCAGAGATGGTGGTGATGGCTTACAGAAATTCCCTTGGACAGCCTTGGCGAGAGACCAGAATGCACGGGTTGCCGAAGGAAGGCGAACTAGTTTCTCGCCAATTCTGCCTATGTGCTCTGACTTTGCCTTGGCAATAACTCTTTTGAAGGACCTGGAGGCGAAATTATACTTCTTTTTAAGTGTGCTGGTATTTACATCCCGATTCGCCGAAGCCGCAGCCCAGGCTTGATAACACTCCTGCTTACTGCGTAATGCAGTCTTACAGGAGCGACCAAACCAAGGCTGAGATCTGCCTCCGATGGGTACCACAGATGATGGAATAAATAGTTCCATTCCCTGTAGCACCACATGAGTGACAGAGTCAGCAACAGCGCTGGGATCATCCGGCGAGAAGCAAACCCGCCCCCATGGGTAGGATGCAAAGAAGGACCGCATTCCGTCCCAATCCGCCGACCTGTAATGCCAAACACGGCGGCAACTTGCAGAACGCAACCGCGAAGGGAGCGTGAGTGGCACCACACTCCGGATCAGACAATGGTCCGAAGAGCCGAGAGGGGCATCGACGGAAACCTGATATCCGTCCGGATGAGAGGTCAGCAGAAGGTCCAACAGGGAAGGTGTATGATCCTCCACATCTGGAATCCGCGTAGGTGAAGTAACCAATTGTGTCAGACCATATGCCAAGGCAAAGTCATAAACAGATCTCCCCGCATGATCGGTTAGACGTGAACCGAGCCATTCGGCATGGTGGGCGTTAAAATCGCCAAGGATCACGATCTCTGCGGATGGGACCTGTTGTAGCAAGAAATCTGTAGCCATTTGGACGTGGTCAATGAGTCGGTCTGTTTCGGCATTACCGCTATGGGACCTATAGAGGCATCCGTAGACGCGGGGATGGTCGTCGCTGTCTACGCGTAGCCAAAGGATGGACAGGTCCGAACCTTCAAGACTGCCGAGGCGTCGAGAATAGATGTCCTCTCTGACATACACGCAAACTCCAGCCCGAGGCACAAAGGAATGCTCCAATTTGTACCCCGGGTAGGAGAGATACGAAATATCAGCCGGAGAGGAAACCTGCGTCTCGGTCAGAAAGAGCAAGGCCGGCTTCGCCGTCTCGAGATGGTAGTGGACGGCGTTTAGGTTAGAGTGAAGTGCCCTGATGTTGCAGAAATTCACGGATAGCGTGGCAGGGGTCGCCTTGGTGTTCTTGCTCAGTTTGCCCCAAGCAGTAATGCTTTTGAGCGGAATTTTGCCCCCCCCCAGAATACGCGGGGCAGCCTGAGCACCCACGCTCAGGATCGGAATGACATGGTCGTGGATCCTCAGCGAGGGATTCTCCAGGGGTGCTGGTACCCTCCTGGGGTAGTTCTTCGTGTAATTCCGCTACCATGTTGATGGGGGGGGGGGGGGGGGGGAATTGGGCCTCCAGCCACCTGCACTCACCAGACGAAACGTAGAAGCAAAGCTTCTACTTCACGCCGGTATTCTGTGAGGTCGTGGTACCCACCCGGCTCGAGCCGGCCCATACATGCAACAGCAAAAACTGCTGCGTGGCTCTACCACCGTTAAAATTTCTTTCTTCATGTCACTATTTCAGTCTTTCAACTTTATTGTACATTTAACTAACTTCAACTCAACTAATTCAACGTTCATCGTAGCATCAAACACGTGATAACCGCCTAACAACACTACGCCGCGATAAGAATTCAAAATCCGCCTCGTTGACACGTAAAACGAACAAAACAGTCAACTCACAAAAAAGGGCACTTAACGCGACGGCACAATTACAATGATTTCCAAAACAATCAACTGGGCGACGCCCTCGAAAAGGAATGCGCTGTTCAAATTCCAGACCGTATCTCTACTCGGCGCGCGCGCAAAATTCTACGTCACACGAGCAAGTTAAATATTGCAAAATACACTTCAACACGCAATAACTAGATAATTGGCTCAATTACTTTCAAAAGAAATTACTTTAATCAGTTAAACACAATACAAGCCTCTTGTCACGAACTTATAACTTAGACAACTAAACCGAGGCGGTTTTCACGAAATCACAATCCAGTAGCGAAGTAACGCGCACAAATTCTAAAAACCTAGACCATAACCCAAGAAAACCGGTCTCGCGAAACCTCTGCAGCGGCCACCGAAATAGGCTGCATTCCGTTTCCCCTCCCCGCGACACGCATAACACCTGGTACCATCGGGCGATTCACTAATTTGAACGTGATTGGATAGCGTCTCAAATTACCATTTTTGGGCCTAAACACCATGCTTGATGATATCAGAAAAGCGCCTAACAAATAAGGAGTATTTGTTAGGCACTTTACAAAGATGGTACGCGAGCTCTTACTGAAGAATCATTAAAATTACATTATTCTGAAATAGTCATAATTTTGTATTTATGTATTTTTATATCCAAATATGTGTATTTATATACGTTTATTAGCATATGAATATATTTTCATTATAAATATATGTTAATATATGCAAATGTACGAATATACTGGGTAATTTTGAAATGCTCCCGAAAACGAAGACAGACGACAGTACCAACTATACCTTTGATGGTAGGTGAAATATAAAATCGATTCTGATGAAAAAAAATCATCTTTTCACAACTTTTTACTAGATTTATTCATGCTGCATCATCTTAGTGCAGCTAAATGAAACGATATCATAAAAAAAATCATGAAAATACTGAAACATAAAACCAGCAGTGAAATTACTGAACTGCAATCAGCTGACTAGAAGTCAATGTACGTGTGAACGCCGAACTCTTATAGGTCCCGTTACCACCGTCACGTAAAAAGAACGCTGGCCTTGAACCTGGGCACTGAGCGATTTATCACTGAGTGGTACGAAGGGGGCGCGACGGGGGAACAATCAACTAGCATTACTGTGCCCGCATGCTATTGGGTCATGCTTTCCGCGCTTACTTTGCGACTCGCGACGATGGTTTTAAAGAGGAACGAAAGAAAAATTATTTATATCTATAGTTTTATGACTGAACTAGTGAACGAAAATGTAAATATGATAGGAGAAGGTTAATGGGGAAAATTGTGCAGTAAAGTTAAAAGTATTGAGGAAGAATACCGAATAAATTACCATGTGATCGACCTAATGACGGAAGCTCAAGCGAAGATGAAGGTGATAATGAAGTAGCATCCACACCAACACACCATCGACATCTGGCTTCCATGTGACCCAAGACGACATAATGGGCGGCGTGTTACCCTTAGATTAAGTTTTTTTGTTACAAACTACTTTATATTTTACGATAGAAATAACAAATAATGCTCAAGTCAACATTATCCATTTTTAAATCCAACCTCTTCAAAAGTTCTAAGTAGTTAGTAAAACACCTATTATGATTCGTCAATAAAACAATTAATAACTATATTATTATAAAACAATAGCCTAATACCATGTAGTACTTTAGAACACGACTGTGCCACACTCCCTCTACTGTCGACCTGTATCTAGCCCAGTGCGAAACAATGCCTAACCCGGCCGGCTGGTGTCACCTCACGCTGTGGACGCAGTAGGTTTCACTTTTGGCGGGGTTTATTAAATTTTAGTTATTGAGACAGTTTCGTGTTGATTTTGTACACGCGTGCGCGAGCAAGAGTTCTTTCGTTTTGTTTATTAAATTCTTATTGTTATTACTTGGTATAACTTGTTATTACGTGTTGGTATTTTTTTTGTTGTTCCGTTTTTTGTTTTTTTTTGTTTTAATAATACGGCAACATGTTAATGTGCCTTGAAGAAGCTTGAGGGAATGCTTTGCTTGCATTACGAATTTACCGAGAGAAATTCCTGATCGCTCGACACCCAGCTGACTCTCGTCTGAAAACAGCAACATTTCTGCGAGTGTTGGAAAATCGGCCCATTGCTCCGGTAGCGGTAGGAGGTGGAAGTTAAGTGGCTGTTCACTCCGAGGAGCGCATTTTAGATGTCATTCGTCGGTATGAAATTGCACAAAGTGCAAGCTTTAGTTCCCGGCGATCATGACCGCCGACGAGTTTTTTTGCCGTTGGTTGTTAGACCAGCAACAACGTTTGCCTGGTTCCATTGAGCACATTATCTGGACGGATGGGTCGACATTTACCAGAAACGGCCTGTGGAACCGAAGAAATACACACGTGTATACAGAGGTTAACCCGCACGCTGTTCGACTAACCGAGCACCAAACCCCATGGTCGGTTAACGTATGGGCAGGTTTATTTAAGGATCGCATACTGAGACCAGTATTTCTGCCACAGCGACTTAACGGACAGCGATACCTAAACTTTATAAATAAACAGTTGGTTAACATTTTAGACGACCTATCATTGGTTGAATATCGCCGCACATGGTTCCAGCATGATGGTGCACCTCCACATGTCGTGAGGTTCGTCTGTGCGCGCCTCACCGAATTATTTGATGATCACTGGATTGGCAGACAAGGACCACACGCTTGGCCACCTCGCTCACCAGATCTGACCCCGTTAGACTTCTTTCTGTGGGGGTATGTGAAGGAAAGGGTTTTTAATCGTAAGTATATAGTATATAATCGTAAGTGCTGATGAATTGCGCCAAAGAATCGTGGATGTTTTCGACAAACTACGTACGAACTGTGTCGAAGACCACACGATGATGCCCCGCCTGTATGAGGAGACGCAACATCGAGCCCAAGTCTGCTTTGAAATGAATGGAGCTCAATTTGAGCCATATCTAATAAGGGCACGGAGAATTTAGAGCGGTAAGCTGTTTCATACCTAAAATTTTTTTAAATAAGTTTGTACTGAACTGATCAGAATAGGTACATAACTGAATACATCAGAATAATAAACATACCTACGCGACGGATAAAAAAGCATGCCTTTGTTGGTTGCTTGCGTTGGTTGGTTGTTAATTTTTTTTAAATAATTGTATTTGGTTTATTTAATTTGTGAATTCGAAATAAAGTGGCTAGGTTAAGACTATCACAGTGACAAAATAGTAGCTTAAGTAGGTAAATAAGTTAGGTATTTAGATAACTGTTGTAAATAATTAGGTATTGCAGTATGGCCGTATTTGCAGTACTACCCGCAGCTAGCGGTCGTACGATCGCTGGCTGCGGGCCGCATGGATACGGCGTCAATTCTGCGCGACAATAGGGTCAATAACCCTATGATCAGCTGATTTTATTTAAGTTCCACTGCTGGTTTTATGTTTAAGTATTTATATGTTTTTTTTTATAGAATTATCGTTTCATTTAGCTGTGCTAACATGATGAAGCGTGAATAAAACTAATAAAACGTTGTGAATAGATGATTTTTTTTTTACCTCAGAATCAATTTTCTTCCTGCACATGATCAAAGCTATCGTTAGTACTATAGCCTGTCTTTGTTTTCGGGAGCGTTTCAAAAACACCCGGTATATACCTAGTCAGGTCATAAGTATTGTCACACAGTAAAAACTTTTCTTTTAGAATGCTGGCCACAAAAAAGTTTATTGAATTCGAATTTCGATTTGTTCATGATAATAAAACTGTATACTTTTTAGAAACGATACAATGAAGATTCTAGTGTAGATGACAGGTCAAGAAGTGGTCGCCCTCGGTCTGTTAGGACTCCAGCAGTGATAAAAGCTATGAAGGCGCGAATTTAAAGAAATCCCAAACGTAAGCAGAAACTGTTGGCCCTTCAGATGGGGTTAAGCAGAACCACGGTGAAAGGGGTATTAAATGAAGACTTAGGGCTTCGGGCATATCGAAGAAAAACAGGACATCGTTTGAATGCTCGTCTAATGGACCTGAGACTGAAGAGATGCCGCGCTTTGTTGAAGCGGTACGCGGGAAAAAATATCGGGAAATTCTTTTTTCGGATGAAAAATTTTTTACCGTAGAAGAGAGCTACAACAAACAAAATGATAAAGTGTACGCACACAGTAGTGAAGAAGCGACCAACCGTATTCCGCGTGTCCAACGAGGTCATTTTCCATCCTCGCTCATGGTATGGTTGGGAGTTTCTTATTGGGGCTTCACAGAGGTATATTTTTGTGAGAAAGGTGTAAAAACGAATGCAGTTGTGTATCAAAATACAGACCTGACAAACCTTGTGGAACCTGTTTCTCATACCATGTTCAATAACAGGCACTGGGTATTCCAACAAGATTCGGCGCCAGCTCATAGAGCGAAGAGCACACAAGACTAGCTGGCGGCGCGTGAAATCGACTTCATCCGGCACGAAGACTGGCCCTCCTCCAGTCCAGATTTGAATCCGTTAGATTACAAGATATAGCAACACTTGGAGGAAAAGGCGTGCTCAAAGCCTCATCCCAATTTGGAGTCACTCAAGACATCCTTGATTAAGGCAGCCACCGATATTGACATGGACCTCGTTCGTGCTGCGATAGCCGACTGGCCGCGCAGATTGAAGGCCTGTATTCAAAATCAAGAAGGTCATTTTGAATAAACTTGAGTGTCATAAGAATCTATGTTTTGTTACGTTCATTTTGGTATATAAATGGTTACATAATGAATAAACTTGTTTCAATTATTTTATATTAAACATGTGACAGAATTTATGACCTGACTAGGTATATATGCACTTACAATATCATATCATAATCTGTTTTGTTACATATAATGTGTGTTAAATTTAGTTTCTTTTTATTTATTTTAATTGCTACAATTGCGACAAACTCTCATCAATCCATGGGTTGACTGGTAGAGAATGCCTTTAGGCATTAAGTCCACCGTTTGTATCATTTTTTTAGAAGACGCAATAAAGATATTAAAATAAAATTAAAATAAGTTTTGGCGTGACTAATGTGTCCAATCTTCTCTTTTTGGTATTTTAACAATTATATCAGCATTAACTGATGAACTGTTATACTCACACTAGTTATTAATGGTGTTTAGAGCTCTTTGTATGATTAATGATAGAGTGATGTGGCAAAAACCCTTCACAATAACCACAAGGTCATCAGCATAACCCAGTGTGTAGATGCGAAGTTCTGCCATCTTATACAGTAATTGGTCAACCGTAAGAGTCCAAAAAAGGGTTGATAATACACCTCCTTGTAGTTGCAACCTGAATTGAAGTTTGAAATGGCGCTATTTTTGTCACTTTTTTGAGAGCATCGACTTTAGAAACCTGGTGGTCATGGAGTCAAGATTTTTAGATGTCAGGCTCCCGATCAGCAGGGAAGTGGGGTTACTTTCAAAGTTGCTCTTAATATCTAGTAAGCCACAGAGAGCTATTTCTTTACTATTTAGCACTTTTTCGACCCTGTGAATAATACTGATTAGGACTCTTTCCGTAGATTTGCCTCTACGTTAAGCATACTGATTGAAATAAGTGGGCCTCGTAGCTAGAGCTACATCCCTAATATATCTATCTATAACCTTCTCCAATGTTTTGATAAGAAAAGAATATAGGCTTATAGATATAAAAGACTTTGGTAAATGATAGTTCTTTCTACCAGTCTTAGGTATAAATAGAACTTTGACGATTATCCATCATTTTGGAATACATGCAAAACTTGCTCTGAAGATTTTTAACTAGATATGGAAGAAGGACATCGATACCTCTTTGTAGTTGAATGGGAATTATTCCATCTTCTCCGCTTTTTTTTAATGTGTTTTAAAGGATAAATATTCAAATACATATCGCTATGTATGTTTAGATGTAAGGAAATTTCGTAGTTCAGTTTTCACACACTATCAGACGTCTGAATAATCTAAAATTTTGTAGACGTATTGAGAATCGATGACAATACAATATTTTCACTACTTTTACCAAGTATTCTCACAAAGATCTTTATAGCTCTTAATCAATGCCTTTTGTTTAGGTTCCTTTACTCTAATATTTTACATGTCAATGTCAAAAATTTCTAAGTGACTATTTTCTGCTGGAAAGGCAACGAAGAATTTCGAAATGGTACAATATTAAATCTTTTGAACATTGGAATTTTAATTAAAGTATTCCGAGTATATTTCCGTGTTACAAAGCTTTAACTTTGTTATTGATGTGAAAATTTGAATGCCTTCCTATCATAATGTCTATCAAGATGACTTCCTAGCCGATTATAAACACATTGTCTGTCTATTATATCGAAATATTATCTTTTATTTAGCTGAGATGTTTATTTGCATACTATTAAGACATAAGTAACACATTAAAAACTTTTGTCTGTCTGTCTGTCGGTTTGTCCGGGCTAATCGTTGAAATGACTGTACAGATTGTAATGAAACTTTACAGATAACAATCGCAGGGGTGATTTATGCTATTTTTTTTTGAAAAACTTTGGTTTTTTTTTGAAATCATGATAAAATATATATTTTTTAGATTATCTTAAATCTTAATAATGTCACATTAATAGATCCCACCCAGTCATGGAATGTCGCTAGTTTTTTTTAATACTAATAAAGATAAACTTGTTGTCAAGTAGAGTTCACATTTCTAATTGGCATACATTGCATGGCTTTAAAATATATTCCAGAAAAATGCATGTTTGCTCACGATGTTTTTCCTAGAGCCACTAGCAAGTAGCCTATAACACTCAGTAAAGAGTGTGATTGTTCATTATAACATGTCGTGGTTCAATCACTTTCCTTTAGAAATCAGATGTAATTTGAAAATTTTACAACTTAGACAGTGGTAGAGCCACGCGGCAGCTTTTGCTGTCGCACGGATGGGCCGGCTCTAACCGGGGTGGTACCACGACCTCACAGAATACCAGCGTGAAGTAGAGGTTTACCTCTGCGTTTCGCTTGGTGAGTGCAGGTGGCCGGAGGCTCTTTTTACTGGAAATGAGGCATTCCATCTTAGTCCTCACGGGTGACAACGCATCTGCATTTTGATTCGTAAACGAGGATAGATGTAGATGTCTATGGGCCGCAGCAACCACTTACCATCAGGTGGACTGTGTGCTCGTTTGTCACACTTATCCTATAAAAAAAAAAACCTAAAAATGAAGTATACCAAAAAGGGTTATTTGGGGAGAGAGAAACAAGGACCAATTATCAAGGTACACTAAACGTTGTGCAAAGAGATTAGTACATATAGACCTTCTGATGGAATTTAGAGTATGTTGTGACAATTTATGTGTAGATAGAAAACTTAAATGTATTTTAGGTAATATGTTTGAAAATATTTTTACAATTTATACAGAAGCCTCACGAGAGAGTAATGGTAAAAAAAAATGTAACAAAATGGAACAAATATATTGGCAGTGCTCAGAGGGAAGCCACTCTTGCGTTTCTAAATTGAGTAAACTGTGGTGTATTTCTAAATTGAGTAACTTGCGTTTCTAATTTGGGTAAACTATTGGGTAATGTGGTTTACATTCCAATTTTCAATAAGATGTGCGAAGAAAGAAAGATTTTAAAACAAAACATAGATTGTCAGGACAATAAAAATAAAATTAAAAGGAAAATTATTGCATTTCACCACTCTTCAAAAAACTTTAAGAATTTTTCGAAAATGACCAATAACTTAAGTCCAAGACCTGGCTTACCTATGAGCGTGGAGGGCATTAGTAAGCCTGCGCATTTTACAGAATTATTTAAAATATTTTAAAGTTGAATCTCCACTATAATATTTAAATCGCAACCAAATAGAAATGCTAATAAATCTGGAGAAGTTTATCATGTGCATTTTACCGCCAAATAGGTAGCGTTCATCATAAAAGGCAAGACTAGGAGAAGTCACCTGGAGATGACTCACTTACTAGAGACTTGCAATATGCAGGTACACATTTGCCTCAAGTTTATGCTTTATTTTTCTTGTTATGTATTGGGCATTCATACCTGCCAGAAAATCTCATAAAGATATTGGTAGTTACTATTGTTAAAAATAAAACTTGTGATGTATCTAGTAGTAATAACTATAGACCCATTTCACTTGCTACCATTATAGCGAGAGTGCTGACGGTCGGCTTGAACGGCACTTAAATTAACATGATACCTAGTTCGGTTATGGAGCTGGGTTATCTAACGAAACTGCAATCCTTTGTTTTAAAAAATACCGTTCAGTACTATACATGTAGGAAATCCCCAGTCTAAGCCTGTTTTTAGACCTTAATAAGGTTAAGGTTTTGTTTGTTTATTAAGCTTTTGATCTTGTCTCATACGAAAATCTGTTGGACTAAATTGCTACAAAAACAGATCTTCAAATATAGCTTAGAAAATTATTTAAATATTGGTACAAATCAAATCCATTATGTTGGGTGGGTACGACAAGGTGGTCAGCTTGGCTGCTCAGTACATGGGATCTCTATTAATAACATTATTATGCCGATGACATGGTGCTTTTAAGCCCCTCGATAAACGCTCTTAGGAAACTGCTCACTATTTGTGAGCGATATGCAAAAGTGCGCGGTCTTAGGTATTATGCAAGAAAAAACAAATGCATTGTATTTAAAGCCGGGAGGAAAACATACCTGTCCTTTCTTAAGTTAAAATTAATGGGGACTACGCTAAAACAGGTTTCTCAATTTAAGTATATTGGTCATTGCGTCAATGAATCACTGAGCAATTAGTTAGATTTGGAAAGAGAACGGAGTTCGCTGGCTTTTAGATGCAACTTGCTGGCCCGCAGGTTCTCACGATACACTCGTGAAGTTAAAATTACACTTTTTAAGCAATACTGTCTATAATTTTATACCTTAAATTTGTAGGTCAACTACACGCAAAAGGCATACAGCGTACTTAGAGTACAGAATAACAACAGTTTCAGGGTACTGTTGAGACTGCCTCACTTTTGTAGCTCATTGGGGATGTTCACAAAAGCGCACACGGGTAGTTTTCATGCAATTGTAATAAGTAAGCGGATAGCGTCCATAGCATATCCATAGCATAGCATATTATTAAAGAAAAACTGTACAAAAAAAGGGGTTAGGGTTATATTATATATCAAGGAATACATGAAGGAAAATAACCCCTGGGAATAAGGTGATCACCACCATGCTGGTTCTATGAAAATTCATTTAAAATTTGTATAAACAAAAATATTGTTAAGTGAAATATCTTTAATGTTTATGTTTAGGTTTCTTGCAGGTTCTTCACAGGACAGAGATATTTTCCAAACTAGTGGTATATAAAAAATCACTTTCAATAAGTATTATGTAATAAAAAATCATTCCATTCTATTCTAATCTATTCTATTCATTCATCCCCGATTACGCGAATACGGCATAGCATTAATAGTCTATTATATGATATAATATATATATATATATATTCACCTATGCAATGAAATCTCGGTCTCTTCTCCCTAAAAACATATGTTTCTGACCATTAATCTTAGTTAGTTTCTTCCCAAACGGTTTCGCGCCTATTACTGACAAGCAGAAAGCCACTAAGTTGTCACTGTGGCCCGGCTCCCCACGGTGAACTAAAAGAAACTCAAATGGCTAGCTTGAACTACGCCAAACATCTGTTGATTGCATATGGTGGGAAGGTTATTCTCTCACCCTATTATTCGCAATCGAGGAGGGGAGTAGGGCAGAAGAGTGTAAGTACGGCGAGTGGTCACTTGCTAGGGCAAGGCGCAGGAGGTCCTGCGCTAGTCTGGTGGTGCAGCATCGTTGAAAAGACGATGATGGAGTCGCAGGAGTAGAGGAGAGTCAGTACAAAGAAGTTCCACTTTCTCTCCTCTCCGTGGTCACACCATGATCAGCGGCAGAGTCAAATCCGCCACTATTGCCAGTAAGACAATGCTTCCGGGATACAATTTTCCTGATTTCATGACCTCCACGTAACAGACTCTGGGAAGTGTGTTGGGGCTATGTTTCAGCGCGGCTTTCCTGAGGAAAATAAGGGGGAAAGCGTCACTGTCGAGCGGCTGGTATTGGTGAGGCAGTGGATGTAAGCAAAAGCGTTCCCATATATACGGTGAAGGTGTTTAGCCAGTGCGAATCCGACATAATCCGAGTTGAGTATGCTAAAGAATTTTCATTTCCCTGATAAAAAGGCTTAATTACTTACAACACGCGTGCAGAAGTTTTATTGATAATTTCAGGACGTCATACGTCGATCTTATAGGTGCTAGCGGTACTGTGTAGAAAAATGCCAGCGGCAGTTGGCTAAAGTCGGCAGGGTGTTTAGAATAATCTAACCCGGCTTTTAAGCTGTATATTTTGTTTTAAACAATTTCCTTTTACTTTTCATTTTGAAGTTGCTGTAATGGTTCAAATTTCAACGTATCTCCATGTTTTGAGACCTTTAGAGACCAAACCTATTTGAAAAGAATATTTATGTATGTTCATGTACATTTACATGTTAGTGTGATTTTTTTCTGTGTGAAAATGAAGTTTCTGTTTTCATTTATACGTACAAGAGCGAAGGAGGTTGAAAGAGAATGTTACCGAAATTATATGTTACAAACATCAAGAACAACTTATTGCCAGCAACGCAAAGTCCAATTACTCAGTATATTAGCTAATTTGTAACTATTTGCAAAATAATAATATTCAACATTTTACTCTCCGCACGATATACTCATGCTACTCATACTACAAGTTCTGAGTTGCAATGTAGTGAAATTGGGACTAATATATAAACATATAAACGTGATCAACGATTAAATGAGATATGTAAACACAACTATGTGACTCTGCAATGGATAAATGAACACAGTGGATCAAGAGACAACGATGCAGCAGACGAACTGGCCAAAATAGAATCGTCTCTGGCCACTATAGGGCCGGAACCAATCATAATCATCTCCTTTGATAACGTTCGTTTACTGGTACGTAGAAACTTCACTCATCACCACGCACAGCATTGGAAAAATTTAATAGACTATAGACAAGCTAGGGAGGTCCTGCATGGAATAAACAATCGTTTAACCAAGGTTCTAATGAGATTGAGCAAGCCACAGATCAGGATATTAACAAGTGCTATCACAGGACATGGCTCCTTCAAAAACATTTATTTACCATAGGTGTTACAGATAGTTCCCTGTACAGGGCATGTATGGGGGAGGAAGAAACAGCAGCTCACGTGTTGCAGACATGTCCGGAGGTCGCTGTATATAGGGCTAAACATCTAGGCAAGCCGGGATCACTCCCCGAATTCGATTGCAAAATCAAAGGCCCGTTGAACTTCTTCGAGGAGAGATATCACGATCATTTGTTCTGTGTCTGGGTGTAATTTATGTATAATATTTATGTATTTAGAAATATATAAGTATGTTTATCAGTTGTCTAGTACCCATAACACAAGCTCTGCTTAGCTTGGGACTAGATGTCGTTGTTTGATAGTTGTGGAATATTATTAAAAAAAATATATATATATATATATATATATATATATATATATAACAAATGTAATACAAATGTATATACCTCACATTATCCCGTGGGTATCGTAAGAGAAACAGAATGAGACTTAAAATGCATATGACCAGCAGCATCTTTCCCGAAACTGCTCAATAATAAAAAAAATCTTGAAAACTTTTATTTTTCTACTTCTCCCGAGGTTTAGTAGTAAAGAATGCCCTAAATAAATAAGCCCATGGAAATATTCAGAGTCTATTATTATACAGTCTCTTCAAGACTGGAGCACAACAATGGAAGCACTGCTACTGGGCGGCAAAAAAACAGAGACCAAATGAACTCCTACGCAGAAAAAGAGTTCTTTTGAACCTCTAGTTCTAAATTTTAACAAGACTCCATTGTACTAAATTCAAACAGACCTAGTTAAGGTAGACAAACATTGAAATATTTATATAGCTGTTCATTTATTACAGGGTCATTGTACAGGTTATTATTGGGGGTCTTTGTAGAAGCGTGCTCGTCGCGACCCCTGCCAGCCCTTTTCAGGGCTGCAATTCTACACAGCACAGCGCACACATGCCAACGAGGGTTAGGGCGTCCCCCTAAGGCGACGCACACCAACTCGTCCCCGTTGGTGTGGAATGCAGCGCGCAAAGCTGCGATGGGGACCGCCACCCGTCACGCACAACCCAACACGGCGGAAGGTGGAGGACAGAGTGCAGAGTTGGCACGTGGAATGTTAGAGGAGGCATGAGAGATAAGACGAATGAGCTGATTGAAATAATGAGAGAAAGAGAATTAGATGTCGTGTGTATGTCGGAGACCAAACGGAAGGGCAGTGGTACTGAAGAGCTCCCTGGCGGGACGTTAGCTCTATGTTCCGGAGTCCCGGAGAGCGAAAGCACCTGCCAAGAAGTGGGGGTGCTGCTGTCGTCTCGGTTGGTAGATGTTATGACTGAATATAAGGTTGTGAACTCAAGACTTCTCTGGGTTCGCTTTAAATTGGGACTGACGAAGTTATTCCTTTTGGCTGTTTATGCGCCGGTGGCTTCCTCGTCCAGGGCTTAGCTGGATGAGTTTTGAGAGAATGTAAGAGAAGTTCTAGATTTGGTTATGGGAAACGAAAGAATTGTTGTATGTGGTGATTTGAATGGATGGGTTGGTACCGCTCGACCAGGGTACGAGTTGGTGCTTGGAAAGTTTAGCGATAAAAGGGTTAATGATGCTGGCAAGCTTGTACTGGCCGTATGCAAGGAAAAGTGTCTTCATGTGACAAACACTATGTTTAATCACAAGAAAATCCATACGTATACTAGAGAAAGAAAGAATGAGAGAAGTATGATCGATTTGTTCCTGATGGATGACCGACTGCGAAAATAGGTGATGGATACGCGAGTGTTCAGGGGTGCTGACCTGGGAACGGATCACTATCTAGTGATTACTAGATTTAGGGGTCTGTTCGCGTGTTGGCGCTACCGGACGGCAGTGACAGAACCACAGTCGGTCTGTCGCATCCGAAGCTGGAAGCTTCAGGAAGCGGATAGTAGGGACAAATATCATGCGAGGATAGCCGAAAAGCTTGACACCATCGATGGCAGAAAGGAATGTGTGGAAAGAACATTGCAGAACCTTAGGGATGGAATGGTAAGTGCAGCGGAAGAAGTGTGTGGAACGATAAAAAGGCTACTACCCCTTTTAGAAGAAGAGATGCATGGTGGAAAGATGAAGTGAAAGAAACTGTAAAGAAGAAGAAGAAAGCATGTTTAGACTACTTGGCCTCTAGTAATGATAAGGATATAAGAGAGAAGATGAAAGAAAGATATAAGCTGCAGAAAGTTCATACGAAAACATTGATGGAGGAAGTGCGTGAAAGGTGTAGAATGGAAGCGGACGACAGGTTGTCGCACAACTTTAAGGAGAACTCCAAATTTTTCTAAAAAGAGGTTGGAAAGACCCGAAGTGGTGCGACGGCCTTAAGAATGAACAAAATGCTTTCGAGAACCAATGACGTCCTCTCAGAAAAATCGGACGTCATGCAGAGATGAAGCGAATTTTATAGAGAAATGTATCCGTGTGATGATCTTAGTGAGGGATCCGGGGGTGACGTCGTTACTGGTACGCCAGACCCGGACCTCGATGACACTGAGGTCATCAGTATGAAATAGATTCAACGTGCGATTCGAAGTTCGAAATGTGGTAAGGCTGCGGGACTAGACAGAGTTACTGCTGACATGGTCAAATATGGTGGGCCTCGCGTCTGGGCCAGCTTTCATCTGTTGTGCAATTTGTGCTGGCGGACGGGGGATGAACCGGATGATTAGCAATCCGCAGTCATTGTGCCTTTATATAAAGGTAAAGGTTCACATTTTGACTGCGGGTGCTATCGGGTGATCAGCTTGACCAGTTTAGCAAGTAAAGTTTAAGTTTTGA
Source organism: Parnassius mnemosyne (assembly GCA_963668995.1). Taxonomy (NCBI): domain Eukaryota; kingdom Metazoa; phylum Arthropoda; class Insecta; order Lepidoptera; family Papilionidae; genus Parnassius; species Parnassius mnemosyne. The sequence continues at coordinate 57,571,717 of CAVLGL010000093.1, forward strand.
CACGTAAGATGCAAGAGAAATCGGAAAGATTTCTATGAGAGGCACAATGCGGATTTAGATCTGGAAGAGGATGCACGGATCAAATATATTCTCTCCGCTTGATCGCGGAGAAGCTTCTGGCTGCTAACCAGAAGAATTACTGTGCTATTGTGGATCTTGAGAAAGCATTTGATAAGGTTGTAAGGAAGAAAATGTGGGAACTGTTGCCGGGGTATGGTGTGGATGGTCGATGGCTAAGGGCTTTACAGTCACTTTACTGTGACTGTAAAGCCTGTGTGCGAGTAGGCCATGACCAGTCACCCATGTTTAGCGTCCAAACTGGCGTAAAACAGGGTTGTGTCATGTCTTCCTGGCTGTTCATACTGTATCTCGACAGCTGTTTACAGAAAGCTGTTTGGGTGTGAAATCTGGTGACATTAAAGTAAATTGTCTTATGTATGCTGATGATGCAGTGCTTATTGTACCATTAGAGGCAGAACTGCAGGTATTAGTCACGTGTATTAAAGAGGAATGTGAAATTAAAGGTCTCTGTTTGAATGCTAATAAAACTAAGGTTCTGGTATTTGAAAGGGACGAAGAGAGAACAAAGTGTGAAATATGGGTAAATCAGGAATGTCTAGAACAGGTAAATGAAATTGTATACATGAGGAGTGCTTTTAGCCGAGATGGAAGATGTGATTTAGATGTGGACCGGCGTGTCGCTACTGGGAACAAAGTCAATGGTGCCCTGACTGCGTTAGTCAAAAGGCAAGGCGTAGTGAAAAGTGCATGCCTTGCAATACATAACGCAGTGTTAATACCGACTTAGTAATATGGCAACGAAACCTGGCTATGCCAGAAGAAGCATAAAAGTAAGTTGAATGCAGTGGAGATGCGATCTCTTCGTAAAATGTGCGGCGTTACTATGGCCGACCGAAAGCGAAACGAAGAGATTCGCAATATGCCAGGTAAGAAAGATGACCTTATCACAAAAATTGATAAGGGCGTGCTTCGATGGTGAAGAAAATATATAGCGCGAAATTTAATATTAAAAGGTGTCGAGGTAGATCGAGACTAACTTTCGAAGACCATGTGAGCAAATTGCTCAAAGAGGGGAGTGCCAAGAGTACTCCGATACCTAGACGTGCATGTATGAAGAAGATAATGAATCTGAAAGAAGCGAAAGAGGTATGTAAGGATCGTGACACTTGGCGATTTGTTCTCTCTGGCTACCCCGTCAGGGATTGCGCGTGAAGATAAGTAAGTAAGTATTTATTACAGCACAACAAAAACACATAGACCTACCTCATAGAGTGCCTCATAGGGGTCATCATCATCAAGTGGCGGCATAATATAATTAACTACCTCATATTATCCCATGGGTATCGGAAGAGAAAACAGAAGGAATCTCAAAAGGAATATAAACAGCAGCATCTTTATCATAACAGCTCAATAATAAAAAAATTACACTTGAAAACTTTTATTTTTCAAATTTCCCAGAGGTTGATTGGTAAGAAATGCCATAAGACATTAATCTAAAACTGAGGAAAACAAGAGACATAATGGGTGTCCTACAGTTTTAGGTGACTTACAATAAAGAAAAAATTTAAAAAAATCAGCCAAGTGCGAGTTGAACTCGCGCACCGAGGGTTTCGAACAAATCCGCAGGTATATAAGTTTAAAATTATTAAAAGTATTTTTATTATATGATTTAACTAAAGTTTTATGCTTTTCGCAATTTTTCTTTTATCTGTGCTATAATACGTTGCTTCGTACCAAATTTTAAGATTCTGAGTTCACGGGAATTACCCTGTAGGTTTTGATTCCCTTGCGAATGTCGAAAAATGGCTGTATCTTTTGATTGCGTTGGCTTAGAAGTTTGATTTTTTCACAGCTCTTAGGGACAGTAGACTTGAGTGTTTGATATGAATTTTAGCTTGATACCTCCACGCGTTCCTGAGAAAAAGGGTCTTGACAGACAGGCAGACGGACAACAAAGAGATAAGGGTTCCGTTTTTTGTTTTCTCAAAAGGAAAAACCGGAATCCTTATATTCCGTTTTTTCCTTTTGAGGTACGGAACCCTAAAAATCACGAAGTTCTTTCTGTCAAAAACATACGAAACAACAGCAAATAAATCCAATTAGTTCTGATAATGCATGTTATTTCAAAACTTGGTTCTTTTACTTAATGAAAGTACTTTCTACGTGTCAATTATCGTATCGTTGTTTCGCTAACTTGTAAATATCTTCACCCATGTTTCTAGTAACCATATTTCTATCGAGTTTGAAGACTAATTAATGTTGTTGACATAATTATTCACCAAACGGATACTTCGTCGTTGTTAAAGCGTGCCTTCAATGCAAGAGTGAATAGGCTTTTGTTAAGCTAAATACGTATAATTTACAATCTTCGACTGCATTTTCACTTACCATCAGATGAGGTACTAAAGCATTGGCAGATATTAGTTAAAAATTATGGAATAAAATTTTAAACATGTTTTTTTTTGAAAAATAACAGGGAAAGAGTTAAATAAATTTTATAATTTAAATGCGTTACTAATTTGTCGGAAAATTATGATTATACTCGTTATCTTATTGTAGCACTTATGAGTCGGCTCAACCGGGAAAGGACCACGTTCTCACATAATACCAACGTAAAATAGTAGCTTAAAGCTGTTGTGTTTCGTATGGTGTAGAGAAACAGAGATCCCTTTTGTTGGAAACAGTACATTCCATCTTAGTCCTTTATACTTATATTTGGACCACATAAAAATTAATGATACATCACTTTTATTATTTAATTTTCTTACGTTTACAATTTATTTTCTGTACCTTAGTTACAAACGAATTACATTGTATGATGTTTCGACATAACTTCAATAAACGCTTACGTTTTATGTCAACTGCTTAAGGCTAATACATATGAATCTATTTTTATAACGGTTAGGGCGAAGCTTCAACGTTGCGTATGAAAACATAAATATATACATAAAAATTGTCTCAGAAGAGAACAAAATCGAATTCTTCTTTTCTTAAATTACTTAGGTAATACACTGTGAAGCATGTCCTGCAATAAAATTAAACAGTGACCGACTCGGAGACATCTTAACAGTATACGCTAACTAAGAAATTGACACAGAATTACTAAACATTTGTTAAAAAAAAAACCCGCCAAAGTGCGAGTCGGACTCGCGCACCGAGGATTCCGAACAAGTCTGTAGGTATACAAGTTCAAAATTATTGAAATTTTTTTTATTGTATGATGTAACTAAAAATGTATGCTTTTCGCAATTTTTCCTTTATCTGTGCTACGAGTATAAAACGTTGCTTCGTACCAAATTTCAAGATTCTAAGTTCACGGGGAGTACCCTGTAGGTTTTGATTTCCTTGCGAATGTCGAAAATTTACGGCATAAACGGCTGTATCTTTTGATTGCGTTGCCTTAGAAGTTTGATTATTTCACAGCTCTAAGGGACAGTAGACTTGAGTATTTGATATGAATTTCAGCTTGATACCTCTACGGGTTCGTGAGAAAAAGACGTAATATATATATATATATATATATATATATATTATAAGTAATATATTAGACGTTGCACTTTTCTTCGTTAGTTTAAAGTATATTTGTGTCCAGTGTCCAAAAGATGTTTAGGAAATAGGGACTTATCGGGATTGCAATTCCTGTACGCGGCTTAATGCTCTTTATAACGTATCTCGAAGTTGCAACCAGTCTGACCCACGTAAACGGCGTGGCATTCGTCAAAAACAAGTTTTTAAACACCCGAATTTTGACGAATATCCAACTTATCTTTATTATTACAGATATTTCTAAGAGAATTCTTTGTTTTGATCGCCACATAAACGCCTTTTTGTCGAAGAGTATTAGCTACTTATTCAGATATGAACAAGTAGCTAATATTTGTATTTTTGTATATTTGTTATATTACACACAATTTACTTTTAAAAACGTTACAAATATACTTATTTTACTTTTGAAGATAGTAAAAAAGTATTTTCACGGCACCATAGTGTAAAGAATAAGCGTTTTTTCTCGGCGATATGAGCCACGTGTACGAATCTGGCACGGAACAAGAAATTAAATAGAAATTCTTTATATTTCGACGTAAAATTTTTTTTTTGTCAAATGTCAACATGATTTTTCTAACTTCTACCCTTTCAGTATGAGGTTCCGCTATCCAGAGTAGTAACGGCGAAAGAAACTCGTCAGCTATCCCCATTTTGCCATTTTTTTATAGGTATATTTAATACAAAATTGAACAGGTAACCAAAGCATTTTCTATAGTAAAGTTACATAAAGGAAAAAACAAATTAAAAAACAACTACCCGTTATAAATATTATGTTGTAAGCACGAGCAAACTAATCCCCACAAGAAGCACCTGGCAGGCTGCAGCAGTCGCACTCCTCGACTATTTAAAAGGGACATAGATAGTGTTGCCCAAAATCGTTCTTGGTCTTGCAGTCTTGGTCTTGTTCTTGCATTTTTGCAAGAACAAGACAAAGAACAAGACCGCCTATTTTTAGCAAGACCAAGAACGAGACTGCCCGTGCAAGATTTGCGCAAGAACAAGACTAAGCTTGCGAGACTCTTGCGTCTTGCAGTTAGGACTGAGTGTCATTTCAGGGAGTACAGGAGTTCGGGTATATGCTTAGGGACTCTATGAAACGCAAAAAAATATAATAAAAAATGAAAAATTGCATTTGATAGTGCGCGGCGTCTTGTTGCCGGCGTTATCAAAGTTCGGATACTGACCTATCAAAGAAATTGTGCAGCTATTCGAAATCAAAAGTACAAGATCAAGATATACGTGCCGGCGGCTACTATTGATATCGCATACAGTCGTCGCCGCCGCGCCGCACGCACTACATTTGACACTGTTTGATTGCCGCCACAGAATGGACACGAATACATTATGCTGATCTCGCAAGGAATATTGCAATTAGATTATGGTAAGCATAGGTAGATAGAGTGGATGCCCCTAATACCAGCCACACTCCTAATTCCAGCCTTTTCGCCTTTTTACTTCGTAAATAAGATTTATATTAGTCTTAAATACAAATATTGTCGGCTAAAAGAATTCTTCGTAACTAGAGGAAAGTACATTTCAAATATTACCTCATAGTTTTAAACCTAACAGCGTTAAATTAAAAATCAAAACATGTACGCAACAAAAACGCTCATTTTCCTAAATTTTTGACAAGTTATGGTCCCGATACAATTAAGCATATTTTACATTAGCTTATTTTTAGGTTTTTTGATTTATATGAATGTGACTGTAAATATAGTAATGCGGCTATTTTTGTTTAAATCTATAAGTTTTTTATTTAATTTAGTAGAAATTAATGGGGCTGTAATTAGATATAAGAAATGTATGGAGTGCTTACTGTCAGCCGCCCGGCTGTTATTTGGTTTGGCGTACATAATAAGAAGTACCTAATTTCAGCCAAGTAATATAAATCAGGGCTGTCATGAACTGGAATAAATACCATTAATTAGAACATAACTTATTTTATAGTTAAGGAAGTTATGATTAATTTGTCTATATTTTAAAATTGGTTTTTGATTTAAAAGTTTAGCAAATGATATGTACTTGCTTTTCAGACATTTAGTATATGTTAATAACACCATACAATATTTAATAATTTTTTGAGAAAGACAAAAACAAACAATAAATGTAATTAAAACTTAGTAATACTAATTTTACTATAACTTAAGAACATAAATGAAAAAGTCATAACAAGGAAAGTGGTTCAGGACCATGCTTTGCGGCATTCTATGTAGGATGATGTTCTGTAGTGGACTTGTGAAGTGCTAAAATGATGATGAAGATTCAAAAAAATTGGGTGATTAATTTATAAGAAATCGATGTACTATAATACATAATTTTTATTATAATATTGTTTTAATTAATTGTTTAGTGTAAAAAAAAATGGAACTGCTTAAAGCTAAACCACAGTAAGGTAGTTAAACATTAAAATAAAATAATTGTTGTCGTCTATATTAATACATATTCCAAGCTTGTGACATGCATGATTTAAAATTCAAAGTAGTTATGAATTTATTTCAGTACCCCTAAAACTTACCTACAATATGTACCTACCAAAAACTAAAAAGGCATAGCCCTATGCTATGCTGGCATTAGGTACACAAAAGGACGACATTCGGTTCAGGGTGGCTGGAATTTAAACCATAACGTCTTTTTTGCTTATCGTCGTTTTTAAAATTGTTCATGGAATAATATGATTGTAAATAAATGTTCATTATATTTTTAGATAAATAACCTATCGATTAAAATAAATATATAAAAATTTTGTGCGCTCATTAAAATAGCAACAATTTTAAAAATTGAAATTGGCACTAAAAGGTTGGTAATGGGCATCCACCCTATCATAATAATTTATTCTAGTAAGTAATAATTATAACATTAACTATATGAGTTTATAATAATAATTATTATTATTATTATTATTACCTTATAGGTAAACATGTTCAATAAGTTCACTGCAAATCTCGACTTTTGGAAGTGTGTGTTTTTAAAACACAAAGTGCTCGAATATGTCGTCACCCATTTGATAAATATTGTAGACTCTTTTAAAACACCTGAAATGTGTAAAAATGGATATAGATCTTGTCTTCAAGGCTTAGTTATTAACGAGCTGGAGGAGTACCTAAGTAAACCCAGAGCCGCAACTCGGAAGACATTTTTAGAGTAGTGGAGGATGCATGAGACAGAATATTCGACTTTATCGAAGATGGCCCGTGATTTTCTTTCAATACCTGCAACTTCAGTACCTGCAAAGAGATTATTTTCTAAAGCATCATTAGTAATTAGAAAACATAGAAATAGGTTAAGTGATGAGTCAGCCAGATGGTTACGTTGTATTAATGCTTGGTCAAAAGAAAGTAACAGTAATGTCAAAGCTATTGTATACTGTGAAGTAATTTAATTTGTATCGTATTTTATTTTTTATTTAAATAAATGGTATATTGTACAACTCTTTCATTTCATTTCATATATGGTCAATTTCTTTCAAGACACATAATTTTCTTTAAAATACAGTGAAGTTATTGCCATTAATTTGTTTTTATATGTTAACCATGTTATAGCACATGTAAGCTTATTAAATGTAAACGTTTATTAAAAACCACAAAGCTCAGTTGGATAGAGCATCGGCACGGATCGATTAGGTCGTGGGTTCAAACCCCATCCGTTGTCAGTTGATTTTTCGAATTTCTCATTAAATGTTTAGACATTTATTAATTTGGTTGGTCTTAACTATGCCTGTGTTAATTCAAGCTCAATATATACCTACTCTGATAAGTTGTTCTAAGATCTAAAGTAACGTTTAATAAATAGTTTGTTTATTTATATATTTATTTATCTTTATTTATATACACCAATGATTGATGAATGATGAACTTGACACTAATAACACAATCAATTAAAAAAAGTTACCTATTTAATAGTAAAAACATAAAATATATTTGTAAAAACTACAGCTCTATGTTTGGCTCCTTTTTTATCGTGAGGATCTTTTTGTTGCCTCCGCAGCAGAAGGTATCCTTATGGATATCTTCTGCTGCGGAGGCAACAAAGAGGTTATGCTGGACTCATATCGCCTAAAAGCCCACTTTGGTCACCATCAGCATATATGAGGGGTCAATAGGTTTCATTCGGAACGCAACCGTTTCTTCACGTTTGCCACCTAGTGTGGGGTAAAGTTATTTTGAATTATAAAAAAAATCGTTTAAATTTCTTTCATATTTTTGTGTTAGAAAATTTAGCAGCAACCAGTAAATAAATAGCCAGTAAATCCAACACTATCGTAAACGCTACGACGTGAAGTGGTAACTTTGACAAACTATATTAAAGATTCAAGAACTAAGACGAAGTGAACTTACTACTTTAAGTAAAAGTTTAAATTACTAAGGTAGCAACATTATAACTCTTCGTTTAGAGTAATTTTTCATATCTGTACACCATTTTCGTTAGAAGCTGAGATTTACACGTCGTAAAATTTATTACTGTAATTATTTTCAAAAAATTATTTTCTTCACTTTTGTTTATATAATTAGAGAGAATTATTAAGTTACAGTTTACGCAATATACTCTTTGCGGTTACTTTATGGAATACAATTACTCCCGAAATAATTTACAATTATTACAGTTATTTAAAACTTGATCTATTTTATACTTGATTTTTTTTTGTAATCATTTATTTATTACAGGCCATCAAAAGAATATAGACCTCTCAAATAAGGGATAGCATATTTGTCACCTATTGCATCTAGATGCATTTTCACCTCTGAGGAATAAGATGGAATTACTTAGTCTATTATTATACTGGCTACTAAAGACTGGAGCACAGCAATGCAAGTTCTAAATTTGAACAGCCTCCATAGTACAAAATTCAAACAGGCCTCGTTAAGGTAGACGACGTTCAATTATTTATATAGCTATACATTTATTACAGTCCATCTTAAAACATAGACCTCCCTCAAAGAGTGCCCTACAGCGGTTGTCATCATCAAGTGGCGACAGAGAATCCACTACCTCATATTATCCCATAGGTATCGTAAGAGAAAACAAAAGGAAAAAAGGAAAAAAGGAAACTAAAAATGGATATGAACAGCAGCATCTTTTCTGTAATAGCTCAGTAATAAAAAATAACACTTGTAAACTTTTATTTTTCTAACTCTCCCGAGGTTGATCATAAGGTATAGTAAAACCGAGGGACACAAGGGGCACAATAGGTACCTCTGTTTTAGGTAACTTACAGTAAAGAAAAAATGAAATTGACGAAAATATGTCCGTCAAATTCGTACGAAGCATTACCAAATAAATCAAATTAGCTCTGCTCATGCATGTTATTTCAAAACTTGGTTTGTTTACTTGATGAAAGTATTTTCTACGTCTCAATTAGCGTAACTTTGGTTTACTAACTTGTTAACATCTTCACTCATGTTTCTTGGAACCAACTTTCAATCGAGTTTGAAGACTAATTAATGTTGTTGACATAGTATGACATAGACAGCTTAATAAAACATTTAAACTTGGTAATAGAGAGAACCTGTACACTTTCCGGGACCTTGTTGTAATAGCGTATACATTGCCCTAAAAATGAATTACTGACTCTGTGGAGTCGAGAAACTGGTATCACTAGCTTGTGTTTGTTCCTAGTGTTTACAGAATGTATATCACTTCTTTTACTAAAACTATCTTTGTTTTTGTGAACATACATTAAATTTTCGTAAATATACTGAGAGGCCAAAGTTAATATATTAATTTCTTTAAATTTATCTCTAAGAGACTCTCTCGGTTTTAGATTGTAAATAGCTCTAATGGCCCTCTTCTGTAAAACAAAAATAGTTTCTGAATCAGCCGCATTTCCCCATAGCAAAATCCCATAAGACATTATGCTATGAAAATAACTAAAATAAACTAATCTAGCTGTCCCGACACTAGTGAGACCTCTAATCTTTTTTACAGCATAGGCTGCAGAACTTAGTCTGCTTGCTAATTTGGATATATGGGGGCCCCACTGGAGCTTTGCGTCAAGAGTGATGCCAAGAAAAACAGTGGATACAACAGGGCTCAATTCCTCCCCATTTAAAAACACATTGGTATTCAGATTTTGAACATTCGTTGTTGTAAATTTAACACAATTAGTTTTATTTCCGTTCAAATGCAGATTATTAACGTTAAACCAATGCACTAATTTTGATGTAGCATTATTCACTTCGTCACATTTAAATGATTGACGTTTAAGTTTAAAAATCAAGGAAGTATCATCAGCAAATAATACTATATCATGACTATCCCCTACAAGGTGAGGTAAGTCATTAATATACACCAGAAACAGGAATGGGCCGAGAATCGAGCCCTGAGGTACACCCATTAGTACAGGTGACCCGGAAGAACTTTTACCATTGATAATAACCTTCTGTTTTCTATTACTTAAATATGAAATAATAAGTTTAAGCGCTGTATAATTTATAATTTGGCAGCATCTTTTTTCCATCCGAACAATGCGGGTGTTTGCGATGCAACAGTGAATAGTCTTTGTTAAGCTAAATACGTATGCTTTGCAATCTTCGACTGCATCACCACATACCATCAGGTGAGATAGTCCATCACTGGCTGTTATTAGTTTTATAATTGTATTTGATTGTTTGTTTAAAGCAACATGGAAAGATTTAAATAAATTTTATTATTGAAATGCGTTACTAATATTGTAGGTAAATTATGATCACCTCATTATCCTAGCTAAGTAGCGGAACCAACCTGGGCTCGCAATTAAACGTTCAGCTTGATGACTGTAGTTCGTTGATCGATATGAAATTTAATAGTCTGATAGATATTATAACTTTTATACGTAATTTTTTTTTATGTTCATCTCGTTAAAGAAATTTGTTGTTATTAAAATTTTGCTAAGTTAGGCAGGAAATTTGTTGATTAAATATTTCTTTTGCAAAGACAATGGTTCATAGATGTGCTAGGTTCCAATCGTGTCAACGCTGTAGTCATCTTATTTACAAATTCTACATTTATGGCGTGAAATTACTTTAATTCAAAATAAATACTATTTTGGTTTTGTGCCATGAAAAATAAAACACAAAATATGCATGCGATAGGTGGCGCTCTACCCAAGTTATATAGTTATATATATAAATAAATATTATATTTACACCGTAAAAAGTCCGAATTGAATTCGGAGTAAAACTCATCGCACCTCCTACCAGAAAAATTATTAAGGTAAATTACCTGCGTAAATTACATTATGCATAGAATTTTCAAAGAATATAGTGATTTACGTTTATTCTGATATGCATCTTAATATTTCATTTTATCATTATAAAACTGTGTGTATATAAAAAAGTGACAATTCAACTTAAAGTCCACCTGATGGTAAGTGGCTATTGCTGTCTTTGAACACCTATAGTCAAGTTTCAATCAAGAAGCCGACAGATGCGTTTCATCACCTAATATGGAATTTCTCAGAGTTTGTTATTATACTTTATTGTTATTTACTTTAAAGAGCTTAAACACTTCAGACTGGAATACAGCTATACAAGCAAGCACTTCAATTTTGCAGTAGAAATAAGAAAGAGAGTGGTAAGTATTCAGATGGACTACTAGGCAAAAAAGGAGTCCTACCACCTTCAGTAATAAATTTAAACAGACCTCCTTAGTACTAATACTAAATTCAAGCAGTTTTAGTTAAAGTAGGCGCGTTTTATGTCGCGTGACGAGGTAATTCAAATATAATGAAGATAAAATGTTAGAACGTTTATAAACGTGTTGTCGCAAGCATTATGCTTGATGGCTTGGGAGAGGTATCTGACTGAAATGTAAAGGGATTGAGACGGCGGGATATACAACGGGGTTTTCAAACAACATTCTTTAACATATTATATGTGGTAGATCCACATTGCAGCTATATTACAATTGTAGCACGAATGGGTCGGCTCGACCGGGGAATGACCACGTTCTCACACAACACCTAGCTAAAATAATAGCTTAATGCTGTTGTGTATCGTATGGTAAGTGTAGGGAACAGGAGACCACTTTTACTGGAAACAATACATTCCGTCTTAGTCCTCAGTGGTGACAACGCATCTGCATTTTGATACTTAATTGGGGATAAATGTACCACGTAAAGGGCCACGGCATGCACTCACTATTTAGTGGACTGTGTGCTCGTCAGCCTTATTCTATAAAAGTACTTAGAGTGATGTACTCGCCATTGATGTTAATACCGTATCCTTTCCAGTCCAGAAGCTTGAAAACGTCTTCCAATGCAGCGGTAAAGGGTTTCGGGGATATAACATCACCCTCTCTTACACCTCTCTGCAATTGTATAGGTTTCGTACTCTGGTTCTGTACTCGGATAGCCATCGTAGCTCCACTGTACAAACACTTCAGCACTTCGATATACCGACAGTCAACTTGGCACCGCTGAAGGGACTGCAGCACCGCCCAAATTTCGACGGAATCAATGGCTTTCTCATAGTCCATATACGCCAGACATAGTGGCAAATTGTACTCCTCGGACTTCTGTACAATTTTCCGAAGGGTATGTATGTGGTTTATGGTGGTAAAGCCCTTTCGGAAACCGGCTTGTTTGGGAGGCTGGAAGTCGTCAAATCTGCGCGCGAGATGATTCGTAATGACACTCGAAGACAGCACGTTAACGCGGCTCAGAAGGGAAATCTGTCTGTAGTTCTTCAAGAGAGCGTTGTCAACTTTCTTGAAGAACAAGACCACCGCACTTCTGCTCCACGCCTCCAGTGTAACGCCATCATGGAGGACGGAATTAAAGAGCCTCTGAAGGACTTCAAGTACCGGTCTTACACTCGCTTTCAGAAGCTCCGCTGTAATTCGATCCTCGCCTGAGGCCTTGCCGTTTTTAAAGTTCTGGAGAGCTATTCAAATCTTGCTCAGACTGACGTCCGGAATATCTTCGGAATAGTGTCGGATAAGACTCGCTCTTGGATCGTTACTCACACTTGCGTGTGGCTCCAAGGATGACGTGTACAGCTGCCCATAGAACCTCTCAATCTCACTCAAAATCTCAGGTGCCCCGGAAACGATGCTGCCACATTCGGTCTTCAGCTTTGATAGTTGGCTCTTTCTGGCAGACAGATCACTGGCAAAGACTTTGGAGCCTTGGATCCGCTTGATCACTTCTTCAATACAAGCTGTATTGAAGTTGCTTAAGTCCCGTCGCATGCATTTGGAGATCTGTCTGTTCAGTTGCCTGTATGCTGTCAAATCTGTTGAAGAATATAGCTTCATCTCCCGTCTAACAGCAATGAGATTGAGTGTGATCGGAGAGTTTTTATGTTCGTCTGCGGCGGGTCTTGCAAAACTTAGCTCCGATCGCATGGACAGTTTCTACAAGCTTGTCATTCATATCGTCCACTTCATTGCAGTATTCTAGGCACTGAAAACGGTTTTGTAACACGAGCTGAAAGGTTTTGAGACTTTGGAACAGAGCACGAGGGGAACGGAGCGTTGATTTCATTAGACGAGACCTCTCCAACTTAACATTTAGGTTCAGTGTGCCTCTAACCATTCGGTGATCGCTACCAGTTTTCACCCTCGCGATCACGGAGACATCACTGAACAGTTGTCGTCTGGTCGTCATAATGAAGTCAATCTCATTTTTTGTGGAACCGTCGAGGCTCAACCAGGTCCACTTTCTGTGGGGCCGCTTCTGGAAGAAAGAGTTCATCACAAAGAGTCCCTCTTTCTCCATGAAGTCGGCCAGCTGCTGGTCCCTTGGGTTCCGTTGCCCTATTCCGAATTTCCCTACTTTCAGCTCACCGTTCTCTCTTGTGCCTAGTTTTGCGTTGAAGTCTCCCATTAACACCGCATAGTGGGTTTTGGAGTAATACATGGCTCTAGAGATATCCTCATACATTTTCTTCACCTCCTCGTCGTGGTGTGCCGAGGTTGGTGCGTAAACCTGTATGATCTTCAGCGAATATTGTCTGGTGATTCTGAGTATAAGGTACGCAACCCTCGTCGACACACTCTCAATCTTTACAACGTTGTTAACGAGAGACTTGTGGACGATAAATCCGACACCTCCTTGGGACAGATGGTCGCCCTCCCGGTGATAGAGCAAGTTGCAGGATTCGAGGATAACCGTGTCCTCCCCCTCTCTTCGGACTTCGTTTACTCCTATAATATGCCAGCGTAACTTGTCTATCTCTTCTTCCAGCTCCACGATCTTCTCGTCAGTCCTCAGGGTGCGTGCGTTGTATGTTGCCTGGTCGAGTCGTCTTAGGTGGCAACCGAACCTCCACCGGATATTCATAGCACCCCCTGCCCCACCGTTACAAAGGTCGCCATCGTAGCCAAGAATAGCGGGGCCGCCGGGGACTGGGGGCCGTTTCTTTGTTACTCTTATTTCATACGAGGCTATTTGCCATGGTTTCCACGCTTGGCGAGCGAGTTGGCAACCGCAGTTTTTATTGTATTTTTGCTATTATCAGGAATATGCTGCTGCCCATCTTCTGCCTGTTTCCCTTTGTCGCCTTTTACGACTCCCACGGGAAGACAGTGTATAAGATAGTGGTAGTGGATATTCTTAACCGCCACTACACGGCTAAGAGTAGCCAGAGTAGCCATAGCATTTTTCTTAGATACCAAATTATCTATATTTTTAATAAGGGGAAATCTGCGCACACAAAAACTATGGCCAGTCAGTAGAAAATTCAAACAAATTAATTAAAACAATAAACAATTTCTCACACAAATAGATACTCTATAACAGTATCGCTCGGTGAAAGCGAAAATTTGGGAACAAACTCGGATCAGATCAGATCGGATAAGTTTTTTAAGTCGGTTTAAAATGTATACTCCCCTTTACTCCCCATCAATATTCTTTTTGAATGAAACTTGTATAACAAAAAACTCAAGAAAAAGAGAAGCCATCGCTTATGTTTATTTTGATATAAATGCCACCGATCCCAGTATAATTTTCTTAGATTTTGTTAATACAGAAACAGAAACAGCATCTTTTTTATTCAACATAGATTATAAATAATACTTATAGAAAGTGTACTCTTTTCTTTAATTACCACTGGTAAAAAAAACTTCCGTCCTGGCAAGAACCAGCAAGAAACCCAGCGGGACTTTTTTTTAAAGCAGCTATCATGTATGTTACGCAATTTACCATACTAAACAAATTAGAAATAGCTTGGTAGCGATCACCTTTCCCAGAGGTTATTTTCATCTATAAATTCTTAAATATTATAATAATCCTTTATATACAAACTTAGTTTAATAAAGTATTTCAACTTTGTGCAGGTCAAATTTTGTATATTTTTTGGGATTTTGTTTCAAAAGCGTATAAATTGCCCCAAGAATGAATAACTGATTCAGTGGAGTCGAGTAACGGGTATTACTACCTTGTATCGGTTCGTTGTATTTACAGAATGTATATCAATTATTTTTGTAAAACTACTTGTATTTTTGCGTACGTACATTACATCTTCATAAATGTTTTTTTATAGGATAGGATGACAAACGAGCACAAAATCCACCTGATGGTAAGTAGTTGCTGTGGCCCATAGAGTTCTAAATCTATCCTCGTTTGCGAATCAAAATACAAATGCGTTGTCTCCCGTGAGGACTCATATGGAATGCCTCTTTTCCAGTAAAAAGGGTATCCGGTTCTTTACACTCATCATATAAAACACAGCAGTATTAAGCTGCTATTTTACGCTGGTATTCTGCTGTGAGAGCGTGGTCCTTCCCTGGTCGGGGCGATCAATTCGTGCTAAAACTATACCACTAATATAGCTGCAGCATGGCTCTACCACATGTAAAATGTGTATTGAGAGGTCAAAGTAAATATATTAATTTTCTTAAATTTTTGTCTGAGCGACTCTTTATGTTTTAAACCTTAGATTGCTCTTATGACCCTCGTCTGTAAAAGAAATATATATTCAATATCAGTTGAGTGTCCCCGTAGCAAAATACCATAAAAATAATGCTATGGAAATAGCTAAAGTAAACTAGTCTAGTTGTTTCAACACTGATAAGACTTCCAATTTTACAGCATATGCTGCAGAACTTAGTCTGCTTACTAGTTTTGATATACGGGGACCACATTGAAGATTCGCATCTAATGTAATTCCAAGAAAATGGTGGTATCGACAATAATATATGTCAGCTCGTCCCCATTTAAAATTACACTGTTATTTAGATGATTGTCATTTGGTATTATGAATTTCATACATTTAGTTTTAGTGCATTTTAAATGCAAATTATTATGATTTCTTATATTTACGCGAACACTACACATTTTTAAATAAAACTAATTTTACTCTGAAACAAAGATTTTCCCACGGTAGCTAACTGTGAAGGATGATGGTGAGATTCACCATTTAAATATCGGTTGGTATGGGTATTTTTTCTTCCATTAGAACGTACTTCAAGCCGCTGAAGAAGATTGGTCAATTTTTACCATCCGTCAAGTGTCATATCCCTCTACAAGATGCAGGAGTGTACAAGCTGGATTGTGAATGTGGTCTCTCGTACATAGGACAAACAAAAAGATCTATTAAAACCCGCGTTAAAGAACATATAGCTGACATGAAGCACCGACGTATCGGGAAGTCTGCAGTTTGTGAACATGTTCAGGATCGTCCCCGTCATTACATTAGATTTGATAGACCACAAATCCTCGCAAAAGAACACCGATTCCTCCCAAGGATGATTCGCGAGGCTATTGAAATTAAAAACCATCCTAATTTCAATAGAGAAGATGGATGGGTGCTGCCATCTGCTTGGGATCCCATAATTAATAAAATGAAATTCAAACCCAAGTATACCACTGCTAGACTTCAAGATACTGTAAGCTCATTCTGCGTAAATCGAACCAAAAATTAATATTAAAAAACTGAAGGTAGCCGGGCTAACTATGACAGCAGGACGTCAAACAACTCAGTCCCCCGTGACCACGGGTGCTGGAAAGCACCCGAAAAGTCGGGAATATAAAAATAAGTTAATATACGCGATAAAATCCGTAAAATTAGTTTTATTTAAAAATGCAAATTATTAACATTAAACCAATTTCATAATTATTTAAAGCATTGCCTTCTTCGTCATATTTATATATTACTTATATAAGAATAATAATCATATATAATATATAAATATGACGTTAATAATTGTGGTTTTAATTTGAAAATTAATGAAGTATTGTGAGCAAATAATAACATATCATGGTTATCCACTAGTGTGTAAGGTAAGTAATTAAAATATGCAAGAAAAAGAAAGGGGCTGACAACTGAGCCCTAAAGTACGCCCATTTGTACTATCGATCCGAAAGAACTTAAACCATTAGTGACATTTTTTGCATTCTGTTACTTAAATATAAAGTAATTAATTATAGAGCATCACTTTTTACACCGTGGTGTTAAAGATTCCTGATTAATGTTTCATGGTGAACACAATCGAAGGCCTTGGATAGGCCACAGAATATAGTCAAGCATCATGTGAAATCTCCCATGCATTAAAGATATATTTGATCAGCTCAACGCCAGCATCAGTTGTCAAGCGATTCCTTGTAGAACCGAACTGCTTTATGTGTAGAATATTATTTATATTGAAAAAAAAAAAACATTTGACCAAGAAAAATTAATTCAAAAATTCTACTAAGTGTTGGCAGTAGTGAAATGGTCTAATATTGGCGGGGTCCAAATTACTACTCTCATTTCCAGAAAAAAAAAGTCCTCTGGTTCTCTGCAGCTACTATACGAAACACAGCAACATTAGGCTGCTATTTTCATTACTTGCTGTTAGTATTCTACAAGAGCGTGGTCCTTCCTCAGTCCAGCTGATACAATCATGCTGAAATCGTAATCAGGGTCTATCAAGTTTATTTGAAAAACTAAGTATAGTATATAAACTAAGCAAAATAAAGTAACTCTTATTTCACTTACAGTTAGTGATGCTCGATACGGATTTATTAAAAAAAATGAAAATATCACAAAAGTATGGACGTCAGTTTCCAAGTGGAATGTATTTATACTGAATATAATAAATGCTTCGATCGTATCGATCAACAAATTCTTTCAAACAAGTGTGCAATTTCAGGTATACATGGAGACTAGAAAATTGAAAATAGGTTACAATCAGTAGTATTTATTCGCTTTATATCAACATGGCTATCGGTTCGTTTAGGAGTACTTCAAGGTTTTCTGTTGTGCCCCCTACACTTTATTTTATTTGTAAATGACAAAGATAAGTGTTTCGTGTACCCTAAAGTTATAGTTATAAGATGATGATATAAAAATACTAAAACGTACACCAAGTACAGAGAACACAATTTTATTGCAATTAGACTTAGAAAAACGCAAAGCATATTGAAATATAAGTAAACTAGTGTTTTTTTATGTCGTTCACAATGAAAAGCGATACAACTAATGATAAACAACACTTAAAAGGTACGTCTATTTTCAAAGAACATAACGAGACCTGTGATAATGAAGTAATATAAGACTCTTATCTATGACAAGCATATAATATTTATCATTACAATCAGGGCGTATAAAGCCATGGAAATTGTTATCCACTATTATTATGTCTTAATCAGCCTAAAAGTAATAAAAGTTGTATTCTGTTCATTTGTAAGACCTACTCTTAAATGTGCATCACGGGTGTGGAACTTCCAATATCATTCTTATTCTTTTAAATTGGCATTAATTTATCTGTTTTTATAGGAAAATTGTGATTGCTGAAAATTATCTGAATAAAACAAAATAAAGTTATAAAACTAATGGTTAGATAACCGACTCAAAAAACAAAGACAAACATTTGACAAATTGATTTGCTAATATTTATGTATGTATCAAAATTTTTATCAAAAATAATGATTAAGATTAGTATAATTCATTTAACTCCCGTTTCAATTTTCTTTGAAATTATGTATCCTCCAGAGCTAAGCTCCGGCGCCTACCTTGAATGGTTTTGATGTTATAATGGATAGAATTATTTTTAAAAGTTGTAATTATATTCATTTGTTTAATAATGATCTATTTTATTCTCACAAAAATCTTACAGATAACAAACGATTCTTTGTAAGCAAAAATTATCTGACTAACTTATCAATATAACTTATTTACACGCGTCATTGTCTTATTTCGATATGAGTACCCCATATGAGTAAAATGTTTTAATAATAGTTATATTTCAAACCCTCTGGAAGATAAGTGAAACTATCACAGCGTATGTCAAAGCAAACCTAGTGCCGTCTTATACTGACTGCACATGTTAAGTACCACTAAAGCTTAGGCTTCCTCCAGAAATTGTTTTCCAATTTGACTCGATTTTATATTTAAACCCATTTTGAAATCTTACTTCAGAACAACTTGCATCGACAAACACGATCGAGGTACGATCAAGCGCTATTAACGCCGTACATCCAGATATTGTTTTTCTGGGAATCATTTTTTATATATAAAATTCACTGCTTACATAATATATTTATATTATAAATAGGAAAAACTATTAAAAAACATGAAGAAGCTTCTTCGTGCTTTGCGACTATGAGCGCCATCTAATGACGATCAGCTGAATACTACCATTCTAATATTTCCAATTTAAACCACTATTCGATTGTGCGCTAGCAAAGGTTTTGGGAGAACAAAATTGCCTTGAACTTGAATAAAAATCGATTGATTTAGGTGTCGATTCTAGCAGGAATAGGCCGGGATCTGAATCTGTAATGGAGTTATCCGAACGCATGAACCCCAATTACAGTCTGTTGAATGGTATGTATTTCTACGTCGTGCGTCAGAACCAGAGCCCGTGGTAAAAGTTTTAAAAGTGGTAATAATTCACAAGATTTCACTGAATTATATATAGAGGAGGTTTAATAAACTAAATGCATAATCGTTATAAGCACGAGAATACTTTCACGAGTAGGAGTGGCGCAGAATTCTAACAAATTGCGGAGAGATATTAATCAAGCTGAAGTGCAAAGCGTGGTCGCGCTTTTTGCCGCTAATGCTCAATGCACCTGTTCTCTAACATTATGTATTACTCACGTGGTATTTTCGAAGGGAAACAGAAATAACTATTTTATGAAATACCGAGAAAGGCAACGAGTCATTCCATTCTAGTCAGGGGTAACAACGCATCTACATTGTGATTTTGAATCGAAAATATACCTACGCATACTTATAATTAAAAAAAAAAACATTAGAAGTAAAGGTAACAAGAATTACTTTTTTTGCTGTAACTTCTATAAAAAACTTTAATACATGTATAAGTAATATTTTCTTTACTCAAAGTCCAGTTCTTGATAACTATTACGCCGGGTTGAATGCTGTAATGAAGCCCTAGATGGTAAATAACACCTTAAAAGCATACCAAAAGCCTATTCACTTTTGTTTGAAAGTCACCCAAATTGTAATCGGACGGAAAGAGAGACGCTAGCAAAGTATTCCACTTATTTGCTGTACGCAATATAAGTACGAAGTGGATCGCTGACGATCTGTTTATCTAATTGTGGAAAAGTATAGCTAAGCGTATAGTGGCAGCGTAACAATATCCACTGCCCCTTATTATTATTCCTTGGGTATCGTAAGAGGCAACAGAGGGAAACTATTAGCTACTCAATATAATAAAAAAACCGCGGTAATCAACCCGCCTGACAAATGTGAAAACTGTTGCAAATAGTCCCTTAAGAGGTAATCTACGAGAAAGTCGTATGTTCAGCAGCTTTGAAGCCAAAGTGGACCATTGAAGAGCCGTGATGATGATGATAATTGGTTGTTATTTTTCCGTTAAAGACTTATGTCCTGAAATTGATCATTATTATTATTAAAAATGGCCAAGTGAGTGTCGGGCCACGCAAAATATAGAGGTGGGGTTCCGTGGTTGCCCGTGACAGTACGTTGGCTTTCTTCATAATGAGCCTTATAAGTGAATTATAATATTTGACCGTTATAACGACAATAAATTGGGCCTGAATTCGAAGAACTGTAGGACTTATTTTCAAATCAGACTTATAGAGAGTGGTATTCAAAAATATTAAAAAATCTTTTCGATTTTGAAAATAATACAATTTACATCAAAACATTCACACAAGGTACAAATATGATCATAGTTGAGAACGTCAATTGTCTACAATTGTCTACATATTCCCGGCAGTACAACCTTAAGACCATAACGAACCTTCACGTAAACCATCACTGCCTTAAATTAACCTGAGGTCGCCCGCTTAAACCAAGAGTGTGACGAATGAAACTGTATGAGGTTAATGATTGTACGAATAAGAAATGTCCTCCCTGCCTATCCCGCAAATGAAAAAGTAAAGCTATAGTAGTAATGCATATAAGTTGTTTTCTTCATATAGAATTTTTATTTTTAACAGTTTACAATTACATTACAAAGTTGTATTATAGCTAGTTTTAGGTCATTTTCTATGTAGTTGTAACGAAATTTTTACTAATCCAGGTTTATTTTATAAGTTGGTCGATTATAACTCGTTAATTTCTTAATTCTACTTAGCCGTGATAGTTCCCTTTTAACTTCATTATATATACTAATATCGTGTATATTTCTCACATTTCCAAAAAAAAGCGGTTTAGTTAATAGAGGGGGAGCGTGCCCCACGTGACTTATGAAAAATACCACTGTAAAGCTAAATATTTCGCAAACCGACCCCTGAATCGAAAAGATGTTGTTCCATACTACCAGTGTTTGAAGGATCTATCCAACGACATCCCACATGATGGAATAGATGGTTAAAAAATAATCCTCCATTTACTTGTATCGGAAGTAACTAAAATAAAAATGTTTTTTTCAGATTTTATATCACAGTCTTTTAGGTGAGATATTAAGTAAAAAATAAGTAAATATCTATAACTATGCCAAATTATAAATTTGTAGCACCTAGAGCAAAACCGCGGACGGACGTACGGACGGATGTACGGACGGGCTGACGGTCGGACATGGCGAATCTGTAAGCGTTCCTGGTTGTGTAACGACGGAACCCTTAAAATGGTTCACAAATATTATAAGAGTATATATTAGAGTAACCCGGGCTGCTCGTCTACTGTGAAATTTACAGCGCGGGTGAGTTTGTGACTCAGAGGACAAGCTATGATAAAGAAATAAAAATCCTTCTAATATATTATAAAAAAACCAAATAAAGAATATATATTGTATAATTAAAATTATACAAATCGTACATAATATGTTCTTTGTGCAATTAACGAAACAATTTACCAAGTAAATTGGAAAACCTCTTTCGTAACGACTACTCGTCGAGGAGGAAGTTCAATCAGTAGAGCAATTTAATGAATAATTATGTTTATAAAAGACATAGAAACTTTTATGCAAATTTTCTTTGTAATTCAGTGAAATTTTGTAAAATATTACCACATTTAAAACTATACTAAGGGCTTTGGTTCTGACGCACGACGTAAAAATACGAGTACCGTCTTCGGAGTTCCCGCAAAAATCGACATCTAATTCAATCGATTTTTATTCCAATTCAATGTAACTTATCGTTATCCCAAAACCGTTAGTAGTATGATATGATGATATGATCGGCATTAAATGGCGCTCGTAGTCGCAAAGCACGAAGATGCTTCTTCTTGCTTTTTCTTCATAGGTTCTTCCTATTTATAATATACAAATAAGTAAGCAGTAAATTTTTTGCCTGATTAATGACGTGTAGTGGCGGTTAAGAATATCCACTACCCCATATCTTCCCGTGGGTGTCGTAAAAGGGGATAAAGGGAAACAGGCAGGAGATGGGCAGCAGCATCTTTCTGATAACAGCAAAAATTAGAAACAAAAATGTGGTTGCCAACCCGCTAGCCAAGCGTGGCAACTATGGCAATATACCCCAGCAATGACAATAATAAATGGCCCCAAGTCCCTGGCGGCCCCGCTATTCCTGGCTACGGTGGCGACCATGGTAACGGCGGGGCAGGGGGTGCTAAGAATCTCCGGTGGAGGTTCGGTTGCCACCTAAGACGACTCGACCTAGCAACATACAACGCACGCACCCTGAGGACTGATGAGAAGATTGTGGAGCTGGAAGAAGAGATAGACAAGTTACGCTGGCATATTATAGGATTATCCGAAGTCCGAAGAGAGGGGGAGGACACGGTAATCCTCGAATTCGGCAACTTGTTCTATCACCGGAAGGGCGACCATCTGTCCCAAGGAGGTGTCGGATTTATCGTCCACAAGTCTCTCGTTAACAATGTTGTAAAGGTTGAGTGTGTCGACGAGGTTTACGTACCTTATACTCAGAATCACCAAACAGTATTCACTGAAGATCATACAGGTTTACGAACCAACCTCGGCACACCACGATGAGGAGGTGAAGAAAATGTATGAGGATATCTCTAGAGCCATGCATTCCTCCAAAACCCACTATACGGTGTTAATGGGAGACTTCAACGGAAAACTAGGCACAAGAGAGAACGGTGACCTGAAAGTAGGGAAATTCAGAATAGGGCAACGGAACCCAAGGGGCCAGCAGCTGGCCGACTTCATGGAGAAAGAGGGACTCTTTATGATGAACTCTTTCTTACAGAAGCGGCCCTACAGAAAGTGGACATTGTCGAGCCCCGACGGTTCCACAAAAAATGAGATTGACTTCATTATGACGTCCAGACGACAACTGTTCAGTGATGTCTCCGTGATCGCTAGGGTGAAAACTGGTAGCGATCACCGAATGGTTAGAGGCACACTGAACCTAAACGTTAAGTTGGAGAGGTCTCGTCTAATGAAGTCAACGCTCCGTCCCCCTCTTGCTCTGTTACAAAGTTCCAAAACCTTACAGCTCGAGTTACTAAACCGTTTACGATACCTAGAAGACTGCAATGAAGTGGACGATATGAATGACAAGCTCGTGGAAACTGTCCATGCGGTCGGAGATAAGTTCTGCAAGACCCGCCGCAGACAAACACAAAAACTCTCCGATCGCACTCTCAATCTCATGGCTGTTAGACGGGAGATAAAGCTACATTCTTCAACATATTTGACAGCATACAGGCAACTGAACAGACAGATCTCCAAATGCATGCGGCGGGACTTACGCAGCTTTAACTTTACAGCTGGTATTGAAGAGGCGATCGAGCGGAACCAAGGCTCCAAAGTCTTTGCCAGAGATCTGTCTGCCAGAAAGAGCCAACTGTCAAAGCTGAAGACCGAATGTGGCAGCATCGTTTCCTGGGCACCTGAGATTTTGAGTGAGATTGAGAGGTTCTATGAGCAGCTGTACACGTCATCGTTGGAGCCGCACGCAAGTGTGAGTAACGATCCAAGAGCGAGTCTTATCCGACACTATTCCGAAGATATCCCGGACGTCAGTCTGAGCGAGATTAGAATGGCTCTCCAGGACCTTAAAAACGGCCCCAGGCGAGGATGGAATTACAGCGGAGCTTCTGAAAGCAGGTGGAAATCCGGTACTTGAGTCCTCCAGAAGCTCTTTAATTCCGTCCTCCATGGTGGTGCTATACCGGAGGCGTGGAGCAGAAGTGCGGTGGTCTTGTTCTTCAAGAAAGGTGACAACGCTCTCTTGAAGAACTACAGACCGATTTCCCTTCTGAGCCGCGTCTACGTGCTGTTTTCTAGAGTCATTACGAATCGTATTGCGCGCAGACTTGACGACTTCCAGCCTCCCAAACAAGCCGGTTTCCGAAAGGGCTTTAGCACCATGGACCACATACATACCCTTCGGCAAATTGTACAAAAGTCACAGGATTACAATACGGTATTAACATCAATGGCGAGTACATCACTCATCTTCGATTTGCCGACGATATAGTCCTTATGGCAGAATTGCTGGAGGACCTGAGCACCATGCTCAATGACCTCAATAGTGTTTCCCAACGAAAAGGTCTTAGGATGAACATGGACAACACAAAGATCATGTTTAATGTCCATGTCACACCTATGCCGGTAGTTGTTAGGAGCACTAAGCTTGAAGATCTTGACTAGTATGTTTACGTGGGACAAATAGTCCGACTAAGTAAGTCCAACTTCAACCGAATGGCCAATCGACGGATTAAACTCGGCTCGGCAGCGTCCAGGAAACTACGACACATCTTCTCGTTAGACATACCTCAAAACCTGATAACAAAATTGTAAAACCAGTGCGTGTTGCCTGTGATGACTTACGGATCTGAGACGTGGTCCATCACTGCTGGCCGTATGAGGAAGCTCAAGGTCGCTCACCGAGATATGGAGAGGGCTATGTTCGGGGTGTCTCTGCGTGATAAACTTAGAAATGAGGATATCCGCAGTAGAACCAGAGTAACCGACATAGCCCAGCGGATTAGTAAGCTGAAATGGCAGTGGGCCGGCCATATAGCTCGAAGAACCGACAACCGATGAGGAAGAAAGGTTCTCGAGTGGAAGCCTCGCACCGGTAGGCAAAGTGCAGGACGACCCCCCACTAAATGGAGTGACGACCTGGTGAGACATGCAGGAAGTCGATGGAGGCAGGTGGCTCAGGACCGTGCTTTGTGGCTTTCCTTGGGGGAGGCCTGTGTTCAGCATTGGACTTGTGAAGGGCCTAAACTGTAATAATTAAAAATTCAATGGAATAAAACAGCGTATTTGTTAACCTCTTATTTAAAAAAAAATCCCCAAAGAGTACCTATCTTTGTCATATTTTGCAAAATTTCTTCACAAGGCATAAGCTCTTTAAAAAGTTTATACACTAAAAAAAAGGTCTTATAAATATTAATATTTTTAATTGACAGTTTTAATTTTATTTCCCGTTTTCCTCGAGAACATATCATTTTTCGCCAAAATGAATGATATTCGTGAGAGCGTGCCTGCACCGTCGCCCTGTAATCCCCCGATAGCTCTGTCGCAGTCCATTTTCGAACATCGTCAAGGTAGGACCACGCGTCGGTGTCGGAGAGACTTCGTTCAAATATATTTTAGTTTTTGAAGAGTTTATACTCAATTTTAAATATTTGCTTGAATAGAAAAATTTTATTTAGTTGATATCTGTACATTGGTAACTGGACTTATTGTTTTCAAAATAAATAATTTTTTAAAGTACTCAAAGAAGAAAAAATTTTCGCGGTGACGTTGATCAGTGAAATTGAAACATGTATTTATATATAATTTAGATGTGAAACGACCAACTTGTTCTCTTTAGTTAGATTTCGATAGTTTTTAATACCTATGTAATTGTATTGTTGTATAAGTAGGAGATATTGAATTTAATAATTATGTATTACCATAAAACGCTGTTTTTTGAGTATGACTTTAATACAACATTATTGGGGAGTAAAATCTAGTTACAGGTGCCCCTATAGTTAGGTACACTATTATAAAATTAAATCAAACAATTTAAATTAAAAAATTGGTGCTTCGCTAAGTGCTTTATTAAGACATTCTTGAGTTTATGTTTTCTTTAAATGTTAGACAAGCCATCATCTGAAAAATGTAAAATTTTAAATTGGAAAGGAGTTTGTCTGCGTGATTAATTTAGAAATGAGGATTTCCGTAGTAGAACCAGAGTAACTAACATATCTCAACGGATTATTAAGCGAAATAGCAATGAGCTGGCTATATAACTAGGAAAACCGATAAAGAATAGGAAGAAAGGGTCTCGAGTGGCAACCCTCGTACCGTTAAACGAAGTGCAGGCCAGCCTCCCACTGTATATGTACTTACTACTAATACTCAATATTTATTACTCTTTACGTATTCTCCTATGCTTTTCTTCACACACATATCATACACACACATATTGTACAGTGGTAGAGCCACGCGGCAGCCTTTGCTGTCGCACGGATGGGCCGGCTCGAACCGGGGTGATACCATGACCTCACAGAATACCAGCGTGAAGTAAAGGTTTACCTCTGCGTTTCGCTTGGTGATTGTAGGTGGCCGGAGGCCCTTTATGCTGGAAATGAGGCATTCCATCTTAGTCCTCACGGGTGTGACAACGCATCTGCATTTTGTTTCGCAAACGAGGATAGATGTAGATGTCTATGGGCCGCAGCAACCACTTACGATCAGGTGGACTGTGTGCTCGTTTGTCACCCTAATCCTATGAAAAAAATACATACACACATACACACACACGCAAATACACACACAAATAGGTCACTAGTAATACTTACCTACTACTATTAGGCAAGAGTGAATAGGCTTTAGTTAAGTCAGTGTGATTCACCATCTTAGGCGACATAACCACTTACCATCAGCTGAGATTGTGGTTGCTTAAATACTTGCTGGGTAAAAGTAGTAAAAAAAAAAGAAATTTACCCTGTGAAATTTGCATGTAGATATCATTTTTCTAACTAACCACAAAAATGTATTACGCGTGATGGGAACATGTATATAAGAATAAAGGTTATCTCACACGGGAAAGTACTACTTACTTACTTATCTTCACGCACAATCCCTGACGGGGTAGCCAGAGAGAACAGATCGCCAAGTGTCACGATCCTTACATAACTCTTTCGCTTCTTTCAGATTCATTATCTTCTTCATGCATGCACGTCTAAGTATCCGAGTACTTTTGACCCTACCCTCTTCGAGCAATTTGCTCACATGGTCTTCGAAAGTTAGTCTCGGTCTACCTCGACACCTTTTAATATTAACTTTCGCGCTATATATTTTCTTCACCATTCGGTCTTCACTCATTCGCTCAACGTGCCCAAACCACCGAAGCACGCCCTTATCAATTTTTGTGATAAGGTCATCTTTCAAACCTGCCATATTGCGAATCTCTTCGTTTCGCTTTCGGTCGGCCATGGTAACGCCGCACATTTTACGAAGAGATCGCATCTCCACTGCATTCAACTTACTTTTATGCTTCTTCTGGCATACCCAGGTTTCGCTGCCATATAACAAAGTCGGTACCAACACTGCGTTATGTATTGCAAGGCGTGCACTCTTCGCTACGCCTTGCCTTTTGACTAACGCAGCCAGGGCACCATTGACTTTGTTCCCGGCAGCGACACGCCTGTCCACATCTAAATCACATCTTCCATCCCGACTAAAAGCACTCCCCAAGTATACAATTTCATTTACCTGTTCTAGACATTCCTGATTTACCCATATTTCACACTTCGTTCTCTCTTCGTCCCTTTCAAATACCAGAACCTTAGTTTTATTAGCATTCAAACGGAGACCTTTAATTTCACATTCCTCTTTCATACACGTGACTAATGCCTGCAGTTCTGCCTCTGATGGTGCAATAAGCACTGCATCATCAGCATACAGCAGACAATTTACTTTAATGTCACCCAATTTCACACCCAAACAGCTATCTTTCAGCTTCTGTAAACAGCTGTCGAGATACAGTATGAACAGCAGGAAGACATGACACAACCCTGCTTTACGCCCGTTTGGACGTTAAACATGGGTGACAGGTCATGCCCTACACGGGAAAGTAATAATATAATATTATAACTTCCAGTATCTGAGCATGAAAACTTTATAAATCTCTGAATCCTGCGGTTTGTCATTATTAAGGGGCAGAATAGTGCTACATTGATCTGCATGGGATTCGTTTTGTGATTTTACATCGTTATCGAAAAAAATTGTACTTACAATTGAGCATGTTTCAGGTGGCTGCTTGCAAAACATGATTCCACAAAATTCAATCAGCAGAAAATTATTGCAAAGTAGCTTCTGAAAATGTGGTCCTTCACTGCTGGCCGGATGAGGAAGCTCAAGGTTGCTCAGCGAGCTATGGAGAGGGCTATGCTCGGAGTTTCTCTGCGTGATAAACTTAGAAATGAGAATACCCGCAGTAGAACCAGAGTGACCGACATAGCCCAACGGATTAGTAAGCTGAAGTAGCAATGGGCCGGCAATATAGCTCGAAGAATCGACAACCGATTGGGAAAAAAGGTTCTCGAGTGACGACCTGGTAAGACATGCAAGAAGTCGATGGATGCAGGTGTCTCAGGACCGTGTTATGAGGCATTCCTTAAGGGAGACCAATGTTCAGCAGTGGATTTGTGAAGGGCTGTAACGATGATGATGATGAGTTTCTGAAAATACTTAAATTTTCAAACAAAAACAAAGTGGACTGATCTCAAAGTTTACTTGCTTATGCAAAAAGTGCTATTTAAAATACTATGCAGATGATAATTAAAATTTCTATTTAAATAAGTGTAACATAGCTGGTATTATATTTATTGGTAGCGGCCAACCATATTTGGAACAATTTTCTGCAGCACTACGCCTACGAATTATTTCAAATAATAAATATCATAGCCAGCGTCATTTTCTGTATAGAAACCGGCAAAGTGTTGCTTAAGACACCATGAATAAAGCAGCTGATAAAAATGTTACACCCATAACTGTTAAACCAAAATTGTTACTGCAAATGGTATTATAGAAAAAAATATTCCGCAGAGTTAGGCAGGAGCTGTTATTAGAAGGATAAGATGTAAAATTTTGTTTTAGAGATGCGCAATCAATATTGTTTTGTCTTTAATTATGCATAAAATAAAAAATAACTTTAGTCAAAAAGCAGAACTGGCATTATACTCAGGCCCATCAATTGGTATGGAAAAATAATAATTTTACCAGGTTTCAAAAAATCAATTAAAATTCAAAAAATCTGAAATAATAAAATCAAAATATTTGGATCTGTATATATGAACATAAATCAATATATCTTTTGATACATATATTAATTTATGGCCGCTTAATAGTTGACGGTAACTCAGTACCTATATAAAATCCTACAGTCACGCCGAAACTAAGTAGAGAGTAACACTGTATATGTAGAAAACGACACAACACAATAACACTTAATCACGATTTTGGAAACCAAGCGATTTGTTAACAATACTTCTGTTAAAAATGATGTATACAAGAGAATTGAGAACAGTCAAAACCTTTCTTTTCAAATATCCTCTGAGTTGTAAGTAGAAGGCCGAATAGGCCATGCGTCAATTTATTTAAATATATTTTATATGAAGTGATCTTAATTACGTTTAATCAATTAATCATTGACAAAAATGAGAACAGCAACTTTACAATTGTGTTTACAAGAAACAGTTTTATTTGAACCTTGCAGCTTGTTCATTATTTTTATTATACCTATAAATGTATATATTATTAAAAAATTATTCCCGTAATATTTTGTATTATTTTTTACTTTGCCCTATCTAAAATGCTCTAAACTCTATAGAAAATGTGGCATATGAAATGACTGGGGAGTTTTGGCGGGAACTTGACCGGTGGCTGTTTGCTGCTCTTGTATTATTGTTTAAATAATTTTTTGAAGTGGATTTTGATATGCAAAAGTGGTGCGATTTTGTATATTAAGTGTCTGCGCGTGTGAACTATTAGTGGAAACGGTGAAACAAGTGCTCTGATGGTGATGTGATTGTCCACATAAGGTGTCTGTCTGCTTAGGCACCTTGAGATACTATGGCCAACTGTCAGCTGTCTGCTGGCTCAAGTTGCCATCAAAATCTCCCAAGGGCTGCTCAATGTGATGCATCAACATATTGTCAAGCAGTGCCCTATGGAGGATAATTATACTTCAGGCTCAGAAGGGCTAAAACCCAGAGCCGTAAAGACAGTTATAAAAAAATGAAATGACTGACAATCACTAGGACATTTTATTTAGGTACGACACTGACCTGCGTTATTGTATATATAGAGATCAGTGAGGTACGAAGATGTTTTACGTTTTCGTGGCCTCCACATGATATTTTTCTCAGCATTTGGTACCCTTCTATATCTGCAACAAATATTAATATTGCATATGCATACGATACAAAAGTAAAGTAACAGGCTATATAAGTTCCACTGCTGGGCACAGGACTCTTCTTATTTCTTATATAGAGATCAGTGAGGTACGAAGATGTTTTACGATTTCGTGGCCTCTACATGATATTTTTCTCAGCATTTGGTACCCTTCTGTATCTGAAACGAATATTAATATTGCATATGCATACGATACAAAAGTAAAGTACCAGGCTATATAAGTTCCACTGATGGGCACAGGACTCTTCTTATTTCTGAAAGGGTTTTAGTGCAAGAAAATGTACGTCGCGCTACCCCAAAGCGTGTTGGCGAACTTGACATGTCTCCGATTTTTTTTATTATTCGTCAGACATGCAAGTTTCCTCACGATGTTTTCCTTCACCGCCGAGCACATGCTAAATCAGCACTTTAAATTTCAATTAAAATTTTTAATTGGTGCTGCCGGGCATCAAACCCGGGCGAAGCTTAGAGCTATTAATACGACACAAATAAATACGATTAAACAAATATAATAAAAACACTTACGTAATTAAATCCTAAACACTTGATAGCTCGTGATGCCTACCGGAGAAAGCTACAGCACCATACCGGGCAATGTTATTGGAGATGCTTAACCGCGACATAACTCTCAGTGATGCGCAAGCATAATAGGCAGTATATCACTCATATACTTTTACCACTGCAGTCTATTTACGAGTATCTTTGCACTTTTTAGGTCATTCAGGTTTATTAAAGCCTTAACGCTTCTGCCTGTCACTGGTCTGAGACTTCTACTTCTAGTATGAACGAGGTTCACCGTCTATCGAAAACTATAAGATTTTTTTGGCAATTCTTACAGTCGCCTTTTACAACACCCACAAATCTAAATGATACAATAAATTATTTTATTCCGCCACAATACAGTCATCACACATCTATAACGGTTAAACTAATCAATTGTTTTTGTTACAGAAACGCAAATAAATTAAAATTATTGTAACAAAAATGCAATCACTGCACATATACACGAACTCTTAGTAGTTCTATAAAATTTACAACAAAATTAAGCTGAACGTTTGAACGAACTTACAACGAAAATATTTTATTTAGTACAAAGGACTGTCCGCTACACACTCGCATACAACTTTCAGGAACTGTGCTAGGGCCATATTATTTCCTGCACTATCACGTTGTTTGTTTATTTAAATAAAAAGCATTTATTTATGCTACAAATATCTCTAAAAGTTATGTGTTCTATACACTGCACACGTTTTCCTAGAAACTAGGCCAGTGATTGGTTATGCAACAAGGCGAGCATAGAGAACGTATTAATGTTGAGTATACTTCGAAACAGAAATATTAAATAATTTATTTTTTATTCAATTTGACGATTTCGTGAAGTAGTGGCTTAGCATTGAATCGCTACACAGCAGCAGCAGGGTAGCGGGACCGAATCCTGCACGGAATAAGTATATGTGCAATGATGTTTGTATTTTGCAATGTATGTATTTTTATAGAATAAGGGTGAATAAGCGACTAACTTATAGGGTGGAATGTGTCCATCCAATAAGTAAGTAGTAAGTAGATGCTGTGGCCAATTAACATCTTCATATATCCTCGATGTAGGTGCGTTGTCACCCAAGAGGACTAATGGAATACATCGTTTCGAGTAAAAGGGACCCCGGTTCATTGCACTCACCATACCAAACATAGCAGCACTATGCTTTTATTTAACACTGCTATTTAGCGGCCACGTTTCAGTCGGTATATTCTGTGTGCTCAATATATTGTAGTTACGCTTGATTCGAGATGCTTGGGTGACACAATAAAAAATAAAAGTAAAGTTAGCAAATAATTATTTGACAGAACAGCCGCGACATCCATTTGGTTTTGTTTAGTTCGTTCTCACGAAGAACATAGCGTCGACTCATCTAGCGACAACTTACATGCCATAAGGCCATGAATACGTATAATAGCCGTAAGCTGAAGACGAAGTATTCTTCCACGAATGTTTTTGCGATGGTTGAGGCCGCAATATTACAAGATGGACTATTAACTTGGTCATTCTAACATTACAAACAAAAAATTGTAAGTTAAACTTAGTATTAGTAAGCTCATTTAATATTATAAAAAAATAAAAATAAAACGGATTTTTAGGAAAGGTTTTATAAATATTTAAGAAAATAATATGTACGGAAAATTTTCGTAAAATGTGAAGAAAATGTTTAGGTTTTTTTGTAAAGGTTTATTTTTAATCCTTAATTAGGCGCATGGGGTCAACATACTTGAAAATACAAATTAAAAAAAAGTAAGAATTTTTGGAGCGCAATCGTGCTATTTCTAGATTCCTAATGGGTACGCAAATTAGTCGTAGCCCGATCATCAACACGTACGCACAAGTCCCTACTCTGTTACTTAATATTTTTTGGCAAAAGTAACTTAAATTTTTTGTGTTTTTACTTAGTTATTTATTTCTATTAGTATTTCTGTATTGTTATAGTGCACATAAATTTTACCTATTTTTGTCTTTATTTTTATTGATTTTCTTTTTTTTCAATATGCAATTTTGAGATAACTCGCGAAAGAGAGATACTGCAATGGTTGACGGATGTGTGCGACGATGAGCAAAATGTTTCTCGTTTTACTAATCCTGTCAGTAATGCTGAATACTGATAAGAGTAACAAACACATAAGGCGGATTTTTTTTTTGAAAAAATTAGCGGTAGTACTTGTAGAAGATCATCAGGTACGTAGCATTCAACATCGTGCAGTCTCTACTTCAACAAAAATTGGCAAATGCAATAAGTGTGGTAAATTTATTTGTCAACAAGACTTTAGGCTATACTGCATCGGATGCAGAATACAAGAATCTGCTGTTGAATGATGATGTTTTTAACGTAGCTCTCGGCTACGCCAAAAATTAGGAGATTAATGAGAGATTAGAAGATTTGTTATTTATTTGTTTAAAGTCAAAGTTATGTTTTAGTTTCTAAAAAGTATGTATAATAAAGAATTTTAATTATTTTGATTGAGTCGGTATTCTATCTGGGTACACTCTATTTTCAAATATTTGTGTGTGGTCACTAGAGACCCCATGCGATTACTTGTGTGATTTTCTTCATGCGCCTAATTAAGGGTTAACTTTTGTTTTTTATTTTTGAGTTATATTTTTGTGTATTTTCCCTAGATAAAAAATATAACGTTTTAAACCATTACAATTACTATTACACAGCCAATGACAAGTCCACTGCTGATCATAGGCCACCCGCACATATTGCCTCAGAGGGGATATTTTCCATAGCTGCTACGCTTTGCAAACGGGTTAACAATCGCAGTAACACACGTCGTGCTCCTTTAACGTCAACGCAAACGCTATTTTTTATT
The DNA here is from genome assembly GCA_963668995.1 of Parnassius mnemosyne. Lineage (NCBI taxonomy): Eukaryota > Metazoa > Arthropoda > Insecta > Lepidoptera > Papilionidae > Parnassius > Parnassius mnemosyne. Next base: position 57,605,335 of record CAVLGL010000093.1, read on the forward strand.
CAACGCTTATCTGTTGCCTGTGTTGTTTGTTTACCTCGGTCCCCTCTTACGACATCCATATTAACACGGAAAATCTCTGTCTTAATTGATTGATGTACTGAAAATTTCGGGAATCAAGGAAGTGACACAACATTACTTTTTAAAAATGTATTTATTGCTTTTCAAAGTATTCTCCGCGAAATTTGACATATTTTTCCATACGATGGAACCAATCATTGAAGCAACCATTCCATTCGGAAGTTGGGGTCTCCAAAATGGCCGTTTTGTAGGCATCCACAGCTCCTTCAGGTTATGAAAATCTCTGTTCACGCAATTTATTCTTTATTTTAGGGAAAGTATTGAAATCATTAGGGCTTAGGTCGGGGCTGTACGGCGGATGGTCTAATAATTCTATGTTTTCATGCTCTAAAAACTCTTTTGTTCTGTGTGCGGTGTGAGAACTCGCATTGTCGTGATGGAGGATGATGCGGTGGTTGCAGTTCTCTTTACGGAGTTCAGAAACGACCTGTGGCAAACAAATGCTAGCATACCATTTTGCATTAACCGTTCTTTGTCCCTCAAGAGGAATAGTCGTAACATGGCCGGTTATGGGGACAAACGTGGCCACCGTTTTTTTTGCAACACTCCGTGAACGAACAATTTTTGTTGGCTTTAACTCATTTTCGAACACCCAAACTCGTGACTGGTTTTTTTTTCGGGTTCGTACGCATATATCTAGAATTCGTCACCTGATACGATGTTGTATACAGCATTTGAGGATCCTGCGTGGAATCTTTCGAGAGTTCTGACGCACCAAGTAACGCGAGCCGCTTTTTGCTCTTCACAGAGCGAATGCGGTATCCATCGGGAAAACAATTTTTTTATACCTAATTGTTCATGCAAGATTATTTGTATTTGACTTATGCCAATGTGTAAAGTTGCCTGAATTTCGCGGTATGTCACATGTCGATCTTCTTCAATCAGCTTACGCACAGCATCAACGTTTTCTTGGGTGACTGCAGTTTTTGGACGACCTTGACGGGGATCATCACTGAGCTTGACACGTCCACGTTGAAATTCAGCTAACCAGCGACAAATTGTGGTTTTGGATAGGGCTTCATCACCAAATGCAGAAATTATCCGGTCAACACACTGTTTTTGTGTTAAACCACTCCGAAAGTCATAATAAATAATCGCTCTTGAATTTTCTCGAGTCAATTCCATTTTCTCAGCGACTAAACAAGTCTGACAAAACCTTGTGACAAGACCGAGAATCTTTTTTTAAATAAATAAATGGTATTCGATTTTTAAAACCAAGGAGTTTTCAATTAAAAAGATTTTAATATGACAGGAACAGTGGAAATATTCCATTCCCGATACTTTTAGTGCAGCCTATGTACCACCTTAACTAACCCGTTTTATTGGTTTCCGTATTTGCCGTTTAACGAACACACCGTTGACTATTTGAAAAAAATATTTAATTTTGTTTATCCACTAAGCGTTTTGGCTTGCCACAATAATAAGATAAACTGTTAATGAAATTTTAGTGTTAAGTTTAACTCATTTAACTTTATAATTACGAAATAAAAATAGAAAATTGATATATGTTAACGTTACTATATTACAGTGAGCAACGTGGAAAAATAGATAGCGGTATAAATACCACGCCATGGGTTCAATTTTAAAATTTCATCTGGACTCAAAATTCCACCCGGAACGACAGACAGTCAGACAAACAAGAAAGTGACTTAAAGTCGTGATAAAATATGACAGCGTTTACGCAGATGCGTTATTACTCGCATTTTGCTTGAAGACTTGGTTGTAGTGTCTGACAGAAAAATAAATGGAAATTATACAGCGAGAATTCATAATAACGGGGTTTTCAAACGCGGTGTCAAAGAATTAACGGAGTTTTAATTTAAATTTGGAATTCCAAGTGAAATATAAAACGTCGAACTTTAAACTAGCCAGTATTAGGAAGCCGTAATTACATAAGTAACTCTTGCATAAGGAAGATAAAAATGATACTCGTCAATGTGATCTCCAGTTAAGTTCAAATACGTTAAAAAGTTTAATTTACACATTTATCCAATAAACAGCTTAATATCTATTTGACTTAAATTCTACATCAAATTATTAAAACAACAGGGTCTCTGTAAGCAAAATATTATTTCCATTTTTTATATGTAATAGGATATCCTAGGGATATGCTTTATATTCAACATCATTACGAGAATTTTTATGGACATATTCGTATAAAATATAAAATATTTCGACTTAATCTGCCGTAATTTAAATCAAATGGAAATAATATTTCTAAGGCACATACCTTATACCATAATACCTACGGGTACAATTACGCTGCACCTTGGTAGCTCTAGCTGACTGTTCACAATTTTTATTCATTAAAACCCGTCAAAAGTCCTCTCATGTACATAGGCCCCTCTAACGGGCCTAAAATTCAAATAAACCTCTTGTCCGGTTCTGTATGGAGGCCTATGTTCAGCTGTGTACTTTAAGAGGCTTTAATGAATGAAGGAATGAAATAATTAAACTATCAGCTTTACTCATAAAAGACGTTGTCAATTTCAGAATTGCTTAAAGATGATCGTTTTCTTTTCCCTCATACGATCGACAGCAACGATCAATGATTACAAATAAGGCCTTAGATATCCAAATTAAAATTATAGAATAAACGTGATACATCCATTCACCCATTACAGTCAATAAAAGTCCACTGTTGAACATACTTTTTGTACGTGGTAGAGCCATGCTGCAGCTATATAAGTAGTATAGTTGTAGCACGAATGGGTCGGCACGACTGGGGAAGGACCACGCTCTCACAGAATACCAGCGTAAAAGAGCAGTTTAACACCGTTCAAAACCGTAGATCGTTTTTACTGGAAAAGAGGCATTCCATCTTAGTCCTTACGGGTGACAACGCATCTGCATTTTGATTCGCAAACGAGGATAAATTTAGATGTCCATGGGCCACAGCAACCACTTACCATCAGGTGGTCTGTGTGCTCGTTTGTCACGCTATCCTATAAAAGAAATTCCCTATAGATTGCCTTATGGGGGGATTTTGTCACAGTTGTCACGCTTGGCAGGCGGGTCGGCAACCGCAGTTTTTTTTAAAATTATTTTGAGTTGTTATCAGGAAGATGCTGCTGCCATCTCCTGTTACAGTTTCCCTTTGTAGCCTCACTATGGGGTAGTGTCCCGTGGGTGCCACCACTACACTGTTATGCATATGTAATCATACGAGTATATGTATATGATCACATATACTTAGAATATAGATACACAATATTATAATATATTATTTCATAACCTATGTTTTTAAAGATTTATATAAAAATAAGATAGACTAAACTTAAATAAACAAAGAGAAATATAATAGGATTAAAGTTATATTGAATAATTGTGTATTTCCCTTGTTGTAAACCGTTGATTAGCCGACACCTTATCAAATTATACACTTTCCCAACTTTCCGAGTCTTAATTAACGCCTTACCCTTTGTTTGCTGCAAATTAAGCGTATCCACGAAATAGGCTGTTTATGTGTAATAAATATTATTTCTTGTTGCTTTTACATTTTAAGGGATCCTCTTACCTACCAACCCATAAATAGTCCACACTGCTTTACTATGAACGTGGGCCTCTCTCATCGTGCTGTAATCGCTTTGGCTTTGGTCCTGGAATTGACTATCTAACTATCAAAGTACCAGCCATCTTGCACATTTAACACTGTTTCCCTCCGCCGATCTGTTATATCGGTTATATGGCAACAAATATAAGATTTTCGTCACTCATCGCAGGCCACAAGTTTTTTCGATTATTTTTCTAAATTTTATTTTATACTTTCCGCCTAATGGTGGATAAGGTAATGAATTCTGTTGCTCTCGAGGTATTGCAGTAAAAATGTGTTTATCCTACCACTCCCTGAAGAATATGGCGGTATTCGCCTAGTTTGACACATTTTTACCTATTTACACTTTATTCACATTTTAAGGCAAAAGGATTAAAAGCAAAGAAGAGCCACTGGCTTCTTTGATATTTATGTGATGTATTGTTGTCTCCTTTCTCATGCGAATGTATTTGAAATAATATTACTTTATTAATCGACTATAAAAAAAACAAGGGTGTTGTCCATAAGGCTCTACTTTTTAATAAAAGCTAGCTAGTATAGAAATCCTTGGCGTCGACATACCGAATAGCGTGCAGTATCATGGTCACTTGGAAGGGAAGGCCGAATTGGCCTCTAAAAAGCTTGGCGTGCTCAGCAAAGCGAGCCAGTATTTCATGCCGGCACATCGCTTGCAACTTTACAAAGCGCAAGTTCGGCCTCACATGGAAGTGTTCTTATCTCTGGTCCGGGGCATCTCAGTGCCAGCACCTTCCACTTGACCGCATCCAGCGCAGAGCGGTTCGAATTGTCGACGACCGAGTTCGTTCTGATCGGCTCAATTCATTGGCACTGCGTAGGGATGTTGCACCCCTTTGCATTTTTTATTGCATCTGCTACGGGGAGTGCTCTGAGGAATTTTTCGGATTTATTCCAGCTGCCATATTTCAAGAACCCACACCGGCTCTAAATACACGATACCATCCTCACCATCGGGATGCTTGGCGATCCACCACTGTGCGTTTTACTAGGAGTTTTCTTCCTCATACAACTTTTGTAATTGTTTACCATCGGAGATTTTTCCGGACCGATACGACTTAGGGACCTTTCAGGATATAGCTAACTCCTTTCTAAATGGCCGGTAACGCACGGAGTAAAATTCTTAAGTAAATAATAGCTACTTGTTATGATTTAAAAGATGAATAATTTCTCAGTAATCTCTAGTTTTATTTAGTTTTTCTGAAAGAAAAGGATCATTGTTAATTTTTAATTCTTAATAATCTCTAAAAATAAGAACAGATGCACGCATGCACTCATCATCATCATCATCATTACAGCCCTTCACAAGTCCACTGCTGAACATAGGCCTCCCCCAAAGAATGCCACAAAGCACGGTCCTGAGCCACCTGCATCCATCGACTTCCTGCATGTCTTACCAGGTCGTCACTCCATCTCGTGGGGACCAGGAAGGACCACGTCTCAGCACTTACACACGCACATTTCAAATTAAAGATGTAGTATGCAGCAATCCAAGTACAATCCGAGTTTAAAGTTCACTTGGCCGTTTTCAAAGAATGTTTAAATTTTTTAACAAGCTCTAAGCCAAGATTATGTGAATATTACTTGGCTTAAAATATACTTACAAATTTTTGCTCATAAATATTAAATTCTAACATAGAATATATTCAAGCAAAACGCGATGCAGATAAATTATACTGCAATACTTTTCTACTGCATTGAATAAGTTAGGCGTAAATTACACTTAGACTGCCTTTTACAAATTTTTATGATATTATTTTAGATATCTATTTACGTCATCTAAATAAGTATAATGAACTATGCAAGTAATAATATTGTTACGCGCCACGTTGTTGTACACGGCAACACTAGTTACAACTAGCGCCCTCTAGTATCGAGTAGCAGAAATAGAAGAGTCAAGATCCTTCTAGAAATATCGGGACCGATATGTACTTCAACATTCTAGATGTTTATACAGTAAAAGATTCTGGAAATTAACTATATAAGGCCGGTATAGACCACGACCGAGTCAGTATTGAATTTGCGATACAAGCGAATACTTCGAAGTGCTATAGCTGCAATTTAAAGTGATCAGTAGTACAATTGTGTTTTATTATTAGTGTGGTTTTAAGTGTAATTTGTGTTCTGTAATTAAAGTGTCAATTTTGGTAATTCAATCGGCGGTTTTTTAATTGTCTCGAACCCCAAGCTCGTAACATTTGGTGTCAAAAGTGGGATCAAATCATGCCGATTTTACCAAAGGGTGATATGGAGGGTATCCGTACGAGACGATTTGGTAATGCAACGCCGCAAACGTCGGAGGGCCAGTTGCCGACGATGGAGGCTGGTCCGTCAGCAGCTGCTGCATCTGCAGCACTTGACTTTGGTGCTCTGATGATAATGCTGCACGATCAGGCTCGTTGACAGGAGGAACAGGCCCACCGACAGGAGGAACAGATCCGCCGACAGGAGAAACAGCCCCGCCAACAGGAGGAACAGGCCCGTCGGTTGGAAGAGCAGCTGCAGTGCGGACAGGAGGAACAGGCCAGTCGGTTGGAAGAGCAGCTGCAGCGCTGACAGGAGGAACAGGTCCGTTGTTTGGAAGAGCAGATGCTCCTCATGAATGACCTTGAACCTTCGGGAACGAGATAAGGAAGGTGAAGAATAGGGTTGCTCAATATGACAACCGCCTGTCGGAAGCTGAAACCCGAATTGCCATATTCTCGTATGTACTACAAAGAAAAAAAAACTGTCAGTCCTAAGACTGCACGTCAGTAGTGAAAACTTTTTAGCTTTACAAATTTATCAAAAATAGTTTTAGGTTGTTAAGAAATATTTTTTAGAAAGTATTTTTAATTAGAAATTATTTTTATCAACGTATAAAATAAATGTTCATTTATTGCGCTATTTTACATGAAAAACAAATTATCGATATGATATAATAGACATTATCTTATTATCTATTATAAAAATTTTATAATTTATATTATAATATATACTATATACACACATCTGTACATGTGGAAATGAGCGTGACGGTGATGCGAGTTCAGTACTGTTTTCCCCACAAGTTTTCATTTCAAAAATATTATCATCAAATTTATTAATACTACTGCTGCATAAATGGGCATTATCTTTTTAAAACAAAGAGCGTAAGTGGACAAAGGCAAGAAATAATTTGGTCTGTCCACTGTTAATGTAATTTATATGTTGTGTGTGCAAAAGACAGTCTTTGGCTCGCTAATTAAAACGTTTCCTTTGTGATTCGAGAACATTAAGCACATTATTGTATTTGTTTATTCAATTTTTGGCCTTGCAGTTATTATGATATTAGTTAAATTTGGATAGTCAAACTATGCTATAAATATGATGACCTGGAACGTAAAAATGCAACACAATTAAAGAATAAGGTTCTGTACTTGTGGATTATTAAAATATGCTTTAGACTTAGACCCTTTTAACTGGTAACGACTCATTTCGTAATTAAATATGACATATCTTTAAGTATCTATGAACCACAGCATCCACTTACCAGCAGGTGGACCATACGCTCGTTTTTCTCCCTTGTTGCTTTTGATACTCTGATAGAAAAAAAAAACTTCATAATAGTGAATAACTTACGTACTAAATTTTTCTCTCAATGAAAACTACACCTACATATTGTTCACCATGCTAACTAACTAATGAGGTTCTGCATAGCAGATTTAAGAAAAAATGTCAAACTAAAATCCCACATTCGGCCGAATTGTAAGACGGGTTAGTGAATCCGTTTGACTAGTGTGGTAAGTAAAAAAGGCCGAGGGAAGGTTAATATTCAGCAGTGGAAATTGTAGACTTATACAAAGAACAGAAGAGCCATTAGACAAACAGGTTATAACATGTCAGCTTTTTAATATACTGAAGTGACAAACTAACTTACAGTCGTGATAAGCAGCTACTATAGTCCATGGAGACATTTTTTTAAGAATAAGACTGACAAACGAGCCCACAGTCCACCTGAAGGTAAGTAGATGCTGTGGCCCATAGATATTTACATTTATCCTCGATTAAGAATCCAAATGCAGATGCGTTGCATTGCACTGAGCACTAAGATGGAATGTCTCGTCTCGGTAGTAAAACGGGCCTTCGGTTCTCTACACTCACTATACGTAAACAGCAGTATTAAGCTGCTATTTTACGCTGGTATTCTGTGAGAGCATGGTCCTTTCCCAGTCGAGCTGACCCATTTGTGCTACAACGGGTATATACCTGCAGTCAAATTCTAAGGAAGAAGGCTACAGACAGGTTGTCACCTCGGAGGACGAAGGTAGAATGCCTCATATCTTTTAATTGTACAGGCTATAAATAGCCTTTAGATCGAACACAGTAATGTACGCACTACTGTTTGGCGGAATAATAGGTAAGAGGGTGGTACTTACCTAGACGGACTCCTAGGCAGATAAGGTTTTCAGACAGATTTCCAGGATATACTCTCCTTTATGATAGGATCAAAAAGCATTTTATTTTTAGTAATAAATTATTTTTTCTGTTTACATTTGCCGTGTATTGGTGGTATAAGAATATCTACTACCCCATATCATCCCGTGGATGTTGCAAAGGCAACAGAGGGAAACAAATCAGGAGATGGACAGGAGCGTCCGCCTAATAATGACTAAAAATAAAAAACTGCGGTTGCCAACCCGCTTACCAAGCGTGGCAACTATGACAAATATCACTGTTATGAGGCAATCTATGTTCAGCAGTGGACTTTAATAGGCTGTAACGCTATAACGGTTTACTTCAAAAAGTATAGTCCATACTTTTAACAACTCTAAAACATTAGTAAAATAAATGAAATTATTTTATCAAGTCTGTCGGATATGTTGAATAGGTAAATGTGGTTTTCCTACGGCTCGGTAGCGCTAGCGTTTGGTTACGGTACTAAAAGCCGCGGGTTCTACCCCGAATAGAATAGAATAGAATAGAATAATTTTTATTCAATATACATTACATGTGTAATTATTATTGAAAGTCAATTTTTACTTTACCACTGGTTCGCAAAAAAACCCCTCTGTTCTGGGAAGAACCAGCAAAAAACAGTCGGACTTATTTTTTAAAATAAAACTTACAATATAAATGATTACGAAATCTTTACAAAATTTATTTTAGAAACTGCTTCAAAGCGACCACCTCATTGCCAGGGGTTATTATCAACCATGTATTAATTTATACTATAATAACCCTTTTTATACACTTTCAGCTTAATAAAACATTTAAACATGGTAATAGAAAGAACCTGTTCACTTTCCGGGACCTTATTGTAATAGCGTATACATTACCCCAAGAATGAATTACTGCCTCTGTGTAGTCGAGATACTGGCATCAGTAGCTTGTGTTTTTTCCTAGTGTTTACAGAATGTATATCACTTTTTAACTAAAACTATGTTTGTTTTTGTAAACGTACATTAAATTTTCGTAAATATACTGAGAGGCCAAAGTTAATATATTTATTTCTTTAAATTTATCTCTCAGAGACTCTCTCGGTTTTAAACAAACCAAAACAAAATCCTCTATACAAATATTCTTGTTCCCGGTATGCTGTTTGTCTTTGTGCAATTTATGTCTGTCAAACAATATAGACAAAATTCTTAATATACTAACGCTTTTTAATACAAAAAGAGAAAGAAATATATTCTTCGACTTAATAGTACTTTGGTAGTTGGATCCCTACACGTAAAGTGTAAGTAATGATCAAAGAACAAGTCATATCTAACAATATTCCGTTGATATCCCGAAAGTCAGTCAGAGCGAAATTAGAATGAATCCCCAGCACCTTAAAAGCGATTGTGCGCCAGGTGAGTAAGGAATATCAAAAGAGCTTTTGAAAAGGGGTAGAAAATTGGTAATTAAAGTCCTTTGGAAGCTGTTCAATCCATCATTCACGGTTGCATTACTCCGGAGGCGTAGAACAGAAAGAAGTTATTTTAAATAATTATGACAAGCAAGAACACAGTCCACCTGATGATAAGTGGATGCTGAGGCTTAAAATAGAAGGCCTCGTTTCCAATAAAAAGAGTTTCCGGTTCTCTACAATCACCATACGAAACACAGCGGCATTAAGCTGCTATTTCACGCTGGTATTCTGTGAGAACTGGTCCTTTATCTGTCAAGCCGACCCATTCGTTGTACAACCATAATGTAGCTGCGATAAGGCTCTATTACGTATAAATCTAGTGCTCTTTTTCTTTGAAATAGTGACAATGCACTGTTGAAGTAGGTACTGCATTCCGTTACATAAACATTTTATTTTCAAAAGCATCTACGTGTTGTAAAGAGCATGAATCATTGTGTGTCGTCTCGTACCACGACTTCACGATTTGCAGCTGCCGGAATAAACCGCTTCCCGAAAAGACTTTAGCACCATAGAACGCATACATACATTTCGGCAAATTGTGTAGGAAACGTAGGTATTTAACGTCTTACCTCTTTCTAACACTATGCTCTTGTTGTAAAGATTAATAAAATTATTCATTTAGACATATTCATCAACTCAAAAGGCTTCGACTGTTTACTTAGATAACAACGCCTGTAGCAAATCTCATTATCTAGAATAGAAGTTCAACAAAACTCCTTAAAACACAAAACAGGTTGAGCCAAAATTCCTTTGAACCCTCATGAATAATTAAGAGTAATTTAAAAACTTAACGCGGAACAACAATATAATAATTAATAATGTTCCTTAGTTCCTTCCCTTTTGGTGCCTTTGAAATGGCAATGTTTTTGATTTTGAGGTTTGGGTCTCAATAAACACCACCGTGAGCTCGTTATTCGTTTACATCATCATTTGGTTTGCCCTGAGTGTATTCCGTGGAGTGTATAATTGCCTTCGTTACAATTTACCGCGTGAACTTCAGCTTGATTGTTTTGGTAACGCTTTGGAAATAGACTGATTATTTTGATCTGTGAAACGGTTATTAATGACTACTCGTTTTCTACATTCTTATATAATGTGGCCCACGTATTTACAATAACGGCACACTGGAGGACCTGGAGGAGATCGCATTTGGCTATTGGTCTCGTTTGAGTAACTGAAACGAAACCCTACACAGGTTTTGGTTCTGTTGGAGTCGACGCTGAGGCCAACGTCCTTGATTAGTTGAATTGGTATTTATTGCCGATGGATTACGCTTGCTCTGTCATATTTTTTCTTCGGGTACAGCGAAGTCAATGGCTTTATTTAAATTTTCACGGTCACGGCATCTGACTACTTGCATTGCAGCTGACTACATGGCCAGTGAGTTCACCTTTCTTTTTCGTGGGTATTGAAATTTTGATTTCGGTTGATAATTTGGATATGCATGTCTCTACGCGTAGTGCAAACTGGTTGACTGTTTTACTATTATTTTGACAACATTCTTGGAGGTCCGAGAGTAGTGCAGCGTAATGTGTTTTCAAGCCAAATTAATTTTTGAGAAATTCTTCTAACTGTTGCCAGTTCTACAATTCTTTGATGAATCACACGCTTTCGTTGTTAAGTTGTCTAAGTTGCCTTTAGGTATATTTTAATTTAACCTCTTGTTGAGGTGATGACGCAAAGCTTATAGCATTTCTGAATTTATTTTGAAAAGCATTATGTTTTTCGCGGTTTCCGTCGAATTTGTTAATGAGTTTACTTATAAAGTTTATGTCGATTTCTTTTGTTTCTTTAGACATAGCGCTAGGCTCGTCTTTAGGCATTGCGACTTAGTCAAAAGAAATCTAACGCGCGAAGTACGGAGTTGCGATTAGACAGGAATATTACACTATCCTCGAAACTGAATGATAAAATAATAAGAATAAGAAATATTTATTCATTTCAAAAAAATAAACTTACTTAGTTACTGTTCTGTTACATATTTTGTAAGTCTCATATTTTATTATTTTATAATTTCAAACACTATCACTGGGTTCCACACTAAGATTCCCTGTGTCTAGGAGACCATTCTTCCCATTTGTCTAGAACTTAATTATTATCCGATAATATGTACGAGTGGATTTATCACAAACATAGTATACAACACAGAAAAAAGAAAAAAAAAGAAAATTAAACAAAATAAAAACTAACACATTTATGTGTAAGGTAAGGTGCACACCTATATGTTGTATTTAACATTGGTCGCATTTGAATTTCGAATTTTTCTGTATTATTATACATTCATAGTACAGACCCTTTGAATGATTAATTATTTTCAATATACATTGAGATTATCAGGTTTAGTTATTTATTTAAGATTAATTATTTTCCATTTAAGGCACAGTACGCCTATAGGCTTAACAACAATGCAACTTCTATTGTGTCTGGTATACTGTCCGCGAATGAGTTAAGCATTATTAATTGAGATAAGATTTTTTATTAATGCCTCGGTAACTTCATATTTTTTGTTTTGTAACCATATATGTACCAATAGTCTACAACCTGATCTGGTCATATTTAAGAATTTGTTATTCGTTTTATATATTATAGTGTATAGATAATGACCCATAATCGTAATCGTTTGATCTGCGGCCTAAAACGGTTTTGGTCTTGGACCGGTCCCATTTATATGTTCTGTAAGAAGTGCGTGCCAGCTGTTTAGCTTGTCAGTGAAAATAGCAATATTGCTGAAGCTATATACAGTTGACGAACACTAAGTAACTGGCATTCAGTATAAAGTTTGTCAGTTGGATATCTCCTAGGTCGGCGGTACGCTATTTTGAAGATGGCTCTCTGGTTTGACGCTCAAGTTTGAGTAAATGCGATTTGCTAGTAGCTCCCCATACTGCTATACAATAATTTAGAACTGATTAGAAGAAGCTAATGTTAATCATTTTTATTAGGTCTAAATCAGCAACAGTGCTCAGTTTTTTGAAAATATGCATAAGTTTTTTTAGCCGTTTCGAGATGGCTCCTATCTGTTGCAACCAGTTGAGATTTTGGTCAATAACAATACCTAGATATTTAATGGTACTAACTGGTTCAAGTCGCTCACATTGGCATTGTAGAGGAGTTTTGTTTAGACAACAGTGAAGTTTAAGTTCAAGATTTTTTGACGGTGCTGACTTATTAGTTTTATAAAATGGGATGAGTTTGGTTTTATTAATGTAAGCATGAAGTAGATTTCGTTGAAGCCACTCACTCAAATCGTTTAGTTTTTCCTGTGCAACAGAACGGAGCTGGTTTTACGAGTGGTTTTAAAAAATAATTGCAGTGTCGTCTCCAAAAGTGAAGCATTTGTTAATTTTGTGAAGCACAAGTCATGTATATAAGCCAAGAACAGCGTAGGGTCAAGGACACTTCCCTGCGGCACGCCAAACTTTATGTCTGTATAGTCACTGAAAGAATCTCCGATGGATACTCTTTGGTTCCGATTAGAGAGATACGAGCGAAACCAGTCCAGAGCGATCTCTCTCACCCCAAAGAGATACCACAATAGAACAATAATTGATTAACTGAATGTTATTCAGTCTAGTACTTTAAAACTCGCATTTAATTGAAACTATGCGATGAAACTTCGTAGTTTAAATAACTGTTTCTATTGTCACAACACGGATAGCTTTGATGTACAATTAATGTACTTACAGGAACACTGCAACTACTAAGAGTACAGGAACCATTTCGTAGCGAGGCGAGATCACCCAAGGTGATTGATAGATGTTCGGAGTGTGCCAAACAAGGCACTTGAGGGTCTTATAAGACCAGTAGGGTAGAGTGGTGTTGGACGGAGAGATATAGCGACACAGATGGATAGGTATGGTAAGATAGTAAAATATTAAAAAAAATTTAAAATCAAATTAAAAGTATTCAGTGCTCAAAATACTTAACGTATTTTGCACGTGATAGAGCTATGCTGCAGGTATATTAGTAGTATACGGAGGTCACTCAATAAGTATTTAGATGCTCGAAATTTAAAAATGGAACGCACCCGTGTTATATGTTTCTAAGAAGTAAATTTATTTAAAAATAAAATTCCATAAGCCAATTGTTCAATACTAAAAAAAAAAAAAAACAAAGTTCTATAATTTTCCTGCAACACTTCCCGCGCTTTTCATTTTAAATGATGGATCTTAACTGCATCTCAACATTTGCGCGCTATGATATATTATGATTTTGAATTTGGTTTAACCGAACAATTAAGTTTATAACGGTTACAATCAGCACTATGGGGACTCAGCTCTATGACGCGCAACAATTTTTAGGTGGTTTGCTGAATTCAAAAGGGGTACAATTATTCATAAAGATAACCAAAGAACCGGGGTCCCGCAAACAGCTGTAACGACAGAACATGTATGGACTACTGAAATGCCGGTGCAAGAAGACCCACGAATCACATATACGGACATCGAAAAGATTGTAAGCATTAGTTCGGGGAGCACTCATACCATCTTAGATGAAACACTTGGAGTGGGGAAGCTTTGTTTTCTATGGATCCCTCGTTTGCTCTCTAAAAGCGAAAAACAGTCTCATGTGGATTGGTGCCATGAAATGCGTCTACGTTTTGAAAACGGGGCATCTAGGCGTGGTGACGAGACATAGATTTATCAATATGATCCGGAAAATAAAAGGCAATCATCGGTATCGGTCTACTCAGAAGGACAGTTACCGACAAAACTTCAAAGACATCGCAAAGTGGACAAAAAATGGTGGCTTGTTTTTTATTCTCGCGGAGGGAACATTTGGCGACGTCAATGCTGGAAAATAGTAGGTCAGTCAACTCTGAATGGTATACTACAGTTGCATTATCCAAAGCTTTTCAAGCTGTGCGAGGGAGAAGACCAAAGACGGGGCTTCGGGGAATCATGCTGCGTCACGATAACGCCTATTCACATACCTCCCTTAGAACAAATGAATTTATTGAAGAATCTGGTGTTGGTGAGTCACCCACCCTACAACCCTGACTTAGAACGTTGTGATTTCTTTTTGTTCCCAAGAGTTAAATATAAAAAAAAATCAAGCTTTTTTCAAGCGCCGAAGAAGCCGTGGCTGCCTACGGAGAAGCGATTTAGGACCTGTCAGATCAAGACTGGCAAAAGTGTTTTCAGAGTTGGTTTAGGCTAATAGACATTGAAAAGAGCATAATGGAGAATATTTTGAAAAGATGCAAAATAAATATTAATAAAATTATTCATTTAGACATATTCATCAACTCAAAAGGCTTCGACTGTTTACTTAGATAACAACGCCTGTAGCAAATCTCATTATCTTGAATAGAAGTTCAACAAAACTCCTTAAAACACAAAACAGGTTGAGCCAAAATTCCTTTGAACCCTCAGGAATAATTAAGAGTAATTTAAAAACTTAACGCGGAACAACAATATAATAATTAATAATGTTCCTTAGTTCCTTCCCTTTTGGTGCCTTTGAAATGGCAATGTTTTTGATTTTGAGGTTTGGGTCTCAATAAACACCACCGTGAGCTCGTTATTCGTTTACATCATCATTTGATTTGCCCTGAGTGTATTCCGTGGAGTGTATAATTGCCTTCGTTACAATTTACCGCGTGAACTTCAGCTTGATTGTTTTGGTAACGCTTTGGAAATAGACTGATTATTTTGATCTGTGAAGCGGTTATTAATGACTACTCGTTTTCTACATTCTTATATAATGTGGCCCACGTATTTACAATAACGGCACACTGGAGGACCTGGAGGAGATCGCATTTGGCTATTGGTCTCGTTTGAGTAACTGAAACGAAACCCTACACAGGTTTTGGTTCTGTTGGAGTCGACGCTGAGGCCAACGTCCTTGATTAGTTGAATTGGTATTTATTTCCGATGGATTACGCTTGCTCTGTCATATTTTTTCTTCGGGTACAGCGAAGTCAATGGCTTTATTTAAATTTTCACGGTCACGGCATCTGACTACTTGCATTGCAGCTGACTACATGGCCAGTGAGTTCACCTTTCTTTTTCGTGGGTATTCAAATTTTGATTTCGGTTGATAATTTGGATATGCATGTCTCTACGCGTAGTGAAAACTGGTTGACTGTTTTACTATTATTTTGACAACATTCTTGGAGGTCCGAGAGTAGTGCAGCGTAATGGTTTTCAAGCCAAATTAATTTTTGAGAAATTCTTCTAACTGTTGCCAGTTCTACAATTCTTTGATGAATCACACGCTTTCGTTGTTAAGTTGTCTAAGTTGCCTTTAGGTATATTTTAATTTAACCTCTTGTTGAGGTGATGACGCAAAGCTTATAGCATTTCTGAATTTATTTTGAAAAGCATTATGTTTTTCGCGGTTTCCGTCGAATTTGTTAATGAGTTTACTTATAAAGTTTATGTCGATTTCTTTTGTTTCTTTAGACATAGCGCTAGGCTCGTCTTTAGGCATTGCGACTTAGTCAAAAGAAATCTAACGCGCGAAGTACGGAGTTGCGATTAGACAGGAATATTACACTATCCTCGAAACTGAATGATAAAATAATAAAAATAAGAAATATTTATTCATTTCAAAAAAATAAACTGACTTAGTTACTGTTCTGTTACATATTTTGTAAGTCTCATATTTTATTATTTTATAATTTCAAACACTATCACTGGGTTCCACACTAAGATTCCCTGTGTCTAGGAGACCATTCTTCCCATTTGTCTAGAACTTAATTATTATCCGATAATATGTACGAGTGGATTTATCACAAACATAGTATACAACACAGAAAAAAGAAAAAAAAAGAAAATTAAACAAAATAAAAACTAACACATTTATGTGTAAGGTAAGGTGCACACCTATATGTTGTATTTAACATTGGTCGCATTTGAATTTCGAATTTTTCTGTATTATTATACATTCATAGTACAGACCCTTTGAATGATTAATTATTTTCAATATACATTGAGATTATCAGGTTTAGTTATTTATTTAAGATTAATTATTTTCCATTTAAGGCACAGTACGCCTATAGGCTTAACAACAATGCAACTTCTATTGTGTCTGGTATACTGTCCGCGAATGAGTTAAGCATTATTAATTGAGATAAGATTTTTTATTAATGCCTCGGTAACTTCATATTTTTTGTTTTGTAACCATATATGTACCAATAGTCTACAACCTGATCTGGTCATATTTAAGAATTTGTTATTCGTTTTATATATTATAGTGTATAGATAATGACCCATAATCGTAATCGTTTGATCTGCGGCCTAAAACGGTTTTGGTCTTGGACCGGTCCCATTTATATGTTCTGTAAGAAGTGCGTGCCAGCTGTTTAGCTTGTCAGTGAAAATAGCAATATTGCTGAAGCTATATACAGTTGACGAACACTAAGTAACTGGCATTCAGTATAAAGTTTGTCAGTTGGATATCTCCTAGGTCGGCGGTACGCTATTTTCAAGATGGCTCTCTGGTTTGACGCTCAAGTTTGAGTAAATGCGATTTGCTAGTAGCTCCCCATACTGCTATACAATAATTTAGAACTGATTAGAAGAAGCTAATGTTAATCATTTTTAAATAAAATAATAAAATCAGCAACAATGCTCAGTTTTTTGAAAATATGCATAAGTTTTTTTAGCCGTTTCGAGATGGCTCCTATCTGTTGCAACCAGTTGAGATTTTGGTCAATAACAATACCTAGATATTTAATGGTACTAACTGGTTCAAGTCGCTCACATTGGCTTTGTAGAGGAGCTTTGTTTAGACAACAGTGAAGTTTAAGTTCAAGATTTTTTGACGGTGCTGACTTATTAGTTTTATAAAATGGGATGAGTTTGGTTTTATTAATGTAAGCATGAAGTAGATTTCGTTGAAGCCACTCACTCAAATCGTTTAGTTCTTCCTGTGCAACAGAACGGAGCTGGTTTTACGAGTGGTTTTAAAAAATAATTGCAGTGTCGTCTCCAAAAGTGAAGCATTTGTTAATTTTGTGAAGCACAAGTCATGTATATAAGCCAAGAACAGCGTAGGGTCAAGGACACTTCCCTGCGGCACGCCAAACTTTATGTCTGTATAGTCACTGAAAGAATCTCCGATGGATACTCTTTGGTTCCGATTAGAGAGATACGAGCGAAACCAGTCCAGAGCGATCTCTCTCACCCCAAAGAGATACCACAATAGAACAATAATTGATTAACTGAATGTTATTCAGTCTAGTACTTTAAAACTCGCATTTAATTGAAACTATGCGATGAAACTTCGTAGTTTAAATAACTGTTTCTATTGTCACAACACGGATAGCTAAATCAGCAACAGTGCTCAGTTTTTTGAAAATATGCATAAGTTTTTTTAGCCGTTTCGAGATGGCTCCTATCTGTTGCAACCAGTTGAGATTTTGGTCAATAACAATACCTAGATATTTAATGGTACTAACTGGTTCAAGTCGCTCACATTGGCATTGTAGAGGAGCTTTGTTTAGACAACAGTGAAGTTTAAGTTCAAGATTTTTTGACGGTGCTGACTTATTAGTTTTATAAAATGGGATGAGTTTGGTTTTATTAATGTAAGCATGAAGTAGATTTCGTTGAAGCCACTCACTCAAATCGTTTAGTTCTTCCTGTGCAACAGAACGGAGCTGGTTTTATGAGTGGTTTTAAAAAATAATTGCAGTGTCGTCTCCAAAAGTGAAGCATTTGTTAATTTTGTGAAGCACAAGTCATGTATATAAGCCAAGAACAGCGTAGGGTCAAGGACACTTCCCTGCGGCACGCCAAACTTTATGTCTGTATAGTCACTGAAAGAATCTCCGATGGATACTCTTTGGTTCCGATTAGAGAGATACGAGCGAAACCAGTCCAGAGCGATCTCTCTCACCCCAAAGAGATACCACAATAGAACAATAATTGATTAACTGAATGTTATTCAGTCTAGTACTTTAAAACTCGCATTTAATTGAAACTATGCGATGAAACTTCGTAGTTTAAATAACTGTTTCTATTGTCACAACACGGATAGCTTTGATGTAAAATTAATGTACTTACAGGAACACTGCGACTACTAAGAGTACAGGAACCATTTCGTAGCGAGGCGAGATCACCCAAGGTGATTGATAGATGTTCGGAGTGTGCCAAACAAGGCACTTGAGGGTCTTATAAGACCAGTAGGGTAGAGTGGTGTTGGACGGAGAGATATAGCGACACAGATGGATAGGTATGGTAAGATAGTAAAATATTAAAAAAAATTTAAAATCAAATTAAAAGTATTCAGTGCTCAAAATACTTAACGTATTTTGCACGTGATAGAGCTATGCTGCAGGTATATTAGTAGTATACGGAGGTCACTCAATAAGTATTTAGATGCTCCAAATTTAAAAATGGAACGCACCCGTGTTATATGTTTCTAAGAAGTAAATTTATTTAAAAATAAAATTCCATAAGCCAATTGTTCAATACTAAAAAAAAAAAACAAAGTTCTATAATTTTCCTGCAACACTTCCCGCGCTTTTCATTTTAAATGATGGATCTTAACTGCATCTCAACATTTGCGCGCTATGATATATTAGTATTTTGAATTTGGTTTAACCGAACAATTAAGTTTATAACGGTTACAATCAGCACTATGGGGACTCAGCTCTATGACGCGCAACAATTTTTAGGTGGTTTGCTGAATTCAAAAGGGGTACAATTATTCATAAAGATAACCAAAGAACCGGGGTCCCGCAAACAGCTGTAACGACAGAACATGTATGGACTACTGAAATGCCGGTGCAAGAAGACCCACGAATCACATATACGGACATCGAAAAGATTGTAAGCATTAGTTCGGGGAGCACTCATACCATCTTAGATGAAACACTTGGAGTGGGGAAGCTTTGTTTTCTATGGATCCCTCGTTTGCTCTCTAAAAGCGAAAAACAGTCTCATGTGGATTGGTGCCATGAAATGCGTCTACGTTTTGAAAACGGGGCATCTAGGCGTGGTGACGAGACATAGATTTATCAATATGATCCGGAAAATAAAAGGCAATCATCGGTATCGGTCTACTCAGAAGGACAGTTACCGACAAAACTTCAAAGACATCGCAAAGTGGACAAAAAATGGTGGCTTGTTTTTTATTCTCGCGGAGGGAACATTTGGCGACGTCAATGCTGGAAAATAGTAGGTCAGTCAACTCTGAATGGTATACTACAGTTGCATTATCCAAAGCTTTTCAAGCTGTGCGAGGGAGAAGACCAAAGACGGGGCTTCGGGGAATCATGCTGCGTCACGATAACGCCTATTCACATACCTCCCTTAGAACAAATGAATTTATTGAAGAATCTGGTGTTGGTGAGTCACCCACCCTACAACCCTGACTTAGAACGTTGTGATTTCTTTTTGTTCCCAAGAGTTAAATATAAAAAAAAATCAAGCTTTTTTCAAGCGCCGAAGAAGCCGTGGCTGCCTACGGAGAAGCGATTTAGGACCTGTCAGATCAAGACTGGCAAAAGTGTTTTCAGAGTTGGTTTAGGCTAATAGACATTGAAAAGAGCATAATGGAGAATATTTTGAAAAGATGCAAAATAAATATTAATAGTTTCTAGAATACTTTTTGTATATCTTAATACTTATTGAGTGTTCTACATATGGTAGAACGAATGGGTCGGCTCAACCGGGGAAGGACCACGCTCTCACAGAATACCAGCGTAAAATAGCAGTTTAACTCTGCTGTGTTTCGTATGGTGCGTGTTGAGAACCGGAGATCCTTTTAACTGGAAAAGAGGCATTCCATCTTAGTCCTCACGGGTGACAATGCATTTGCATTTTGATTCGCAAACGAGGATAGATGTAGATGTCTATGGGCCACAGCAACCACTTACCATCAGGTGGACTGTGTGCTCGTTTGTTACCCTAAAAATAATAATTTAACGCATTAAAAATAAAGAAAAATAATAAAACGTTCTAGTATATATATACAGTATGTAAAAAAAAAACCCGTTGATCGTCTCAGGGACGAATGGTTGTACACATAAGTATGGCAATTATGATAATGAAATTTTCTGGTTGTAATTAATGACATTTTAGAGTTTCTAATCAGATTACTTAGTAAATTTAATATTTCTAAAAATGTTATTTGCTTCTGAACTTACCGACACGTGCCCACATATCTACGGCCGCTGTGATGTCACTGACACCGCCGCCACAAAGCAAGCCGCTGCGTGGCTCGAGCACCCTAAGTTTTTTTTGTAAATCGTTATATCTAGACACAGTTATTCTCTGAAAATTTAAATTTAAAAATAATAGAAATTATAATTAAAAATAATTTTTATTACTTTTGTGCTGTCCCTTCTTGAATAACTAATAATATTATAATATTATTATTATAGTTAATATTATTTTATATTTTATAACTGGAACCTCTGGAACCTCTTTTTCGGATATGGTCAAAAAAGGTGGCCAAACCCTCATTCGCCCAAACAATCTTAGTACCCTAGCAATTTATCCGAGGGGCAAGTCCAAATCCAGTGATGACACGAAGTGCCTCTTACAAAAAATAATTTCCCCAGAAGAACTCAAACTACATGTCCGGGGCATGAGGAAGGTCAATAATGGGGGAGTTATAATTAGCGCTGAGACAAAAGGGGATATCGACAAATTAAAGAACTCCGAGAAGCTTGTATCTTCTGGCCTTACCATGGAAGAGCCGACTAAACGACGTCCGAGGATTGCAATTGTTGGTGTCCCTTTAGCCCTCACGGATAAAGAAGTGCTCGAGTGTATCTTCGAACAAAATATTGTCGATAAATTTCCCAAAGCCACGCGTGATTCTTTCCTGGCAACAGTCAAACTGAGCCATAAATCAGGTAAGAAAAACCTTCCTACATGTAATTACATTATCGAAGTGCCACCTAGCATCAGGAAGGCCCTTATCAATCAAGGACGAATATATATTAATTGGACCTCATGCCCAGTCAGAGACTTTACAATAGTAACAAGATGCTTCAACTGCCAGCAGTTTGGTCACTCAGCTAAGTTTTGTCGTGAAAGTTGCCCTACATGTAACTACTGTGGAGAGCTTGGGCATTCCTTTAAAGAATGTAATAACAAGGCGCACGCCCCCGTTTGCGCGACGTGTAAACGTTTTAAAAGAAAATGCGACCACAAAACTGGTGATGAAAGCTGTCCAGCACGTAAATTCGTAGAGGAGAAATATATCAACTCCATAGATTATGAGGGCGCCTAAGAGCGCCGTGTATTATATTATTAACTTAGCTCTTAAACACTAGTTTTAGTTTATCCTTAAGCTTAAGTATGGCGAATCAATTACTCAATGACCTAGAAAACTTTTCTGTGTCTGACGCTAAAACGTGTAATGTTGATGACTGTAAACACTTCCTTCCACGTACTGAAAATAAGTTAGTCTTACTTACACAAAATATTAGAAGCATAAATCGGAATATAACCGGGTTTGAAGTCTTGTTGCATAGACTGGATATAAAATGTGATATTATTGTCCTTACAGAATGTTGGCTGTCAACCTCCCACCCCACCTACCGATTCTAGATGGCTATTCTTTACACAAAACCGAAAAAAACATAAATCAAAATGACGGTTTAGTAATCTATGTTAAAAATAATTTAAAAGTAACTGTTACAGAACCTACATTCCAGGATAGTAATTGCTTAATCATTAGAATTAATTCCGAGACGATTGTTATCGCAATTTACAGACCTCCTTCACAAAATATTGATAGATTCCTAGAGTCCCTTGATATTACCTTAAACAAACTTAGCTCGTATAAAAATATAATCTTAACGGGTGACATAAATATTAACATTACCCCTGGAAAAACAGATAACCATGCACATAACTACCTAAATATTTGCTCTTTTCATGGACTATTACCAACACATTACCACCCTACACATCAAAGTGGCTCTTGTTTAGACCATTTTGTGATTAAATCACATAAACCTTCTTTAACATTAGTTACTAATTCCTTGCTTACTGATCATCAAGCAATTTTACTAACATTACAATTAGCCTTACCTAGGAAAAACTGCATACGCAACGACACTAAAGTCCATATGACGAACCTTGAAAATCACATTCGTAGCATTAATTTTGACGTTGTTTACTGCTCTGACAATGCAAATACGTCCTGGAGTTACTTTATAAATTCTTTACAATATGCAATAATGAATAATACATCAACAATAAAACTATCATGTAAGTATTATAATATTAAACCTTGGATAACACCTGGTCTCGTCCGCTGTATAAGAAATAGAGACAAACTTCATTTAAAATCTAAACTTTCTCCTGATAATTTAATACTTTCTACTACTTATAAAAGATATAGGAATTTTTGCAATAAACTATTAAAAAACCTCAAAATACAATATGACAAAAATGTTTTACAAAAGGCCGGTAAAAACAGTAAACTTGTATGGAAGTTCATTAAAAATAATACCTTCAGTTCAAAAAATCTTGGACCCCCACTTGATCTACTGTTATTAGACAAAAGCCCAAATGAAGCAACCAATAAAGTGAATAATTATTTTATTAATATTGGCAAAAAAATAGCAGAGACAACTTTAAAATTAAGCAACACTCGTAATCCAATTTTTATGCCCACATCCTTTTCTAAGTTAAATTCTTTTGTATTGTTAAATACCGATATTGATGAGATTTTAAGTATAATATCTGGCTTAAAAGAAGATTGTGCAGTTGGATAGGACAATATACCTAATCGCATTCTGAAAAGATTTAAACATTTACTGGCCGCCCCGTTAACACATATATTTCAATTATGCCTAACAAATGGTATTTTCCCGAAACTGCTTAAAAAAGCAGTGGTTTCTCCTATTCACAAAGCTGGTGATAAAAACTTAGTTAATAACTATAGGCCGATTTCAGTTCTATCTGGTTTATCCAAAATTTTAGAAAAGATCATAAATACCAGGTTAATAAAATATCTGGAAACTAATAACTTGCTGTCAGACAGACAATTTGGGTTTAGGCCTAAGAGATCTTGTAATGATGCCTTGCACCAATTGACAGAGTATGTCACAAGTAATCTTGACAATGGTTTATACTCAATTGGGATCTTCCTAGACCTTGCCAAAGCATTTGATACTATCTCTTGCCCTTTACTATTGCAAAAGCTTGAAACACTTGGCATAAGGGGAACTCAACTACAAATTTTTTCCGATTATCTAAGTGATCACTTTCAATGTGTAAAAGTCGGTGAGTATACAAGTACTGAATTACACAACAGTTCTTTTGGAATCCCACAGGGTAGTATCCTGGGGCCTACATTGTTCCTAATTTATATAAATGACTTATGCAATCTTCAACTTCAAAATGGTGTCATAATGTCTTATGCGGATGACACAGCCCTGTTATTCTCAGCTAAATCACGAGATGAGGTTTATAAATACGCTCAGCAAGGCTTTAATATAGTATCCAATTGGCTTATAAATAATCTCCTAAGTTTAAACGCAGATAAAACACAATATATGTTATTTTTAATGAGAAATAATAACATACCTGCTGACCTTAATATTTACGCTCATCATTGTAACTCGTATGACGACATTGCATGTGCATGTCCCGCTTTAACAAAAACAGACAATATAAAATATCTAGGTATCACGTTTGACACAAATTTAAATTTCCGCAAGCACATCGATTTACTTTGTGCTAGAGTTCGTAAATTAATATATATTTTTAAATATCTTCGTAACATCGCTGACTTCAAATTGATAAGACAGGTTTATTTAGCTTTGTGTCAATCCATACTCACTTATGGCATTACTTCCTGGGGTGGTGCTTCTAAAACAATATTGCTCCCACTAGAACGTGCTCAGAGAGCAGTTCTAAAGGTAGCCACTTTCCGTCCATTCATGTTTCCTACACATCAACTGTACTTGGTATGTAGTGTACTAACTGTCCGTCAGTTGTTTATCCTGAAAATCATATTAAAAGAACATACCGAACTTCCATTTAACTTAAAATCCATAGACAGGAGAAGAATGGACTTAGTTTGTGTAAACCCTCAAACCAAACACGCATTTGTGAACAAATTTTACATATTTTTAGGACCCTTTCTATATAACAAGCTCAACAAGTCACTAAAGGTATATAGTCTAAGTTATAAGGACTGTAATATAAGTGTAAGGGAATTTCTAAATAAATTAAATTACGAAGACACAGAGAAGTTGTTAGATATACTAAAATAGTTTGTATTAATTGTAGGCAATAAATAATTGTTATTTAGTTATTTTATTTATTATACAATTTAGTTTAATTATTTAAA
This sequence comes from Parnassius mnemosyne, assembly GCA_963668995.1. Lineage (NCBI taxonomy): Eukaryota > Metazoa > Arthropoda > Insecta > Lepidoptera > Papilionidae > Parnassius > Parnassius mnemosyne. Next base: position 57,630,126 of record CAVLGL010000093.1, read on the forward strand.
TATCTAGTGTCCTACATTATTAAACCGTTTGTATAAGTGATGTCTGAAACACAGGTACTCAACCTAGTTCAGGCAGGTAGCTAATATTATAAATATGAATTTTCTATCTTCTTTTGTAGATTCCACATTATTTAGCTACACATAGTTTTAATTTTATCATAGCATGTTATTTTTGTTAGACTTATTGTTACTTTATTAATTGTAATCATTCTGATTCCTGTATGTCAACATGTGTAATTCGAAATGAAATAAATATTTATTATTATTATTATTATTAATATCTTACAAATATCATTTTACGATGTCATTTAATAACGAGAATAATTCTTAGATCCGCTTAGTAGATGACGATGCTTTGACGAGTTCTAACAGTTTCTGAAATTACATTGAGATGAAATATACGTTGTTCATTCATTCGTTACAATCGATCGAAGGCAACTACTGAACTTAGGCTTCCCCAAAGATAATCTCATAAGGGTATGCGCATTCCAAAAATGAAAAGTATTTGCCATGCTTTTTACTTTTGGCATACGGGTTAGCAATCGCAGTTTTTTTTTTACTTTGGATCTATTTGGTAAGAAGATGCTGTTGCCAATTTCATGCATTCCGTCTACCCCCTTTAACCACACCCACGGGGCGATATGGGCTAGTGGATATTATTTCAAAAGCAATACACATTGTTATTGAATACTTAATTTATAAATTTCCACTTTATAACGGAAATTATTGTTTAAATAAATTCCTATTCAAAGAATATAATGAACAAAATAAAATTACTATACAATACTATACTATAAAATTACTATACTAACAATTATCCCAAATTTCTTTTACAGCGTTTACCCAATAACATACTAGCAAAACAATTTTTTCACGACAATTTTGTAAACTTGTCTTAAAATGTGGTATAATGTAAGATTTCCGGTAAATGAAAAAATATTTCAATATTTAAATTCAAAAGTATTCGTATTATTTTCAAATAAAAAAATAATAATTTATCAATAACTTTTCTCCGTACAAATTTGATATCTCCCAGTAAAAACTGGAGCACCATATTTCACCCTCTAACGTAGTTTAAGTTTTTCAAAATCCTTTATTATAAGATGCCTATGTAATAAAGGGACGCTATTGTCCCAATTTCACGTTTCTATATCCAAAGGATTAAAAAATATATTTTTCATAAAACATTAAGCTTAGGTTTAAAAAATTAGGGACGTACATTAATTAATCATCATCATCAAAATTCATCAAAACCACCAATACAAGTCATGAGATATGGTTCGATCCCCTCATCTCCCTCCCCCCCAAATCTCATGTTACATCATTAAAAAATAATGATTATTTGTAGTGTAAATACGTCTGTCTTGATCTGTGCTTGATTGCGTTGGGTTTATTTACAAAAAAAAATATTTGTTTGATTATTTTTATAAAATTTGTGGAGTGGGCATAACCGCGATGAATATTATTTTGTAGAATTAAGCCAAATTTTACTTAATTTAACCCAATTTTTTCGAAATTTCATTCTGTTTCTTGCGGAAAAAAATTACGTGATACATGCCGAGTCCCTCCCTCTCCCCTACGTGAGATTGGGTGAGATCCGACTCGATTTCCTCCCACCTAAACACTTCATGTAATTAATGGACGCCCCTTAAGTGTAAAATATTGAAAAAATTAAAAATGTGTATTATATTATACCTCAATTCAAATTTCAAAAAAACATTCCATGTAAAGAAATCATAGTGTACATAGAAAGTAATTCCGGACAATTTCAAAGTCCCGGGCCACGGGACAGCCTATAATCAAAGTTCCGGGAATTCCCGGGACTTCGAAACTTTTAAGAAAAAGCTTTTTGTTTTTTTTAAGATGGGTAAACCTTTTTTGAAGAATTTTAATTGAGTTAATTTCTAGTGAAACGTATTAAAAAGAGGCATTTTTTGTAAAATCAACATATATTTAACAATTAAACAGAAAATTAAATAACTTTAACGCTAATTTCAGTCTTAATAATTGCTTTGTTTGTTTCTTTTAGTCACACACAGATGCACTTCTAAACAGTTAAATCTTATAGTTATGAAACGAACTTAGTTAAAAATCGTAATAATCTATAATATAAACATGAATCGCTGAATGTGTTGCTAAGCGCAAATCTCGAGAGCAGCTGAACCGATTTCGCTAATTCTTTTTTTATAATATTCCTTGAAGTACGAGAATGGTTCCTACGGAGAGAAAAATTTAAAAAATTGCCTGAAAAAGTCTAAAAACAACACTTTTCTACATTCCCATACAAAAGATTCATAATAATACTTAAGTCAATTTGAACTTTAATACCATACCATAAAGTTTAAGTGTTAGTGGAGGGGTTCCGGGAAGGCAAAACAATTGAGTGACGTTAGTATCGTATAAATATTAATGTCAATATTTATCAACATTTATACACACTGGCAGATTGCTGATGTTATAAGGACTAACTTGGGCTGCTTTCATTTTAGGGTTCGGCGAAAAATAAATCCACCCGGGCGAAGTCGCGGGGATCAACTAGTTCTTAATAAGTTTACTATTATCTAGTAATTCTAGTATCTAATAATAGTTCATAATCTCATTGTTAATTCTCATAATCACATTTGTTTCATTTATTGTATTGCGTACTCAGTAGTTACGTAGTAGACCAAGTAATTATTCATTAAAGTAACACATGGCACTAGGCTCCTAAAATTATCTATACATCTATATATAGTTATACAAATAAATAAAACTGGAGTGTCTGTTTGTAATGTTAAAAGAACAACTTTTTACTCAATGCATATGAATGTATATACGGTACTTATAACAAAAACACAATTTTTGAAATTTTTGTCTGTCTGTCGGTCTGTCTATCTGTCTGTCTGTTTGTTCCGGGTAATCTCCGAAACGGCTAGACCGATTTCGACGAAATTTTCACTGGCAAATAGCTAATGTTTTAAGGAGTAACTTAGGCTACCTATATTTGAGAAAAAAATTGGGTTCTGAGCAATAAAATTAAAACCCTCAATTACACGCGGGCGAAGTCGCGGCGCACAGCTAGTTTGAAAATAAAAATGATTACATAACAATTTCGACAATCTTGTCTCGTCTCAAGTCTCGACCCGAAAGTTCCGGGACTCGAGACAACTAAAATTACGAAAAGTACCGGGATTTCGAGACACGAGACGTCCCGGGACTCGAAACCTAATGTAAAGGTACTTTTGTTAAGAACATAACACGTCATTGCGTTGTGTGCAAATTCATGGTTTGTGTTCAAATTCTTATCAAAACGTGAATTATTTGCTATCAAACTCAAAGTTCCAACTTAAGTTCACCGATATATTCTTCGAAAAATTCCGATTGTTTCTAATTGAAAAAAAATTAATATTGCCCGATATCGAGATTTCCTCCTCTCTTTCTCGCAGAACAATACCGCAGTGGAAATTCGGACAATTTATATGCATGAAGTATTCCAGTTATAGTACATTTATTGCACGGCTTAGCTTAACTGCAGTGTGCAAATCAGCTGTGAGTACTATTTATTGCACCATGATCTTTTATTCGGTTTAATAACTGACTAGAGAATACAGACTATCAAAAATGAATTGGGAATGGACGGGACAATACTATGGAATGCATTTAGAATGATGAACAAAAACTGCCAATCTATAGATATCTCAGAACGATTAACATATTGAAGATAACGTCCATTAGAGACAATTAGATATTGATGAATTTGAAAAACGTGAATGAATGTAAAAGCTTACTTTGTAGATTGTTAATATTAGTGCGATCTAAATGGATGGCAAAAATTATAAATTGTGTGTTTATAGTAATAATTATGTTTTAATTGTACATAAAAGTGCTATTGAAGAAAATGTTGAAAAAATAAAATAAATAAAAGATACTAACGGATGTGACCTAATGGAAGAGATGCAACGTGCATTAGCAAACGGAAGATACGACCGTATTTTACGCCTGACATTGAAAAATATCGCTTTATATTAAGGAAGATTGCCAGACAACTTACATACGCTCACATTTCAGTGTTCTTGTATAAGATTTATCATTAGTTTTTCTATTATTTTGTATGTAATGTATGTAAAACGCCTTAACATACATAAATGATGCGTAGAGAAACTTCCAGACAATTATTTTGTTGCTATGCAAACTTGCATACAGACACTCTCTCTCTCTCTCTCTCTCTCTCTCTCTCTCTCTCTCTCTCTATTATTAAAAACTTTTCGTACCGTATTTTAACAAATGAACTGATGATGTTCTTTTCTATTCTATTTTATTATCCCTCTCTCTCTTTTTCTCTATCTCTCTGTTTTTATTTCTATTGTAATGCATTTTTACTGCACTAAAAGTATCGGGAATGGAATATTTCCACTGTTCCTGTCATATTAAAATCTTTTTAATTGAAAACTCCTTGGTTTTAAAATGCCGTGTAGTGGCGGTCAAGAATATCCACTACCCTAATTCTCCCGTGGGTGTCGTAAAAGTCGACAAAGGGAAACAGGCAGGAGATGGGCAGCAGCATCTTCCTGATAATAGCCAAAATTACAATAAAAAAACTGCGGATGCCAACCCGCTCGCCAAGCGTGGCAACTATGGTAAATACCCCCCAATGATTAAAGCAACAAACTGACGGCCCCCAGTCCCCGGCGGCCCCGCTATTCCTGGCTACGGTGGCGACCATGGTAACGGCGGGGCGGGGGTGCTAAGAATCTCCGGTGGAGGTTCGGTTGCCACCTAAGACGACTCGACCTGGCAACGTACAACGCACGCACCCTGAGGACTGACGAGAAGATCGTGGAGCTGGAAGAAGAGATAGACAAGTTGCGCTGGCATATTATAGGATTATCCGAAGTCCGAAGAGAGGGGGAGGACACGGTAATCCTCGAATCCGGCAACTTGCTCTATCACCGGTAAGGCGACCATCTGTCCCAAGGAGGTGTCGGATTTATCGTCCACAAGTCTCTCGTTAAAAACGTTGTAAAGATCGAGAGTGTGTCGACGTAGGTTGCGTACCTTATACTCAGAATCACCAAAAGGTATTCGCTGAAGGTCATACAGGTTTACGCACCAACCACGGCAACCTCGACTGCAATGTAGTGGACGATATGTATGACAAGCTCGTGGAAACTGTCCATGCGGTCGGAGCTAAGTTCTGCAAGACCCGCCGCAGAAGAACACAAAAACTCTCCGATCACACTCTTAATCTCATGGCTGTTAGACGGGAAATGAAGCTACATTCTTCAACAGACTTGACAGCATACAGGCATCTGAACAGACAGATCTCCAAATGCATGCGGCGGGACTTACGCAACTTTAATACAGCTCGTATTGAAGAAGCGATCGAGCGGAACCAGGGCTTCAAAGTCTTTTCCAGAGATCTGTCTGCCAGAAAGAGCCAACTGTCAAGCCTGAAGACAGAATATGGCAGCATCGTTTCCGGGACACCTGAGATTTTGAGTGAGATTGAGAGGTTCTATGGGCAGCTGTACACGTCATCGTTGGAGCCACACGCAAGTGTGAGTAACGATCCAAGAGCGAGTTTCATCCGACACTATTCCGAAGATATCCCGGACTTCAGTCTGAACGAGATTAGAATGGCTCTCCTGCACCTTAAAAACGGTAAAAAGGCCCCAGGCGAGGATGGACTTACAGCGGAGCTTCTGAAAGCGGGTGCAAAACCGGTACTTGAAGTCCTTTAGAAGCTTTTTAATTCCGTCCTCCATGGTGGCATTACACCGGAGGCGTGAAGCAGAAGTGTGGTGGTCTTATTCTTCAAGAAAGACGACAACGCTCTCTTGAAGAACTACAGACCGATTTCTCTTCTAAGCCGCGTCTACGTGTTGTTTTCGAGAGTCATTACGAATCGTCTCGCGCGCAGACTTGACGACTTCCAGCCTCCCGAACAAGTCGGATTCCGAAATGGCTTTAGCACCATAGACCACATACATACCCTTCGGCAAATGATACAGAAGTCCGAAGAGTACAATTTGCCACTATGTCTGGCGTATGTGGACTATGAGAAAGCCTTTGATTCCGTCGAAATTTGGACGGTGCTGCAGTCCCTTCAGCGATTCCAAGTTGTCTGTCGGTATATCGAAGTGTTGAGTTTTGGTACAGTAGATCTACGATGGCTATCCGAGTACAGAACCAGAGTACGAAACCTATCCAATTGCAGAGAGGTGTAAGACAGGGTGACGTCATATCCCAGAAACTCTTTACCGCTGCATTGGAAGACGTTTTCAAGCTTCTGTACTGGAAAGGATACGGTATCAACATCAATGGCGAGTACATCACTCACCTTCGATTTTCCGACGATATTGTCCTTATGGCAGAATCGCTGGAGGACCTAAGCACTAAGCTCAATGACCTCAATAGTGTCTCCCAACGAATAGGTCTTAGGATGAACATGGACAAAACAAAGATCATGTTTAATGTCCATGTCACACCTAAGCCGGTAGTTGTTGGGAGCACTAAGCTCGGAGTTGTTGACGAGTATGTTTACCTGGGACAAATAGTCCAACTAGGTAAGTCCAACTTCGACCGAGAGGTCAATCGACGGATTCAACTCGCCTGGGCAGCGTTTGGGAAGCTACGACACATTTTCTCCTCAGACATACCTCAAAACCTTAAAACGAAACTGTACAACCAGTGCGTGTTGCCAGTGATGTCTTACGGAACTGAGACGTGGTCCTTCTTAGCTGGCCATATGAGGAAGCTCAAGGTTGCTCAGCGAGCTATGGAGAGGGCTATGCTCGGAGTTTCTCTGCGTGATAAACTTAGAAATGAGGATATTTGCAGTAGAACTAGGGTAACCGACATAGCCCAACAGATTAGTAAGCTGAAGTGGCAGTGGGTCGGCCATATAGCTCGAATAACCGACAACCGATGGGGAAGAAAGCCTCGTACCGGTAGTCGAAGTGTAGGGCGACCCCCCACGAGATGGAGTGACGAACTGGTAAGGCATGCAGGAAGTCGATGGATGCAGGTGGCTCAGGACCATGCTTTGTGGCATTCCTTCGGGGAGGCCTATGTTCAGCAGTGGACTTATGAAAGGCTGTAATGATGAATTATGGTGATGAAGATGGTATTAAAAATCGAATACCATTTATTTATCTTAAAAAAGATTCTCGGTCTTGTCACAAGGTTTTGTCAAACTTGTTTTGTCGTTGAGAAAATGGAATTGACTCGAGAAAATTCAAGAGCGATGATTTATTATGAATTTCGAAGTGGTTTAACACAAAAACAGAGTGTTGACCGGATGATTTCTGCATTTGGTGATGAATTCCCGTCGAAAACCACAATTTATCGCTGGTTTGCTGAATTTCAACGTGGACGTGTCAAGCTCAGTGATGACCCAATAGATCCAATAACTGCAGTCACCCAAGAAAACGTTGATGCTGTGCGTAAGATGATTGAGGAAAGTCGACATGTGACATACCGCTAAATTTAGGCAACTTTAGACATTGGCATGAGTCAAATACAAATAATCTTGCATGAACAATTAGGTGTAAAAAAGTTGTTTTCCCGATGGATACCGCATTCGCTCTGTGAAGAGCAAAAAGCGGCTCGCGTTACTTGGTGCGTCAGAACTCTCGAAAGATTCCACGCAGGATCCTCAAATGCTGCAGACAAAATCGTATCAGATGACGAATCCTGGATATATGCGTACGAATCCGAAACAAAAAACCAGTCACGAGTTTGGAGTGTTCGAAAATGAGTTACAGCCAACAAAAATTGTTCGTTCACGGAGAGCTACAAAAAAAATGGTGGACACGTTTGTCTCCAAAACCGGCCATGTTACGACTGTTCCTCTTGAGGGAGATAAAACGGTTAATGTAGAATGGTATGCTAGCATTTGTTTGCCACAGATCGTTTCTGAACTCCGTAAAGAGAACTGCAACCGCCGCATCATCCTCCATCACGACAATGCGAGTTCTCACACCGCACACAGAACAAAAGAGTTTTTAGAGCAAGAAAACATAGAATTATTAGACCATCCGCCGTACAGCCCCGACCTAAGCCCTAATGATTTCTATACTTTCCCTAAAATAAAGAATAAATTGCGTAGACAGAGATTTTCATCACCTGAAGAAGCTGTGGACGCCTACAAAACGGCCATTTTGGAGACCCCAACTTCCGAATGGAATGGTTGTTTCAATGATTGGTTCCATCGTATGGAAAGATTGTGTCAAATTTCGCGGAGAATACTTCGAAAAGCAATAAATACATTTTTAAATAGTAATGTTGTGTCACTTCCTTGATTCCCGAAATTTTCAGTGCCGCCCGTAAATACACTTAATGTCTTTTTAAGAATGTGCTTTCATTTAATATATTTATAAACCCGGAGCTAATATCCTTGCACTACCACTAGTAATACTGGTCTTTCGGATTTGAGTTCTGCGTTTCGTATTGCATTTTTTATTATGTCGTCAATCGGTCAAAAGCCACGTTTATCAGTACGCAGTGTGCATATAAAGTTGATATTTCGTAAAATTATTCACATAGTCTATTTTCATCGCCATCATCATCATCTAGTCGTATTAAACTATAATAAAGTATTCCGTCTTAGCCCTAAATCTCACAGATATCAACGCAACTGCATTTTGATTCTTAATCGAGAAGAGATGTTGGTTTCTATGAACTTCAGCATCCACTTACTATTACTCGTTAGTTGTGTGCGCGTTATTCAACCTCACTTGTTTACTTATCTTCACGCACAATCCCTGACGAGGTAGCCAGAGAGAACAGATCGCCAAGTGTCACGATCCTTACATACCTCTTTCGCTTCTTTCGGATTCATTATCTTCTTCATACATACACGTCTAGGTATCAGAGTACTCTTGACCCTCCCCTCTTCGACCAATTTGCTCACATGGTCTTCGAAAGTTAGTCTCGGTCTACCTCGACACGAGGTAACGACCACCACGTACCACGACGAAAGACATGTAGGATGTTGAATAAAACTACTTTTACGGATTTTATCGCGTTTGATTAACTTATTTTATATTCGCGACGTTTTGGTTGCTTTTGAGCAACCATGGTCACGGGGGACTAAGGTGATTGAAGTCCCGATGTCAGAGTTAACCCGGAGTACCTTTTATAATTATTAATTTTGGTCCGATCTACGCAGAATTAATTTACTGTATCTTGAAGTCTTGCAGTGGTATGCTTGGGTTTAGCTTTAATTTTATGAATTACAGGATCCCAAACAGGTGGTAGTACCCAGGCTCACTCTCTATTGAAATTATGATGTTTTTTTTTTTAATTTCAATAGCCTTACTTATCATATTTGGCAGGAATCGATGTTCTTTCGCGAGAATTTGTGGTTTATCAAATCTAATGTAATGGCGGGGGCTGTCTAGGATATGATTACAAACTCCAGACTTTCCGGAACTTTGGTGCTTCACGTCAGCAATGTGTTCTTTTACGCGGGTTTTTATTGATCGTTTTGTTTGCCCTATATATGAGAGACCACACTCACAATCAAGCTTGTACACTCCTGCATCTTGTAGAGGAATATTGCATTTGACGGATGGTAAGAACTGACTAATCTTCTTCGGCGACTTGAAGAATGTTCGTAATAGTTTGAAATAGAAGCTCGCTTCAAGATGTAGCCAATCTTGTCTGTGACACCTTTGACATATGGTAGTACAGCAGGCACACGCTCGACTGTGGCTGGGTTCACTCGGTCACTGTGATATAGGCGCGGGACCCGAAGCTTGTTACCGTGCAGAACCTGCTTAAGGTGCTGCGAGAAGATCCTTGAGAAGAGATAGACAAGTTGCGCTGGAATATTATAGGATTATTTGAAATCCAAATAGAGGGGGAGAACACGGTAATCCTCGAATCCGGCAACTTGTTGCAACTCACCGGGAAGGCGATTATCTGTCCCAAGGAGGTATCGGATTTATCTTACACAAGTCTCTCGTTAAAAACGTTGTAAAAATTGAGAGTGTGTCGGTGAGGGTTGCGTACCTTATACTCAGAATCACCAAAGGGTCATACAGGTTAACGCACCACATCGACACATCTCGATGAGGCATATCTCGATGAGGAGGTGGAGGAAATGTATAAGAATATCTCTAAAGCCATGCATTTCTTCAAAACCCACTATATGGTGTAAATGGGAGACATCAACGGAAAATTAGGAACAAGATGGGCTGAAGGTAGGGATATTCGGAATAGGGCAACGAAACCCAAGGGGCCAGCAGTTGGTTGACTTCATGGAGAAAGAAGGACTCTATATGATTAATTCTTTCTTTCAGAAGCAGCCTCACAGGAAGTGGACCTAGTCGAGCCCCGAAAGTTCGACAAAAATGAGATTGACTTCATTATGACGACTAGCCGCCAACTGTTCAGTGATCACGCCGGTGAAAACTTGTTGCGGTCACCGAATGGTTAGAGGCACATTGAATCTAAATGTTAAGTTGGAGCGGTCGCGTCTACTGAAGTCAACGTTCCGTCCCCCTCGTGCTCTAATCTAAAGTGTTAAGAGGCACATTGGTGACCGTGATTTTGTTGAAATCAACCTTGTCAATCTCGAGCACAGGCGCAGAGTAACCAGTATCTAGGTATTCTAAAGGCTGCATTTCAGTGAGTTTGCGCAGGAATTACACGCTTTAATTTCTCCCTCTCCTTTCCAACATCGGACAACCAGGCGGTCAGTGGGTCTTCATCCCTTTATTGTCGATATTCAACGCATTAGAAACAAACAGTTTTCTTCGTCTTTTTTAATGCGTACAGCAAAGGAGTGGAATAATTTGTCAGCGTCTATCATTCTGTCCGAATACAATCTGGGCGTCTTCAAGGCAAGAATGATATAGGATTTTGTTACGCTAAGACAGTGCGATTTACCATCTAAGGCTACATCACCACTTACCACTAGGTGGGATCGTGGTCAAGCACTTAATTATAATAAGTAAAATATAAAGTGCCGAAACCTTTGAGCTCGAGTTACAAAACTGTTTTCAGTGCCTAGAAGATTGCAGTTCAATCGACGATATGAATGACAAGCTCGAGGAAACTGTCCATGCGGTCGGAGCTAAGTTCTGCAAGACCCGCCGCATAAGAACACAAAAACTCTCCGATCACAATTTTAATCGCATGGCTGTTAGACGGGAAATGAAGCTGCAGTCTTTAACAGATTTGACAGCATGCAGGCAACTGAACAAATAGATCTCCAAATGTATGCGGCGGGACTTACGCAACTTTAACTTTACACTTTGTATTGAAGAAGCAATCGAGTGGAACCAGTGCTCCAAAGTCCAACACCAACACGACAAAACAAAGATCATGTGTAATGTCCATGTCACACCTATACCGGTAGTTGCTGGGAGCACTAAGCTCGAAGTTGTTGACAAGTATATTTACCTGGGACAAAAATAGTCTAACTAGGTAAGTCCAACTTCGACCGAGAGGTCAATCGACGGATTCAACTCGGCTGGGAAGCGTTCGGGAAATTACGATACATCTTCTCGTGAGGTATAACTCAAAACCTGATAACGAAATTGTACAACCAGTGTATGTTGCCAGTGATGACTTATGGTATATGGTATATATCTGAGACGTGGTCTTTCACTGCTGGTCGTATGAGGACGCTCAATGTCGCTCAGCGAGGTATGGAGAGGACTATGCTTGGGGTTTCTTTGCAAGATAAACTTACCAATAAGGATATCCGCAGTAGAACCAGAGTAACCGACATAGCCCATCGGATTAGTAGGCTGAGATGAGAATGGGCCGGCCATATAGCTCGTAGAACCAACAACCGGTATAAAGGTTCTCGAGTGGCAGCCTTGTACCGGTAGGCGGAGTGTAGGGCGACGCCCCACTAGACGAAGTTAGGGTGACGACCTGGTAAGACATGCAGGCAGTCGATGGAAGGACTGTGCTTAGTGGCATAACTTGGGGGAGGCCTATATTAACAATGGATTTGAAAATCTGTAATGATGATGATGATGATTGATAGTAAGGTTCCTGTTTCTTATTTTTATAATTTATTTATTATCTAAATCAAATATTCAGATCAATTGAACTTCATGTAACTTTGGCAGTTTTTCATACTCTGCCATATTATTATGCACGATTTAAATTATTTGCTAGATATAAAAACAAAAAATAAAATAGAGCAACGAAATGTAACTTGTTGTTCTTCTTTATCGTTGTAGTCTGTAAGTTATATGCGCAATAATGTAGAACGACAGTTGGTCCGCGTGGAATTGTCTCAGGGAATTGTTCTGTATTTGTTTATTTATGGTTATAAAATGGCGCGCACTACATTTTATTGGCGGATCGAGAATTTTTATTATTCATTACTCAAACGATGACTGAAAATTTTCCGCCTTTCTTGGTCATGTATTGGAAAGAAAAGGGGAAATTTCTCGCCGGGCAAGATGTTCAGCTCGTGCAACAGCTAACTAAAAAAAAGGTGTATCAGACTTACATCGCCTATTCGACTACTAATATTTCGTGGTGCGAAACATAAATATCAATCATCAATTAGAAAACGGAGTATCGGACTCCGATCGCCAGTTCACCTAACAATCATGGCGGTGGCGGCAAATTCTATATACTATTGGAAGTCTAGCAATGGTTGATTGAGATAGTTCAACGTATGCAAGATACACTTATATATACTTATAGCCGTGATATTGGGAATAAGTGGGTAATTTGTAATTGTCAATGTGAGACGTAGAACATTATTATAGGGAATAACATACGTAAATCTTTCATTTTGCAATAGCATTATAAGGACAGCTGCAGTGGATTATTTCCAATAGTGTTTTTTAGAGAATGAGAGTGACAAACGAGCACACTGTCGATCTGATCGTAAGTGGATCCTGTGGCCTATATACATCTACACTTATTATTAATTTAGGATCAAAATGCAGATGCGCTGAATTGCGTTCACTAATTTTGAATATGATGTATTTGCCTTTTTAAAATATTAAAAAAGTAAATTTACAGCCTACTTTACGTACACATGGTAAGCACATTGACGAACTTAAAATTTATTCAAAATATTTTTTTTATTTCTAAGTTATTCAGGTTTCTCACGATGTTTTCCTTCATTAACGGGCACCTAGTAAATCATTACTTAAAATTGCAATTATCTTTTGCTAAAAATGAAACACACAATAATAAAAAAAAGTTGCCAACGGTTACGAACCCAGGCTGTCCGCTTTTTGTGAAATTTAGGGCGAGCGCCCCTAAGATACGACGGTTCTTTATTTATACTTTTTAACATATCTTTTTGTTCACAATAATTCCGCCAATATACCGTACCGTATTCAAGGAGAATTAACATTTATACATCAGTGTTTTTATACTTTTTTTGTTTGATCTATCAACGCATATAGTTCACGACTAAACTAGGTTTTATTGAAATTGTTGAGTGAACAACTGTAGTAAAGGTATTTTTAATTCACCTCGCTACTTTGCTCAGGAATGAATTCGAAGTTGATTGGCTAAACCTTTTTCGTTTGTTTAACTACACGTATATAAAGACTTGTTTTCGGATTGATAATAATTTTTCTCATTTTGTTTGTTTTTTCCCCATGTTTTTATAATTAGACACAAGATTAATTGTTATGTGTTGTTGTTAATTTTTATGTACTTATTATTTAAAATATTTTTATGAAGAAATTTTTTTTCATGAGTATCTGACGCAATTATCTGTAAGAATTAATCTGTTGACGTGACTGACGCTATGATTTGCTAGGAATATACAAAAGCTTTAAAACCCATATAATGTACTTTGGTCTACTGAGTATCCCTTTTCATGTGACATAGTCTTCACTTAATTTCCTGGACTTAAAAAAGGCAGAGGAAGCTTTCATGTTAAAGCAAGGACAATTTGACCACACAAAACCACGCATTCGCGCAGTCGATAAACTAATTTGAGAAAACCAGCCAATTACACATTACGCAGAGCTTGAGTGAAAACTGAAAACTGGATCAGCAACAATGCCAATAGGAACTCCTCCGTAAGCATTGTTAGGGATGGGTGCCACATAAACTTAATTAATATTTTATAAATTCTTATATATGTACACCAATACTAGATATTGCCTAAAACTAATTTTACGGATTCTTCATGATTTTACTTATTTTTTAATTTCCGACGTTTCGGGTGCTTTCTAACATACATAGTTACAGGGAGGACTTAGTATTTGAAGTCTCGAGGTCATAGCGTATTCATTTACATACATCATTCATTCAGTTTTTAAGTATTTATTTTTAGTCAAGATTTATTTTTAGAGAAGATTTAATTTTATTAATTAAAGTATTTCATGCAGATCGTAGCACCCAGCCATCTTACCTATTTTTTTTATAGGACAAGGGTGACACACGAGCACACAGTCCACCTGATGGTAAGTGGTTTCTGCGGCCCATAGACATCTACATACATCTTCTCTTACAAATCAAAATGTAGATGCGTTGTCACCCGTGAGGACTAAGATGGAATGCATCATTTCCAGTAAAAAGGGCCTCCGGCCACCTGCACTCATCAAGCGAAACGCGGAGGTAAACCTCTACTTCACGCTGGTTTTCTGTGAGGTCGTTGTACCACCCCGGTTCGAGCCGGCCCATCCGTGCGGCAGCAAAAGCTGCCGCGTGGCTCCACCACTGTTGAAATTATATATATATTATAATTAGGATGTCTTTTAATTTCAATAGCCTTGCAAATATTTCTTGGTAGAAATCGGTGTTCTTTTGCGAATATTTTTGGTTTACCAAGTAATCAAATAATAATAGGTTTTCGAAATAAATCATAGATTTTCTAACACCACCACCACGCGACATTGACAGTTATTTTCTTCTAAAGTAATAAAAAAGTAAATTTTTCAAAAAATCTGAATAAAGTCAATAAAACGTTAACAGCACATGTTGCCCGTTTCCAGAGAAAGACGTAAGTATAATGGAAAGGTAATTTTCTTCGCCGATTTGCTTTTCCTTGATAAGATTTATGTCGACGTGAAATGGATCGCGTTATTTAATGTCAATAAATAAAGAGTTCTTCGTGATAGGGTACCTATTTGTTAAATCACTCTTTCACGGTAAATTTAATAACTTATCAGACAAAATGCAACAAAATTACATTTCGAAAAAAGAATTATAATACGTGTTCATTTATTTATTCTTTGTCTTCTTCATCATCAGAGTAAAAGTTCACTCGCTGGATATTGACCTCTCTCGTTATATGATGGATTCCTCATCATGGGAGTCATGTTAAAGGCCGCAGTACCAAACCTGAAGCACTTTTTAATACTCTTAACTGTTTTCTTTTTACAAAAAAAAAAAAACTATGTTTTAACGAAAATTAAAATTCAACTTCTAATTGCTGAAAACGAAGTTATGCATTTGCTGCCCTTAGTTTTTGAATTTTTTCTCCAAAAATAAACAAAAAATGACTATAACTATTTAATTAAAAAAAATATCAAAATTTGTTCACAAAAAAAAATACACTCGTACAAGCGTAAAATGGACATCTCCCGTTATAATGAGAATTTTTCGTTTTGGTAGCCATATTGGCGATCACAGTACGAGACGTATAGCACTTTCGTTTACTCAGAGATACATTACCAACCGGGTCCAAAATTTGTACAAGAACACACATTAAACTTAGTAGTTAATAGTTTTAGGACTAGTTATATCTACATCCTAGGCTAGCACTTTTTAAGAATAAAAAATTAGTAAAAAAAATACAAAAAGCAACACACAAGTTTTCACTAAAAACCTTATAATTATTACTATACTTTAAAGTTTCCGATAGTTTTATGTTATATTTCAATTTAAAAAAAAAGCTTGGAAAATCCGAAAGTGCACGACTAATAATGCTCATATGATCGTGAAAAAACTAAAAAAAAATGTATATTGTAGTTTTATTCATCAAAAAGTTCTAGTACCAGTCACTGAAGTTCATCTACACCTAGTTTTCCTCGTCGAAGAGTTCCAGTAACTGTAATCAAAGTACACCTTTAAGTCACACTATCAAGTCTAGAGGTAAGGTCTCATCATAACTACCAAAATGAGGCCAAACTCTGCACACCTAGTTCTACTCTTTGAGGAGTCCCAGCAGCATACACCGAAGTACACCTTCAGGTTATTCTATTACGTTCGGAGGTAAGGTCAAATCATAACTAACCAAATGAGGCCTAACTCAGCACATCTTGTTCCACTCTTCGAGGACTTCCATTAGCATTCACCAAATTACACCTTCAGATTACTCCATAAAGTCCAAGACGTATCATCATCACCATCATTATTACAGTCCTTCACATGTCCACTGCTGAAAATAGGCCTCCCCCAAGGAATGCCACAAGCACTGTCACGAACCACCTTCATCCATTGATTTCCTGCATGCAGGTTGTCTTGAGGTTGACTCCATATATTGAGGTGACACACTACGCTTTACCTGCTTGTATGTATAAATATATTAATATATAAATCCTACGTAATTTTAGCAATAAAATATTATAATATTTATCTGTGATTATTAAAATAATAACGTTGGTGAAATATGTATCAAATTTGGTTTTTGAAATATTTGGTATTTCTACAGCGATCTAAATTTTTGATGCCTATTACCGCTGCTTTAAGCAAACGATACAGCAATCCACTCACTACGGCGGCCGAGCGCGTAGTAAGGCAAAGCAGTGTATTTAATAAAATGAATTAGTACAAGGCTGCTAAGACGAGATTTCGCAGCCGAAAAAAAATTATGACTAAACAAAACAAAACTAAACAGCCATTTACATTCCATGGCTTTCCACATAATAGATTAAGCGGTTAAAAAATATAGTGAGTTAAACAATTGACATTTTCAAAAGTTATCGTGCTTACCACTCCACGTGAACTTGATAAATCTACACCGCAAGCCATTAAAACCACTTTTTATGTAAAAATAGCAATTAATCTATTTAAAAAAAATAAGTCCAACAATCATTTATCTTTCTAAAAATGTGCTTTTTATATAATATATATGTTCAATATGATTGTTAGATACTATATAACGTTGACAAAACGTTGAACGTTGGAATCTTGATTTTTAGGCGCTAGTAGAACATACCTACGTGCTTTGCGCTTAAGGCATCCAAAACGTAAGATTAAAGTTCAACTAGCTTGACTGATTGAAATTAGAAGTTGAAGAAAAAAAATAAGTGTGCTTTCTCGAAATTTTAATCCCGTTAATCGTTAGTAGTTTAGTTTTCCCGTGTTAAAATTGCAATTAAAAATTTCGGTGATGATCGTGGGATTGAAATTGATTTGTTTTCATATTATCAGATTTTAAGGCAGCTACTTATCTTCTAGGTACCAACAATCACACATCTAACAAAATATTAATGTCATAAATTATTTAGACTCGATTGATCAACCGTCAGGCAGTAAAGATATTAGCTAAAGGTACGAAAGCATATTACCCTCACCATTCCAGCCTATCAGAAATAGATAGCCTCATAGAGGGGATATTTCCATAGTTGCCACATTTTGCAGGCGGATTGGAAACCGCAGTTTTTTTTTTCTCTGACACCTCTTATGGCACCCACGGGACGATATAGAGTAATGAATATCATAACACCGCCACTACATGGTCTACAAAAGCATGTCCAAGGTTTGTAATGTTCTTAATAAAAGCACGTAAAGAATGAAAATTATTATTTCGTGCCTACGTTCTTGGCAAAACCTGAAACATTTGCTATCAATCACAAAGTCACAACTTACACAGAAATATTTGTCGGAATTTTTCCATTACAATTCTAATGTTCATAAGATTTTATATTGCTCCGATATCGAGATTCCCTCCTGCCTTTCCCGCAGAACAATACGGCAGTGGAAATTCGGACAATTTTTATGCATGAAGTATTCCATTTCCAAGTATAGCACATTTATTGCACGGCTTAGAATGACTGCAGTGCGCAAATCAGTTGTGACTACTATTTCTTGCACTGAGAAATGACCATTTATTCGGTTTAATAACCGACTAGAGGATATAGAATATCAAAAATAAATTGGGAGTGGACAGGACAATACTCTGGAATGTACTAAGAATGTTAAAAAATGCCAATCTATGGATACCTCAGAATTATTAACGTCTTTAAAATAGTCACATATTGGTGAGCTTTAAAAACGTGAAAGATTGTAAAAGTTTACCCAGTTGTGAGATCTAAATGACTAACAAACATTATAAAGTGTGTTTTATTAGTTATACTTAAAAGTGCATTCAAAGCAAATGTTAAAGAAACAAAAGAAATAAAATGGTACTTCTACAAACGGATGTTCCCAAATGGAAAAGAAGCAACGTGCATTATTATATTTTTTTTAATATTTAACTTTAATTTTTAATTTACTAGCATATTTAAACTATTATACTTATGTTAATTTGCATGAAATAGAGTAGAATGTAATTGAATTGAATGTAGTATGGAAACGTCTAGCTTCTGAGATGCAGGATTACTAGTTCAGGAGTTACGGCTCAATCGGAACCTGTGTATCATTTTTATTGTTATTGTAATAAAGCATTAGTGTTATTAATATGTTTTATATATACAAAAAGGGTGACAAACGAGCACATAGTCCATATGAATTTAAGTAGTTCCTGTGGCCCATAGACTTCTACATCTATCCTTGACTACGAATCAAAACACAGATGCGTTGTTACCCGTGAGGACTTAGTGTATTATCGGAAGGTGTTGAATGAAAAGGACACGTGTTGCTCAGTCCAAGACTTTAATTATACTACTTTAACTTATTCTACCTTAACACTAATATATACGGGGCTACTATATACTAGCTACACTACACGTAGAAGAAATGTCTAGTTTCCAGTTAAATAGGTCTCCAGTTCTCTACACTCACCATACTAAACACTGCACTGTTCAGCTACTATTTTACGCTGGTATTCTGTGAGAGCATAGTCCTTCCCCGGTTGAATGGGTTGGCCATTCGTGCTACAACTATACTACTAATTTAATAATTTAGTACTACTTTTTTTACTAATTTACTAATAATTTACTGTATAATAGCTGCAGCATGGCTCTACCACGTATGAAAGTAAACACGTATAAATCTAGTTCTTATAAATTTATTTCTTATAAATCTAGTTTTTTGAAAATATATTACGTCTGACGTCAACATGATATGGTTGGTTATAACATCATCTATTGAAAGCCACACATGACTTTTCTGCCCTTTCCGTCATCGCATTTTACGACATCCAAGGTACGAATAAAACAAATGGATTTTCACACACCTTAAATACAACTACTCATACAAATAGCTGGCATATTGAAAAATTAAAACACGGCATAAATACATCAGAGTGAATTGTTTAAATTAGACAAAAAAAAATCAATTTGGCTATGTATAAAGCGCAAAGATTGAAATACCCAGACAATTTGGTTAGCATAACCACGTTTAATGAAGTCAACGGGGTCTTCAGTTTGTTCAACTAATTTTCTTTCTGTTCGTTAGGCCATTTCAATCGACATAATAATTTATTAAGTTATTTATTTATTTTTTTAACTAAGTTCTTCAAAATGTTTATGTTATTAGCTGGATATGGGTTATTTTATCAATGTATAGCTAGTTTACATTTTTAAAAGGGTCAACCATGCTTGCTAGGAGTGTGTAAGATATTGGATACAGCAGGTGACAACGCATCAAATTGGCTACAGATGTCAATGAGCTGCAGCTACTTACCATTTAAGTGGCCAGTAAGTAGTTTAAGTGGCCAGTAAGTAGTTTAATAAAAACAAAGCTGAATTTCTCTTTAACGCGATAATACTTAAACTATTTTAAGATGTGATTTAAGTTTGTTAAGATGGTTATCTATACATCTATATCTACACAAATAAATAAAATTGAAGTGTCTGTTTGTAAAGTCAAACTAACAGTTATTTATTAAATGCACATGAAAGTAAATACGACACTTATAACAAAAACACAATTTTTAAATTTTCCGGCTAATCTTTGAAATGGCTGGAACGATTTTGACGATACTTTCATTGGCAAATAGCTGGTGTTATAAGGAGTAACTTAGGTTATTTCTATTTTTATTTTTAGCCAGTATTAGATAATATATACGAGTTAATACTTTTGCTTAGCCAATTATAACTTAATATTTTACTTTCATTGGCAGATAGCTGGTGTTATAAGGAGTAACTTAGGTTATTTCTATTTTTATTTTCAGCCAGTATTAGATAATATATACGAGTTAATACTTTTGCTTAGCCAATTATAACTTAATATTTTAATTGGCTAAACCAAAGAAAAATATAATAAATTAGTTACAATAGTAATGAGATGCAGTGGTTATTTCTTTGTTTACTTAATATTACACTATCTATATATAAAATTTGTTTTATCTATTAAAACAGAGATATTATATGAATATTTTATATAATTAGTCCATCATCGTCTTAGCTTAGGGGCGTTTCACATAACCCACTCTATGTCAACGCCACTCTTACCATAGTCCTCATCGTCTCTCGTTATGTCGTCGACATAAGGCTTTAACTAGCCTGAATGACCTTGACGAAACGGCGATCGCAGAGATTTAAGCCGACGTCAACACCGTCTAGCAACTACGTTCTGTATTACTTATAAAAGTGCAAAGATTAATAGACTCTCTTTGAATAGACTGCAGAGATGACAATTATATAAGTGACATACTCCCTGTTATGCTTGCGTATCACTGAGAATTATGTCGCGGTTACGCATCTTCAATTACATTGTGCTGTAGCTTTCTTCCGGTAGGCGACACGAGCTATCAAGTTTTCAAGTTTCAAGTACGTAAGAGTTTTATTATTATATATGTTAAATCGTATTTATTTGTGTCGTATTATTAGATCTGGGACAAAGCGTTCGCTGTAAATTTTTCCTGGGTTTGATCCCCGACAGCACGAAAGAAATTTGTAATTGCAATTTTTGTCAACACGCATTGGGGCAGCGCGCCGGGCATTTCCTTGCCCTAAAACCCTCTCAGAAATAAAAAGAGTCCTGTGCCCAGTAGAGGGACTTGTATAGCCTATTACTTTACATTGTAGCAATGTTCATATTCGTTTCAGATACAGAAGGGTACATTATGCTGACAAAAATATGATGTGGAGACGACGAAAACGTAAAACATCTTTGCACCTATATAAAACGTTCGAGAGATTGTCAGTCATGTCATACGCCACATTTTCTACAAAGCGTAGAACTTTGCAGATAGGGCAAAATAAAAAATAATACAAAATATTATGGGAATTATTTATTAATAATATATACATTTATAGGTATTTGTAATAAAAAATAATGAACAAGCTGCTAGGTTCAACTAATAATGTTTCTTGTAAACACAATTTTAAAATTCCTGTTTTAATTTTTACCAATTGTTAATTGATGAAACGTAGTCAAGATCACTTCATATAAAATATGTTTAATTAAAATTGACACATGACCTATTTGAGCTTCTACTTACAACTCGGCGGAAATTTGAAAAGAATATTTTGTCTGTTCTTAATAATTTTGTGTACACCATTTTTCACACAAGTATTGCTTACAACTGGCGTGGTTTCGAAAAGCGTGATTAAACGTCACCGGTATATAATCAATTACATACTTAAATTTTTTGAAATTTTTTTTTGTTTATTTTTGTTATATCTTCTTAAAAAATGACGCCATCTCACTATTTTTTTGTAACACATAAGGATAAGTTAGACTAAGTTAGATTTACTTGGATAAGTTTGTAATTTTTTAATTTTATCACAAAATTTCCGCAATAAATTATTACCTTTTCTACAGTGATTCTTTCTTCTTAGTTTCGGCGTGACTGTAGGATGTTATACTAAGTCACAGTCAGTTACTAAGCGGCCATAAATCACTATATGTATGTATAGACATACATATATACATTTTTTGATTTTAATATTTATGGTTTATTTTTTTTGAATTCTGATTGATTTTTTGAAACCTGGTAAAATTAATATTTTTTCCATACCAATTCATGGGCCTGAGTAAAATGCCAGTTATGCTCTTTGGCTGAAGTTATTTTTTATTTTATGCTCAATTGCAGACAAAACAATATTGATTGCGCGTCTCTAAAACAAAATTTTACCTCTTCTCCTAATGATAGCTCCTGCGCCTAACACGACGGAATAGTTATTATTATCTATAAGACCATTTCCAGAAACAGTTTTTGTTAACAGTTATGAGTGTAACATTTTTATCAGCTACTTTGTTTGTAGTGCCTTTAGCAACACTTTGCCGGTTTCTGTACAGAAAATAATGCTGGCTTTGCAAATATGGATGGCCGCTACCATTGAATATAATACCTTATTGTTATTTATATGTTATTGTTATACTTATTAACATAGAAACTTTAATTATCATTTGCATAAAATTCTAAATAGCACTTTTTACACAAGAAAGTAAACTTTTAGATCAGTCCATCTTGTTTTCACTAATTAGGTGAAAATTAAAACAAACCAATAGGTCCGTGATTTAAAATTTCTTGCAACTTTTTATAGAAAAGCATGATCTTACGAGTATCATAATAATTGTAATAGTCAATAATTTAGCCATGTGATAAAACTTTTAAGTGTGCCAGTCAAGCATTTATGATGATATTCGGGTCATTATACTGGAAATAGTCTTCTAAATATTTTGTAGTACAATTGATAATCTTCAGTATGATTGACCATGTATATGACTTTTGTAACTCTATGTTATTTTTGATGAAAATTATTGTTGCAGATAAAAGCCCTTTCATATTTATTTTTCTTTATAACTGATCTTTAAATGTAAAACACTGACTTGAAATTATATAATTATCGGCATTTTTTTAATTCATTGAACTTTTTTAAGATTGTGTTGAAACTCTACTGGTAAAAAAAAACGAATATATATATATATATATATATATATATATATATTATAGTTCTTGATTAAAATAAAGTATGCTACATCGCATCCTATCAAGAATTTCTAATGTAATTCTTGGTGTAAAGCTAAGACGTGATAATAACTGTAAACAATAGAATAACAAAATAATGAAAACATTTGTAAATACTTGCTTTATAACGTAATAAATATTATTTGACCGTAATAAAAAACAAGGTAGTCTTCGGCATGTAAGTAAAAATAAATCTTTTCGATTATTTTTGCAATATCTAACAGCCGAATCAGCGCGCGATTCTGATCCATCTAAAGATGCTAAATTTCAGCAAGCACTGTCAAATTCAATAGGAGTGACAGAAAAAACGGTTCTTGTTATAGAAGGGTAAATAAATTATTTAACCTATAAAGTAAAATCACTTTATTAAAAATCAAAATAGCCCAATAGCTTTATTAAGATAAGACACATAATTATTTCTTTTTTTATAGGATGAGGGTGACAAACGAGCACAGAGTCCATAGTTGCTGCGGCCCATAGACATCTACACCTATCCTCTTTTACAAATCGAAATGTAGATGCGTTATCACCCGTGAGGACTAAGATGGTATGCTTCATTTCCGGCCACCTGCACTCACCAAGCGAAACGCAGAGGTAAACCTCTACTTCACGCTGGTTTTCTGTGAGATCATGGTACCACCCCGGTTCGAGCCGGCCCATCCGTGTGACAGCAAAAGCTGCCGCGTGGCTCTACCACTGTATGAATGTTTATTGTACGAGTGCTTACAATACTTAACATTATTTTACGGAAATCTCAGAAAGTTTTTTTAATAGAATAAGGGTGAGGTGACAAACGAGCACACAGTCCACCTGTTGGTAAGTGGTTGCTACGGCCCATAGACATCTACATCTATTCTCGATTACGTATCAAAATGTATATGCGTTGTCACCCGTGAGGACTAAGATGTAATGTTTCGTTTCCAGTAAAAAAGGTTCTCCGGTTCCCTACACTCACCATACGAAAAACAGCAGGGTTAAACTGCTATTTTACATAGTAATCTGTGAGAGCGTGGCCCTTCCCCGGTCGAGCCGACCCATTCGTACTACTAATATAGATGCAGCATGGCTCTACCACGTAAGAAAAACTTGACGTTGAAAATTTAAGTATTTTCACTAGCAACTTTGCAATTATTTTCTATTGAGTGAATTTTAGTGGAATCGTGTTTTGCAAACCGCTACCTGAAATACTTAAAATGTTTTTTCGATAACAATTTTTTATAACAAAATTACAAAACGATCCCATGCATGTCAATATGGCTCTATTCAGCCTCTTAAGATTGACATACCTCGGGATTCAGAGTTTTTAAAAATTGTCATGCGTAGATAATGGAAGATATAATATTATAATATTATTACTGTCCCAGTATCTGTATCTATATTTCCCTCCCCAAAAATGCTTTATAAAGTCATACTCATAAAAATAGTGTTTTATTGTAATACACAATTATAAAATTCAGTATCAACTAATTAATAAAAATATGCAACAATAAAATTACATAGGTATTAAAAATTATCTCAATCTAAGTAACGAGAGCATGTTCGTCGTTCCACATCTAAATTATATAAAAATGCATTTTTCAATTTCACTAATTAACGTCGCCGCGAAAATTTTTTCTGCTTTGGCCACTTTAAAAATTAATTTATTTAGAAAATAATATTTACAGTTACCAGTGTACAGATATTAACTAAATTAAGTATTACTAGTCATAAAAATATTTATAATTGAGTATAAACTTTTAAAAAACTAATATATATTTGAACGAAGTCGCTCTAACACAGACGCGCGGTGCACCCTCGACGATGTCCGAAAACGGACTGCGACAGGGCGACGGAGCATTCGCGCTCGCGTAAATATATTCAATTTCAAGGAAAAATTATATATTCTCTTACAAAACTGCGAATAAAAATAAAACTCTCAATTAAAAATATTAATATTTTTAGGACCTTTTTTTAGTGTAAAAACTATTTAAACAGCTTGTGCCGTTTTGGAGCAATTGTGCAAAATATGACAAAGATAGGCACTCTTTGGGGATTTTTTTTCTAATAAGGGGTTAACAAAAATACAATTTTGTTCAATTAAAAACTTTTACCAATTCCTCTTCTGTTACCCTTTATTTGTTCTTTGTGGATTAAATCATCCACTTAACATCAGGTGTATTGTGTTAGTTTGTCACCATTACTTCTATATAAAAGTGGATTCGTGACCCGAAAAAATATTACCGAAGTGTGCCAATAAATAATTTAAATTGCTTTATAAATCTTAAATATATTAATTGACAACTTAGAACTTCATATTTATATATAAAATTATAATTATAACTTAATATTTTAAATATAAAGATATAACTTTATAAACCTCTTACAAATTAAATGAGCCCATTAGTAAGAGATTTTAAGATGTATAATTTTCCAGATTGTTGTCCATTCTAAAACAATCTGTACATAATATTATATATGTAATATTTATATTTTACTTCCCACCTTTTAACTAGGCCCGGCGGTGCGCGTGCATTGTCGCAGCGCACCGCCTGGCAGGGTTACCATGTAATGTTGGAAGGTGTTAAAATGAAAAGGAGACGTGTTGCTCAGTTTAATACCTTAATTATACTGCTCTTAATTGATAAAATTAACATTAATATATAAGTTGTGTGGGCTACTCTACACTACAAGGTATTTCAATAGTGTTCTTGTCTGGTTGGGCTTTAGAAATATATAAATGAAAATGATAAATATATTATGTACATAAAAGAGCAATAGCAGAAAAATAGTTGACAAAAATTATAACGTCTAGAAATAAGTTATATATAAAATGAGTTTTATTATTTTTCTATGATTTTTCAAATAAAAATGTATTTTAATTAAAGCCACAGAAAATAAAAAAAACATTTTTAGGAATATCAAATGACTGATATCATTTTATTCTATTCAAATGTTGCCATTTAGTATATTCCTACTATTTTCATATACACTTTGTAACACTACCAACACAACACGCAAAATATTTTTATATTAAGTTTTTATTAGTAATAACAGTACTATCAGTAACAACAAAAATAAAAGTAATACGCTGAGAATAAGTCTCTTACAAAGAATTTCCTACAATAATACATTATCTCAATCATAGTACTATGTAACAATTCCATGTAATGTTATGCCAACACTAGCTAAAATAAAATGTCACTGTTTTTTTTACTGGCTTTACGGCTCTGGGTTCTAGCCCTTCTGAGAATGTCACAATAGTACAAAAGACCTGGAGCCATGCCAGAAATATACATTTATAGTATGCAAATATATAATAGAGATACAATAGTCTAAAACTCTCAATTATTTATTATGTATTAAGCTAACATCAAACAACCACAGGAAGCATGACTTTTTCCATGTGACATAGGACATAACCTCAAAAGGTTCAAATGTAAATATCTTTTTTTTGGAGCCTTCTCAGTACAAAATTCTTTGACAGAGTTATTAAGGGACTAACGCTTAACATTTTAAGATATTTTTGGTATATAGACGCTACGATTTCTTCTCAACTAATTTGTGTACAAGTATAAAAGTCTGCCATTGCTCTTTAATATATTGAAAGTTATTGTTATTCTTTTTATTGTTGCCACCCATTTATTTGCCAATTCACGGGTTTTCGGAAAACTGAAGTTAGAAAAGTAATTTAACCGTGTTTACCTTTATTATATACCCATTATAAGAAGCTTTTGGAAAATTTTATTTTATACATTGATCCATTTAAAAATAATATTTAAGCTTGGAAAATAATTCCACATACGTAAGTTGTTAGCAAGAATTATATTACTATATTTTAATTACACTATCTATGATAAGTAATAATGTGGGGTTCCATAAAATTAACGTAATTTGTGAGTAAAGTGAGTCTTCCATTACTTTGGAAACTCCTGTTCTAAGTAGAACTTACAGTAAGCATTTTTATATAAAACTCTCTCCCGCCACAAAATATTTCTGATGGCGGTCAGGAAATGCGGATAATCAATTTATTCGAAAATCTCGGGTACACGGAACAAAAATGTGGTATACTATGAAGTTTTAAAATAATTTTTCACTACCCGATATTACCCCGTGGGTGTTATAAGAGGCGACAGAGGGAAACAAATCAAGAGATGAGCAGCAGCGTCTTCCTAATAATGACTAAAAAAAACTGCGGTTGTTAACACGTCTGCAAAGCGTGGCAACTATGGCAAAATCTCTCCAATGAGACAATAAATATGTATTTAATTTTTTTTATTTTTACAAAATCCATAGAGCAACACGAGCCATGACTGGGCTGCAAGGGAGAAGCCATAGCGATATTTTCCGATACGGAAGTGTCTGTCATTTTTTGCGAGGGGAAATGTGCGCACCCAAAAATGCTCGTCGGTCACTACAAAACTCAGACATCATAAAAATTAAAACAATAAATTAATAATTTCATACACACACACACACACACACAGATACATTATAATAGTATCGCTCTGTGAGACCCACAACTCGGATCAGTCGCTCGACCGATACGCATATTGTGTATGGGCAAGTGGCCTGTGTTGGTAAACAAATCCGAAGCAACACGGCCGTTATTATTGTAATTTTTAAGTTTAATACGAAGTAAATAGCAACAATATCATAAAAATTACTTATATATGTACTTAGACAACTTTTAAGTACATTATTACAATAAATCTGATATTTTTATGACTAGAATTAATCACGTCTATAACCTAATCAATATTAACAATCCATTGATTTATATTGGCCTTTTCCCGTAGGAGAGCGGATTTGCTTTAATCGACACGTTTAGCAGATTTGCTGACAGAGAGTTAATTGTCAAGGTTCTCTAGCTTGTCCACTGAACCAATATTGAAAGTTAAACAAAATTATAAAGAGAAAGTCTTTTCTATAATATAATATTGTTTTGTTTCATTAAATTGTCATACGGTTCAAAAGACTTTTGAAATAGACATAATATTATGATAACTCGTGACTTGAGCACAATTCTCGAGTTTATATATTTCGTCAATGTCTGTGTATGAATACGAGTAGAAATGTGTCACAAATGTAGATGTTATTTTGGGTCAAATTTTATTTTACAGTGTAAAAGGAGCGTTTCAAACAACAAAAACACCGCCCTTATTTTAAACCTATTAATTAAATTATTTTAAATAAAATATTCTGCCGTACAATTTTTATCGTATTTGAATGATTTTTTACACAACAAATACATTCCAAACGAATAACTTTTAAAAACACACGCCCTGCGCTTTAAAGTTATATGTAAAGCATTGGCATCGACCCAATACTGGCGAAGTTTTGCTATCGATGTGGCACATAAATATTCCTACACTGTTTTTTAAACGTAATTAAAGTTCGTAAATTATGACATGTTTACGGCTTTTTGTGTAATACTGCATTATTATATTCTCTCTTAATATGATGAATATTACCGTTAACGTTACATCCTATTAAATTCCATTGCTAAACAAAGACTTCCCATATAGATTGCCTCATAGAAAAGATATTTGCCATAGTTGCCACGCCTATCAAGCGGGTTGGCAACCGCAGTTTTTAATTTATAGTCGTTATTTAGAAGACGCTACTAACCATCTGATGATTTGTTTCCTTCTGTCACCTTTTAAGACACCCACAGGACATATTATTATCCAGTCAGTGTCATAAAAGGTGACAGAAGGGGTAGTGGATATTCTTGTACTGTTACTCCATGGTAAATATTGATGAATAATATGGCAGAGCAATATTATGATCGATAAAATTTTTCGAGAAGTAATTGTGATCGTATACACAGTAAATTTAAAATGGTCATCATTTAAATTTTAAGCGTACATAAAGGACTAAGTGTCCGAATGGAAATCAATTGCATCCATGAACTTTTCACAAATTCACCTTTCTTAATTTTTATCGCACTTCAATTACACTTTTTTTTCGCAGCGCTAAATAGTCTTACTCCTGATCATTAGCTTCTTCCATAGAAATAATTATTTTCCCTTAATTAAATCCATTATTATATATTTCCTACAGCTACTATAACAACAGATTTCCTCATGCTGTTTTAATTAATAACCACACTACAAACCGACACCGAAAGGGTATAAAATTTTAATGTTAAAACTCATATTTTATGCTATCCTCTTCATAATTCTTTAGAACTCCATTAGAAAAAATCGCTTCAAAAGAGATAAAACCGCCAAATGTTTTGCACGCCTTGTATTGAAAACCTCTTAACACGAAGCGTTATTAGGTGTGTATTACTCTCGACAAGTCAAGTTCAAGCAATTTTGTGGTCTTAAAATGCCTCTATCATAACCATATTGAACTAATACGATAATATGAGCAGCCGTATATCTTTTATTTTCTAAAAAAAATCATTTTATATTGCTACTTTGATAAAAAAAAGGTTTGAAAAATTGATGTGGGCGCCCGGATATTTATTTTGTATATGGTCACGATATCACCAGAAAAAATTGACGTATCGAGACCGGGTTTTTTAATTAGCTTCAGAATTAAATCAACTGGTTCCCTATTTCATATAAATAGCCTAGTACGCGTCAGCTGTTAATAAAATGATTTTTAAACTTTATAAATTTTATTGCTATTAAAATTTTAAAGGCACTTTAATTTTTTGTAGCCCTTTTATAGACAAAGGGAAATTTACCATACAACCTATTTCGAATTTATAGTTTGTGTAATCGATTTATTTAAGTAATTTATTTTTTTCATCAAACTAAAATGAAACGTTCATGAGGCGTGCACATTTGGATTTTCCAAATTATTTATATAATATTGTGTTATATGTATTATTGTTATTTTTCAACTCTGTTTTTATGTGTATAGTACACGACGCCTTCCCCAGTTGTCAATTGACTTTAATTTTAAATTTATACAAAAAGTTCCACGTTTGCGATATAATAAGATAAATCCTACCTTTGGGTGGAAAAAAGGGATACAATTTTAAATGTGACTGTTTACGGTTTAGATAATATTCTAGTTGTTATATTAAGTTTGTAGTATTCTTAAGTCCACTCAAGAGACAAAAAACTTAAAAATTTAATAAAAAGTATCGAGGGATTTAATTCTCCGATACATTCATCATCATCATCATTACAGTCTTTCATAAGTCCACTGCTGAACATAGGCCTCCCCCAAGGAACGCCACAAAGCACGGTCATGAGCCACCTGCATCCATCGACTTCCTGCATGTCTTACCAGGTCGTCACTCCATCTCGTGGGAGGTCACCCTACACTTCGCCTACCGGTACGAGGCTGCCACTCAAGAACCTTTCTTCCCCATCGGTTGTCGGTTCTTCGAGCTATATGGCCAGCCCACTGCCACTTCAGCTTACTTATCCGTTGGGGTATGTCAGTTATTCTGGTTCTACTGCGAATATCCTCATTTCTAAGTTTATCACGCAGAGAAATCCCTAACATAGCCCTCTCCATAGCTCGCTGAGCGACCTTGAGCTTCCTCATACGGCCAGCAGTGAAGGACGACGTCTCAGATCCGTAAGTCATCACTGGCAACACGCACTGGTTGTACAATTTCGTTTTAAGGTTTTGAGGTATGTCTGACGAGAAGATGTGTCGTAGTTATACGAACGCTGCCCAGCCGAGTTGAATCCGTCGATTGACCGGAACCGTCGAAGTTGGACTTACCTAGTCGGACTATTTGTCCCATACTTGTCAATAACTTCGAGCTTAGTGCTCCCAACAACTACCGGCATAGGTGTGACATGGACATTAAACATGATCTTTGTTTTATCTTTTCATCCTAAGACCTATTCGTTGGGAGACACTATTAAGATTATTGAGCATGGTGCTTAGGTCCTCCAGCGATTCTGCCATAAAGACTATATCGTCGGCAAATCGAAGGTGAGTGATGTACTCGTCATTGATGTTAATACCGTATCCTTTCCAGTCCAGAAGCTTAAAAACGTCTTCCAATGGAGCAATGAAGAGTTTCGGGGATATAACATCACCCTGTCTGACACCTCTTTACAATTGGATAGGTTTCGTACTCTGGTTCTGTACTCGGATAGCCATCGTAGCCCTACTGTACAAGCACTTCAGCACTTCGATATACCGACAGTCAACTTGGCACCGCTGCAGGGACTGCAGCACCGCCCAAATTTCGACGGAATCAAAGGCTTTCTCATGGTCTACATACGCCAGACATAGTGGCAAATTGTACTCCTTGGACTTCTGTACAATTTGCCGAAGGGTATGAATGTGGTCTATGGTGCTAAAGCCGTTTCGGAAACTGGCTTGTTCGGGAGGCTGGAAGTCGTCAAGTCTGCGCGCGAGTCGATTCGTAATGACTCTCGAAAACAGCACGTAGACGCGGCTCAGAAGGGAAATTGGTCTGTCCTCTTCAAAAGATCGTTGTCACCTTTCTTGAAGAACAAGAACACCGCACTTCTGCTCCACGCCTCCGGTGTAATGCCACCATGGAGGACGGAATTTAAGAGCTTCTGAAGTACTTCAAGTACTGGTTTTCCACCCGCTTTCAGAAGCTCCGCTGTAATTCCATCCTCGCCTGGGGACTTGCCGTTATTAATGTGCTGGAGAACAATTCTAATCTCGCTCAGACTGACGTACGGGATATCTTCGGAATAGTATCTATCTGATAGTAAATAGAGTATGCTGCCTTAAGACATCTACATCTATTCTAAATTAAGAGTCAATGCAGATACGTCGTCATACTTGAGCACTAAGATAAAATGCTACTTTGATTTTGAGGAATTTATTTGACGGTAAATGTAGATTACTTTTACGTTGAAATATAAAAAAAAATACAAGAGTTTGTGTTCATAATAAAAAATACGAGTAGTACATTAGAGCTACGAGCAATTCTCCCATGAAAATTTCAAAGATGCGATTTTTATGGTGTATAAAAACGTACTTTTACTTTACGGTAATGAAAAGACTTGTAGTGCGGTAACCTTAACATATGACATGCAGACATAAAAATGCAATAAAATAAATGTTACATGAATATGAATTTGCTATTTTTTATTAATCAATTATGAAACCCCAAGGCGGGAAATAAATTAACTAAATTCAACAAAGTTGTTTCTTTAAAATTCTGTTTTAATAAAATAAAAAAAAATCGTCATCAACCTTAAAACATGATTTTGAATGGCATGGTGAACCTAAGTAGTGGTTTCGGTGTTGCAGTTTGAACTGGTGAATATGATGATATAGATATTTTTTTATAGAATAAGGGTGACAAACGAACACTCAGTCCACATGATAGTAAGTGTGATCCATAGATATCTACAGTTGACCACGATTAAGGATCAAAATACAGATGCACTGTCACCCCTGAGGACTAAGACCAAATGCCTCATTTCCAGTAAAAAGGTTTTCTAGTTCTCTACACTCACTATACCAAAGACAGTAGCATTAAGCTGCTATTTCACGGTTGTAATCTGTGAGAGCTTGGTCCTTTCCTGGTCGGCCTTTCCATTCGTGCTTCAATCATAAAACAACTGTAATGTGGCTCTACCACGTTCACAGCATCTTACAGTAAGTGAAGATTATTGGGTGTGAGATTCTAATTTTGGATTTTAATTGGTTTTTAACATTGACAAATTGTTTACTTTGAAGAAAACTACCAAAATATTATTCATCTTTACCTTCCTTATTTAACCGTTAACAACCACAACCAGATATAATTATTGGTCTGTCTTGAAACCAATATCTGATAAACTTATACAATAACTTACGAAGGTAGTTATTATGCATCACCTGCACTACGTAGTAAATATTATCATTTAGTTAAAGTGCTCTGTTGTTAATTTCTTTACTTTAGCGTCATTGGGTGGATTGAAAGCTTTTTATAAGCCCACTTCAAAAAAGGAAGAGGTTTACAATTCGACTGTTTACAATGTTCTTTGTATGTACCTATGTCACGCGATATTTTCATCAATTGGTAACAGATTTTGATGATTCTTTTTTAATAAATACACTTTTTATACTTCAACGGAGGTCCATTAAAAATTTAGAGAGAAAAAGCCCCTCCTAAGAGTAAGGTGTAAATGGGAATATTTCTAAAGTGAGTAGGGGATGAAATATTTTACTCATACTCATGAAACTCTTTAGACGAAATTGGGTCTTAAACCACACAAAGGGGTAAAAAATTAACTTTTCCACCAAGTCTGAGCTCAAAAAACTAAAACGAAAAATTATTTCCACTTTTTTCTTTTATCTGGGGGCACGGCAGTGCCCCCGCCAAGTCGAGCATAAAAGCGGCACGGCCGTACCATCATTTTCTCGAAGCAGTTAAGGCCATTTTCGAAACCCTATCACTTCGTTGTGAATTAAACTAGAAGCCTGTATTTTCAGGAACCAAGGAGGCATTGTAAAAACTCGGTATATTTCAAATTTCATCAAATTTGAACCAGTAGCTTAAGAATTATAACTAAAGTTTCTTAATTTTGTCACTCACTGACTGACCGATCTTCAAACCAAGTCGGTTAATTTATTCAGTCCCTACTTTCTCAAGTCCCTTCTGTCTCAAGTTATTATGTAATTAGCTAACCTAACAACATCTTATAGTGACCACATCAATATTAAAAATCTTTTATGTTTTAATATACATAGATTGACTTGGCAATCGCACTAAGCAATCTAATTTAATATAATATGTATTACTTGTGAGATATATTGTGTTTTCATGCGATGGCCAAGTCAATCTATTTATTTAAAACATAAAAGATTTTAATATTGATATGGTCACTATAAGATGTTGTTAGGTTAGCTAATTACGTAATAACTTGAGACAGAAGGACCCTTAAGTAGGGACTGAATAAATTAACCGACTTGGTATTACATGGATCTCACAACTTTTTACGATAGAAGAACTGAGTTGCGAAACTTGGTTTTTTTTACAAGTTATGTTTTTGAAGGCAAACATTTGTCTTAGCACCGACTTCAGTACTATTTTGTTCTTTCTAGTTATTTGAAGTTGACTTTTACTTTATAATAAAAGTTAATTTTTTTCACGGTAATGTTATAAAAAAGAGCTCATTACAGATAAGACCAAGATCTATATTTTAAGCATTGAAACAGAAACAGAAGCTTGCTGTCACTGGCGACTTCTCCCGCGTGGAATTTACTACGATTTCATGGCTTTTAATTTCTTTTTTGCGCGGAACCCCAATTATTTTTCTAAAATAATAGTATCTTAAATGACTCCTTATAACATCATCTATCTGCCAGTAAAAGTCCCGTCAAAATAGGTCCAGACATTTTGTAGAATAGCTGGAACAAACAGACAGACAGACAAAAATTTAAAAAATTGTTTGTTTGTTATTAATACCGTTTAAACTTTCATACGCATTTAGTAAACAACTGTTATTACAAGATTTAATTTAACTTGCAATGTAACATGTTTGTTTGGGTGAAATCTTGCAACTCAATTTTGAAGCAGATATCTTAAATTGATTGAGCTGAAAGAGGAATGCCCAATTCTGGCCATGAAACGCCCAAGTAAAAAAAATACATCTTTTTTATGGTAATTAATCGCGGTATTTATGTGTCCAAAAAAGATTGCAATATTGTTGCACAAAAAAAGTACTGAAAAGATAAAAATGAAATTAGGTAAATCCGCAAGTCATTAGTTTGTGGGTAAAATAAAAAGTGTTGCCACAAATCTCTTAAAAAAGTCGATTCTGTTTTTCAATCGATTTTTTATGGTGTCATTATTATAATGGTAATACTATTTTTCGATAATTAAACAAGCGTATTTCTAGTTGATTTACCATGAACTCTTTTTAGAACACAATAAAAAGGATACTGCATAATTTAACTGTTATTCTTATCTATACTTATACTTACTTATCTTCACGCACAATCCCTGACGGGGTAGCCAGAGAGAACACATCGCCAAGTGTCACGATCCTTACAAACCTCTTTCTTATCTGTTCTTAAAATACATTTAAAATGGAATCTAAATAAATAAAACAAAACATATATAAAAACGCGTGCAGAACTTAAAGTGAATCAAAGATTATTCTTTTAAATACATTTTTAAAACAATTTAAAACATTTACTACCAACTTATAACACAATTTATATGATATAAAAGCTTGTCGTGAGATTTATCTGTGTAGATAAACTGGATGTGATTGATTTTAATTTTTAAAATTTTCAAACTAAGTAAATAGTAGTAAGTAGAAATGAGTAGAAACTTAAATCTCGCTACAAGCTTTTATATCATACTAGCTGTTCCCCGCGACTTCTCCCGTGTGTTATTTTTTGTTATTAATTTTTTGCGCGGAACCCGAATTCTTTTTCTAATAGAAAAGTAGCCAAAGTTACTCCTTGTGACATCAGATATCTGCCAGTGAAAATCCCGTCAAAATCGGTCCTGCCCTTTCGGAGATTAGCCGGAACAAACAGACAGACAGACGGACAGACAGACAGACAGACAGACAGACAGACAGACAAAACATCTGAAAATTGTATTTTTGTTATAAGTACCGTATATACTTTCATATGTATTTAGTAAAAAACTGTAATTTCGACATTACAAACAGACACTTCAATTTTATTTATTTATATAGATAAATTGTGTAATGACTTTATAAGTTGATACTAAAAATTTTAAATGAAAAGTTTATTCTATCCTTTTTAGCGCATTGAAATAAAACCTTGTTTTATTTTTTTTTACTTTTCATTTATTTTAACACTAAACACAGACATTTTAATTTTATTTGATTGTATGTATGTAGTATGTATTGATTACTCATATTCGCATTATCATATTATCATTTCATTATTTATTTCTTTTTAATGAAGTAAATTGAACGTTGAAATAGAGGCTAAATTACGAAACTAAGCATAAACATAGGAAAACATTCAATTACATAATATTATGTAAATAACTATACGAGAGTTCTAACTTAGTACTGAATTCTGAATAAGAAGTTTATTAAATTATTCCATGTTATGCAATATGATGCTATTTACCCACGTCTTCCTTGCTATATAATCTTGCATAATGTATTTGGTTAAACTAATTAGCGCTTTGCGCTGAGCTATTTGCATTAATGATTTCTTATATTTATGCTTTTTAATTTAACATGCCGTGTGAACTTTAAGAGTCACGTCACGTCGTCATTTCAGCCGATATGAAAAGTTACGAGCCGTGGGCATGTTAGAAAATGGTGTTATTCAACGCATCGTTGCTGAGGCCATACACACCAGTCAAAACGTGATGTCAAGGTTGTCGAAGTCACGTTATAGCAGTGCTGGGGACGTGGCTGAACAACACACGGTTAGATATCGTGTTACTACGCAGAGACAGTATCGATTTTTCCAAATGACCGCTAGAACTCAATATCACAGCGATTTAACTACTACAAAGGCTATAGGAGGACCACCAGATGCTGGTAAGCGAACAAACCGTGCGAAGGAGATTGCATAAAGTTGGTCTTCATGCTCAAAGACCGCTACGTGTTCCAGCATGCCGACAGGGAAATCGCGGCTTCCGTGCGCTCAGGAGCATTTACTATGGAGTGATGAACAATGGTCTTTGGTGCTGTTCAGATACGACAAAAGGGTTCTTTTTAGCGGTAAACGCGCAAACTTGTGTCTTCTGAGGATTAAACTGGACTAGATTTAGTCGCTCCCAATCCGAGACTTTGTTCAGCAAAGACTCGACTTCAGACACAAGTTTGTTCCGGTACTCAGCGACGTTTTCCCGAGAAATATTGGCACGGCCGGTGTATAGAGCATCACCAGTGCTGTCATCCGCATAGCAATGAATGTTACCAGTTAGCAACATATCATTGATATGCAGAAGAAACAGCGTTGGTGATAGCACACAGCCTTGTGGAACACCAGCGTTAATAGGCTTGTAGTCAGAGCATGCACCGTCTACAACGACCTTGATGCTCCGATCTGCAAGGAAGCTGGTGATCCAATTGCACAATTTCTCGGGAAGCCCATAGGAAGGGAGCTTCGAAAGAAGCGCTTTGTGCCAAACCCGATCGAAGGCCTTCGCAATGTCCAGACTAACGGCCAACGCCTCCCCCTTGGACTCTACTGCCTCCGCTCATCTATGGGTCAGGTAGACCAGAAGATCACCATCTGATCGACCCCGACGAAAACCGTATTGGTGGTCACTAATCAGCTGGTGATCCTCAAGGTACCGGATGAGCTGGCAGTTAATAATGGATTCCATTATTTTGGAGAACAAGGAGGTGATCGCGATAGGCCTATAGTTGGATGGGTCTGAGCGGTCGCCTTTTTTAGGGATCGGGTGGACAAAAGCTGTCTTCCATGAATTCGGGACTACGCCTTGGGAGTAGGAGGTACCGGAAAAGACGCGTTAGGACCGGTGCCAACTCCGGAGCACACGTCCTCAGCACAATTGGGGGGATTCCGTCAGGCCCACTCGACTTCTGGATATCCAGGGAGAGCAGTGCTTTGCGAACCGAGCGCTGTGAGAACAGCACATCCGGCATGGCGCACTCACTCCGAGAGATGGTCGGCGGTGTTTTCCCCCCGCCATCAAGAGTCGAGTTGGACGCAAAAAGGGAGCCTAAAAGGTCGGCTTTGTCTTTTGCGTCTTGGGCCAGTGAGTCATCCTCCCTGTGCAGAGATGGTAATGATGGCTTACAGAAATTCCCTTGGACAGCCTTGGCGAGAGACCAGAATGCACGGGTTCCCGAAGGAAGGCGAACTAGTTTCTCGCCAATTCTGCCTATGTGCTCTGACTTTGCCTTGGCAATAACTCTTTTGACGGACCTGGAGGCGAAGTTATACTTCTTTTTAAGTGTGCTGGTGTTCACATCCCGAGTCGCCGAAGCCACAGCCCAGGCTTGATAACACTCCTGCTTACTGCGTAATGCAGTCTTACAGGAGCGACCAAACCAAGGCT
The DNA here is from genome assembly GCA_963668995.1 of Parnassius mnemosyne. NCBI lineage: Eukaryota > Metazoa > Arthropoda > Insecta > Lepidoptera > Papilionidae > Parnassius > Parnassius mnemosyne. Next base: position 57,667,988 of record CAVLGL010000093.1, read on the forward strand.
GAGATCTGCCTTCGATGGGTACCACAGATGATGGAATAAATAGTTCCATTCCCTGTAGCACCACATCAGTGACAGAGTCAGCAACAGCGCTGGGATCGTCCGGCGAGAAGCAAACCCGCCCCCATGGGTAGGATGCAAAGAAAGACCGCATTCCGTCCCAATCCGCCGACCTGTAATGCCAAACACGGCGGCAACCTGCAGAACGCAACCGCGAAGGGAGCGTGAGTGGCACCATACTCCGGATCAGACAATGGTCCGAAGAGTCGAGAGGGGCATCGACGGAAACCTGATATCCGTCCGGATGAGAGGTCAGCAGAATGTCCAACAGGGAAGGTGTATGATCCTCCACATCTGGAATCCGCGTAGGCGAAGTAACCAGTTGTGTCAGACTATATGCTAAGGCAAAAATTTATGATCAAGAGTTTCGGATGCCCGTGAAAAGTTTAATCGACGGCTCTGTGGTGCAGTGGCTTAGAAATAAGTTGCAGCACCAAAGGCCGCGGGTTCGAATCCCGCACGGAACAAGTATTTGTATGGCCTACAAATAACTTTTCCGGGTCTGGATGTTTGTCCTTGTGAAATGTATGTATGTAAACTGCTCCCACGATACAGGAGCAAATCCTAGTGTGGATTGGTAGGTAACGTTTTTTTTTAATGAACCTAGTTATTACGGATTTATCGTGTATTATATTATATTCCCTTAATTTATTTTATAGTCCCGATGTTTCGAGTGCTTTACTGTGCCCATGATCACGGGGAGACTGATGTTTTCCACGTCCTAATGTTATAGTTAACCACGGCTACCATTACTATACTATATAAAAATAAAACTTGCGTTACATTTAATTTAGAGATATAAAGAGTAACGTAAATTTTATTTTTATAGATGTGAGTATTTGTTGAAATGGTTACGCCATACGGAAAAACAACGACTTCCGAATGGGAAGTTAATAAATTGCAGAATAAGTATTGGCTTTCAGTCGTTTCCGTCATCGAATTTACGCACAACCAGGCATGGACAACGAATAACATATTAGAATAAAGAAAATAATATTGGTCGTCATTTTTTATGTCATCATCATTATCATAATCATTACAGTCCTTCACAAGTCCACTGCTGAACATAGGCTCCAAGAAATGCCATAAAACGAGGTCCTCAGCCACCTGCATCCATTGACTTACTCCATGTCTTACTAGGTCGCCACACCATCTAGTAGGAAAATCTTCCTTCCCCATTGGTTGTTGTTTCTTTGAGCTATACAGCCAGCATATTACCTATAAGGCAGAGAAACCCCGTGTATAGTCCTCTCCATAGCTCGCTGAGCGACCTTAAGCTTCCTATAACAACATATTATAATGAAAAAAAATATTGGTCGTTGTTTCTGTGTGTATTGGACTGGTATGTATTTATCTGCATCGAGTTTCATTACAGAAAATTCAAATTAGAGTCTGCATACATAACGAACAATAACCAAGAAATATACTTCACGAGATATCAAAAAAAATTCCACTTGCAGAAATTTCTTGCAGCAATTTTGAGTCAATTGTACATACATAAATCAAAAGCATACGAAAGCTTAATTTCCCTCGAGACTTCATTCTTGTCTTCCAGACGGTGAATCATTGAGCGTATTAATATCTAATTAGTTTTGTTCATGCAATTTAATATGCATCTAATTATTATACGTTGATGTTATATAGTAATTGTACAAATCTTCATTAGAATATATAATTCTTCTGTAAATATATTTGTCACCGAGCTCCTGTTAAACGGCTGGACCCATTTTGATAAAAACCTTTGTGTGGTGATTCACAATTGGACTCGGTAGATTGCGCTGTTGTCAGTATCCAGAAATCACCTGTGCGAAGTTGAAGTGGGTTGCTAGTTTATTTTAAAAACAAATTGCCTTCTTGAGTTATGTTTTGATTTTAACATAAAAATTAAAGTAATTGTTTTAACTTCATCAGGCTGACTACATTTTAGCCTTAAACTACTACGCCTATAATTAAAGTATTATCAAAATCCACATTCTTAAACAATATACAATTTCATTAATACAATAACAAGGTAGGTAAGGTTTTTACGTCGTAGAGCCATGCTGCAGCTATAATAATAGTATAGTTGTAGCACGAATGGGTCGGCTCGACCGGGGAAGGACGCTCTCACAGAAAAATAAAAACGTAAAATAGCAGCTTAATACTGCTGTGTTTCGTATGGTAAGTGTAGAGAAAGACCCATTTCACTGGAAAAAAGGCATTCTATGTTAATCTTCACGGCTGACAACGCATCTGCATTTTAATTCGCAAACGAAGATAGATGTAAATCTCTATGGGCCACAGCAAGCATTTACTATCAGGTGGACTGCGTGCTCATTTGTCACCCTTATTCTATAATAAAAAGGTAAATTAATTGTTTGTATGAAATTTTGTTTCTAAGAGGTGTCTGGATTCGCTGACCGCATTCTGAAAATTCTTTCCCTGACAGCTACACGATTCCCAAATAATACGGCCTGTTTTAAGTTAGTTTTGTTCATGAAATCAATGTATTTTTAGTAAAAAATTGATCTGAAAATAATAATTGACTGCTTTATCGGCGCATGCAGACCAATGCGAGTGATATAAATTAACACAATGTATTATAAAGTAACTTTAGTTTTCGTTTTAATTTTAAGTATTAAATAGTAGTTTAGTATATTTTAAATTAAAGCGTGTGTGTTTTTGCTTAAGTAGTAGTATTTTTTGTGTTTTAAGATCCGTTTCCGGACTTTGAAGTGTAAACGTCAACGTCCGTACAAATTATAAATGCACGTTAAAATAATTTTAAACATCATACACTCAAGAGTATTACCGCACAACAACAAAAAGAATGCCTTTGAGTAAACTTCGCGATGTATATACAACGTGTCCCAAAATTCAACGATAAGCCAACACCGGAGGATAGACCTGCCCCGGACTAATCGGGTAAAAAAAGAAAAAAAAATATATCCCAATTATATTTTAAGTTATATAAAAAAAATGAAATTCTTCAGAAATTGAGACCGTTTATGATATTTTTCACTACCATGACCACAATTTTTTAAATATTTTTTTCTTTTTTTTATAGGCAACCTGAATAGTACTGCTATCTACCACAATTCTTAAAAACTCCAGAATAACTCTTGTTTTATCACGAAAATTAATGAAACTTATTTTATTCCCTAAATTTTTTGAAGACTTTTACTTTTAACCAAATTTAACTTATCGTGGTGTAAAAAAAAAGTATGAACACTAGTATGGCAAGTTTTTTTAAAAATTGACGCAACTAACCAATATTCCAAAATGGTATAATACTCTAGGAAAACAAGTTATAAAAAAAATATGGGCCTATTATTTCTTAACAGGGGCCAAATGACGGTCGGGTGTAATAAAAGTATTATTTCTTGAAAAATGTTTAATATTTCAAAACAAATGGTACAAACAGTTTCACGTGTAATTTATTAAGTTATTAACATTATAGCAAATGTTCAAACTGTTTGCCACCAGCATTAATACATGCACGACATCGCCTTAAAAATGATCGTTTTATTTGTCTTGCATATCTTCTGCTATTAATTTAACAGTGGTAGAGCCACGCGGCAGCTTTTGCTGTCGCACGGATGGGCCGGCTCGAACCGGGGTGGTACCACGACCTCACAGAAAACCAGCGTGAAGTAGCGGTTTACCTCTGCGTTTCGCTTGGTGAGTGCAGGTGGCCGGAGGCCCTTTTTACTGGAAATGAGGCATTCCATCTTAGTCCTCAAGGGTGACAACGCATCTACATTTTGATTTGTAATAGAGGATAGATGTAGATGTCTATGGGCCGCAGCAACTACTTACCATCAGGTGGACTGTGTGCTCGTTTGTCACCCTTATCCTATAAAAAAAAAAAAAATATTAATGTAATCAGCAGCCTGAGTGATATTTCGACGAAGCTCGTCCAATGTCACAATGGGTTTTGAGTAGACCCTGTTTTTAAGACAAGCCCAATAGAAGAAGTCCAGGGGGTTCAAATCGGGTGAACGGGGTGGCCATAAGATAGGACCAAGTCGCCCGATCCAACGCCCTGGATACTCTTGATTTAAATATTCTCGCACAGGACGGGCATAATGTGCTGGACAACCATCATTTTGGAACCACATGTTTTGAAGATCACTTAAGGGCACGTCGTTTAACAATTCTTGCAAGTCATTTTGTAAAAAGTTTAAATAACTATTGCCATCTAAGTTTCCTTGTTACTCAAAGGGCCCAATTACTTTTTCATTTAATATGCCGGTCCATAGGTTAACCTTGAATTGATATTGGGATTTGTCTTGTCTCATCAAGTGTGGATTTTCATTACTCCAACTATGTAGATTGTGAAGATTTAAATACCCATCTTTCTTGCACGTTGTTTCATCCGACCATAGAATTTTGTCTAGGAAGTGGGGATCTTCACTGTGCCTTTGCAGCATTACACGGCAAAATGTGACCCGTAGCGGATAGTCCCGCGGTAATAACGTCTGCACACGCCTGTAGTGATATGGGTGAAGCTTGTGACGTTTTAATATTCGATGTGCAGAACTTTTCGGGATTCCTGTAGCTTCTTCTATGGCACGTACCGAAGTAGTCGAGTCATTTTCTATCTCCTTGAGAACTTCTTCATCACGATCCAATCTAGGTCTTCCAGCGCTGCTCCTATTGGATGGCATACGACCCTCCGAAAACGTTTGATGCACATTAATAAACACTCGATAATCAGGATATCTTTGAGCATTTGGGTATCTTTCTGGATACAGTCTGCTAGCAGCGTTAGCATTACATCGGCATTCTCCATAGATTAAATGCATATTAGCGTATTCCTGTGGTGTGTACGGTTGCGGCATGTTAAACGCCAAACAGTCCAAAATGCGCCAGAACTCTAAATCACAAAACACACAATCGTAGTCCAAGATAATGCCAGGTCAGTTCAGTTTGCAGATCACTTCCAGTCCAAATAATGCCAGGTCAGTTAAGTTTGCAGGTCGATTCCAGTCCAAAAAGCCAAGCCAAAAGTCGATAGTATGTACGAGGGCCACGTAAGTTGAATTGGGTACGGTGCGCAGTAAACAAAGGAGCAGAGCGTACTGAACCGACTTGCTGAGAATAATAACAGCTTCTCTACCTGCCCTGTTGTTGTCTCTTTTTGACGTAAATATCTCTATCTATCTATCTCTCTCTAACATCTAAGGTATTAATGCCCCATTCGAATTCCTAGAAATTGTAACAGGAACCCATTTTGGGCATGTAGTAAAAGTGATTACTGACAATTACAATTTAAGGAATTTGGCCCCTGTTAAGAAATAATAGGCCCATATTTTTTTATAACTTGTTTTCCTAGAGTATTATACCATTTTGGAATATTGGTTAGTTGCGTCAATTTTTAAAAAAACTTGCCATACTAGTGTTCATACTTTTTTTTTACACCACGATAAGTTAAATTTGGTTAAAAGTAAAAGTCTTCAAAAAATTTAGGGAATAAAATAAGTTTCATTAATTTTCGTGATAAAACAAGAGTTATTCTGGAGTTTTTAAGAATTGTGGTAGATAGCAGTACTATTCAGGTTGCCTATAAAAAAAAAAAGAAAAAAATATTTAAAAAATTGTGGTCATGGTAGTGAAAAATATCATAAACGGTCTCAATTTCTGAAGAATTTCATTTTTTTTATATAACTTAAAATATAATTGGGATATATTTTTTTTTCTTTTTTTACCCGATTAGTCCGGGGCAGGTCTATCCTCCGGTGTTGGCTTATCGTTGAATTTTGGGACACGTTGTATATATATGTCGGAGCGTCTATAAAATACCCGGTTGGATCGAGGTAGAAGGGAGGGTATATCGAGAAACCCCCTCTTGTGTCTGTAGTATAAAGTTCACTGTAGGTGCCGTGCGCGGGAGATTCCGCCTAAGTCATTCAACGAGTGTGGTGGTCATTCTACCAGTACTAAGATAGTGTCGTGGTTTTAGTTCGTTGTTGTAATTCTTCTAGTGCAGGCAAGGAGGATTAGTGTTGCTGAGAGGCTGCCCTGTGTTACATTGTAATAAGTAGTGTTGCTGTTGGTTTACATATTTTGGTGTTATCATGTAATTACGTACCTCACGTTACACTGGTGTGTGATTGTGGCAGAGACGTATTACGGTGTGGTCGAACTATAATTTCACTATACTGAATGTATAGTGCGTTACGTTGTCTTATTACTGATAATGATTATACTGCGTAAGCAAGAGAGCAAGTTGAACATCCGCTCTCACACTTTTATTATTTTTAACAATTAACGCTATCCTGATGTATTTCAGACATCAAAATTGTGATCCTCTGTTGTAATCGTTCGATATCAGAAGTGGGATCTCTTGTTGTCATTTCCGACATATATATATATATATATTAGTTAAATAGCAATATATAATAATTGAAAAAATTATTCATCATAAATTCTCAATGACCTTGAAAAACTTTAACCCTTAATAAAAATTTTTCTAACGCTAACCAATTAATAAGATCAACTGACCTTTTATGACCAGTTTCTGACCTTTCAGATGGTATAATTGGTAAATCGAAATTCCGCACATGAGGTGCTAACATCGCGGAGCTCTTTGAGTATTGGAGATATTAAGGAGGGTGAAACGTGCACATTACGTCACAAGGAAGAAGGAACTATATCAACAATATTTTAAGGATAGACCTGAGACTATTTCACAAGTCATTATAGCCGATAAAATATATTTATATACCTACTCTTTGACTTTGACAGCCCTGGCCACTTGTCTCCATATACTGGACTGGCTATGCCATACAAAATGCTTATGCCGATTTGAAGCGCCCTCATTGCCCGTACCGGGAACTAAAATTGACAGAATATACCAAAGTCTGTTGTATTATTTAAATCATATCTATATAATTTAAATTATTAAATTAAAAAAATAAAGTATTTTATGTGGTTTGACTGTTTGATTTTAGTTGCATAATAAGAATTATTTTTAGTAATAATGAGAGTGTGTGTAATATGTAAAACTCGTTAAAAAAGTAATGTGGGATAAAATTCCACAAGTAAATGAATTCGCACTTAATATTAAACAAATTAAAACTATTTTATAATAGATACTTAAAAAGATACTTAAAAATTTGTTACTAATCTTAATATCGTAATTACCAACATGCTTTATATTACTGAGTTTTGATAAACAACAAAATTCAATATAGTTGTCTAGTTCCTTGTTTATACTCATCGATGTTCTTTTCTACCCATATCTGTTCACAACCAAAGTCGCCGACAAGAAATAATTATCAAATGTTTATTAATTAACAGTTTTCCAACTGAACCTTGACTAAAATTATGCCTAATAAGCACATCCGGAACAAAATCGTTGATCTAAATACACACACGACTGTTTTATTGGAAATGAGAAACGTACCACTTTAAAAAAGTGCAGTATACGTACAATATTTTCTGGTAGTACCAGTGCCAGTAAGTACAAAAGTTTTAGATTATTATTCCGAATGTTTTCTTTTTAATTCTTCTCTCCTTATTTTCCCCCAGATTTAAGGGTCATAGCCAAGTGTAGAAAGGCCGTTTGATGATGACTTTGTGTTTACAAAACGTAAGTTTGTTAAAACTGTATAATTATTTTGACAAATTTATTGTATCAAGGGGATAAATTTATATTGGAACTGCAAAATTATTAATGTCCTTAGTGAGTTTGTGTGAGTTTAGACGAGAAATAACTCCTCCCTGAACGGGTTCCCGCCTTGTCGTGGTGGAGGAGAGGGAGGGGGTTAGCTCGAGTGACGCGTGTTCAGGTTGTCCGCGCGCGCTAACGTCCCTACGTTAGTGCCCTTTCCGCGTACCGCGCTTCGATAATCTGTTCGCGCTCTATAGCGCCGAAGCCCGGTAAGTGTTTTAAACCTAACTTTCAGTTCTTACCCCCCCCCCCCCCCCCGACCAGTCGGGTAGGTTTGTAGTATCTGTTAGTTTACCTGTTATCTATTTATTTAATTTATAGTTGTCTTACTTTACTTCTTTGTGTTATTATTATTTATTCATATATACGGCAAGACCCTGTTCTTTTGAGAACAGGGGTCCGTGCTGTCCGTACTGTTATAGATAAGAACGTCCCGTTCTTTTGAGAACGGTGACCCCCGCCCCTACTTGCCTTAGAGTAAAACGTCATGTCTTTAGAATGTCCACCTAAGACCTAAAAGGCTCCCTTCACGATGCCATCAATAGGATGGATGACCCGCAGGCTCTCGCCGCAGCCCTGGCCATTTTGGCTACTCCCGTCCTTCAGGCAAATCAAGCGCCGCCCGTTATAGCGGCCCACCTTGTGTCCGTAAACTCATTCGCCCCTCTGAAGATAGATGTGGAGTGCTCCTGCTCCGACTCCAGTTCCTCTATATCGGCCTCCCGGAAGAGGCCCGCCACTATGTCCAGCACCAGGACATTGGAGTTCTCTGATTCCGATGGAACCGGTGATTCCTACAACACGGTGACGTCAAAGCGCGGCGTGAAACGCGCTGCGAAAAACCGCACCCCCCCCCGCCTCAGCGGCCCTTGCCGCTCCCCCCACCCCCGCAGCCCCCGCCGCTGCCACACCCCCCGCAGCTCTAGCTGCTGCCTCTTCCCCCGCAGCCCCCGCCACTGCCTCGGCCCCCCTTATATCGCTAGACATCCGCAGCGCCTACTAAGCCAGCCTCTCCGCTGCGCTCCCGTTCTTGCGAAGAAGCAAGTCCTGCCCCCTGTCCTTTTAAGAGACAAAAAAGAATTTACTAGACTCTCATAAATCTGCTATGACGCAGGTATAAAATACGACCAAGCTACCAACATAGGTGTAGCTATTAAAATAGTCCCGCAGTTCAGACGACTTTCGCCGCCTTACAAGGCTTTTTACAAATGAAGTCTTAAGGGTATACGATACGATAAATAGAATTGACGTTACGTGTAGGCCTAGTTATAGATTTTTATCGATATATTTTTTCATAGTCTTATCTCTATTTTAGTTCCGTGGACGTTCACTTATGCTGTCAGCGCCAAAATGGCGAAAATCAAATCACTTCATTTTGTTACGGTGTATAGCCAGGCTATATATAGATGTCAGTGGTCCTGGTAAAGTTACTGTGACAGTCAGCGACTAACATATAAAACAGTGTTACAAGTGTTGGAAATAAAATAATTCTACTAGTTCTTACCATTACTATCCACCAAAACGACTTAATTACTCAAGGAAAAAAAATTCTTCTACAAGCCACGAAAAATAAAGAGAAACGTAAAGAAATATCAGAAATAAGAAAAAAGATTAACGAACATAAAGAAAATATAAATAGTTTTACTATGAGGCAGCAGCCCAAACGAAACGAAAATTTACTTTCGATGATAAATAACTTCAGATCCTAAAGTGCCCTGAAGGTGATTTTTAACGAATTTGAAAAATAAGCTTTTGTGTCTACCGCGCAATACTGCTACCGGTAGAACGCGAGATCAGTATAATGTAAAGAAAACTTAGAATTAGGCTTACTACAATAAAGGTACTTTGAAGACAAAATCAGAATTTGAAATTGTTTATCGAGTTCAGTCCGAGAAATAAACCTTTTAAAAACTTCAATAAAAATATGTGTAAATTCAAAAAAAAGATGAAACGGACAGTCAGGAAGATTTGCAAATTTAAACTGAAATGTAATGATATTATATTATGTGGTTTATTTCGTAAATCTAATTAGAATTTTGATTGTTGTATATTCTTATTTATAATTCCTCCTATAGTTTCTTATTAATTCTATTAAAAATACAAAATAAGCAAAAGCTGTAGTTTTATGTTTTTTTTTTTTAAATTAATATTTGCAGTTTTATACAGTTGTTTTGAACATATGTTTGAGTCTAGACGACACTGTTACACACATTTTGACATCGTGGAGTTAAAGTTTAAGCTCTAGATTGTCTCTGAATACCGGCCTTAGATGCAAGTACATATTCATTAACTTTCCTCCTATCCCCCGGACTCTATGCTCATCAAACAGGATTCAATTAGTTCGTATTTTCAAATTTTTGTATAAATTGTGTAGTGTTCAATAGTATGAAATAGTAAGAGTGCATAAACTATAAGAAACCTGAATAGTTGCCGTGTGTTAATAGCGAGTGAATCTAACGCGTCTTTTACTTACATTGCTGACACACACTGTCTATGAGATTGCGAAAAATAAATTACGTATTTTAAACTATATGTACGTACGTATGTTTAAAACTACAAATATTAATAAAATATATACAGAAAAATGCGGTTATATTTAATACACCCCCCACGAGATGGAGTGACGACCTGGTAAGACATGCAGGAAGTCGATGGATGCAGGTGGCTCAGGACCGTGCTTTGTGGCATTCCTTGGGGGAGGCCTATGTTCAGCAGTGGACTTGTGAAGGGCTGTAATGATGATGATGATGATTTAATACAGATATTATAGATATAAAAATATTAATAAATTATATACAGAAAAATGCAGTTATTTAAAACAAATATTGTAGATATAACTTATAAAGGAGGAAAGATAATGTGACCATGTGCGACTACCTTCACATTCATCAAGTCACCTCTCAAGCGTGTCTCACATTTTAAGTATCTGGGTCACTGGGTCACTGAGGATCTGCGTGATAATATGGATATCGAGCGGGAACGTAGGGCACTGTCCATCAGGTGTAACATGGTGGCCCGTAGGTTTGCTCGTTGCAGTAGGCAGGTAAAAATTACTATTTTCAAAGCCTACTGCCAGTCTTTTTACACGGGCAAGCTATGGGTTAACTATACGCAGCGGGTGTACAGCGCGTTGCGTGTACAGTATAATAATGGGTTTAGGATGCTGATGGGGTTGCCGCGCTTTTGCAGCGCGTCAGTAATGTTTTCTGAAATGCACACTGATGGTTTCCACGCCATTATTAGAAAGCGTGCTGCATCGATGCTGAAACGTTTGCGTGGCGGCTCCAATAGCATTCTCAACACAATGGCAGATAGGTGGGACTCGCAGCTGCTTGAGCGCTGGATACGGCTACATGCCACGGTATAAGTCACCGGTACCCTCGTGGCAGCTGGTCTCAAACATCTCCATTTACATTTGTCATCATTATTTATGTAAATTAATTTAATTACTTACACTATAATTTGAGTTATATTTCACTTCACTGTTACTAACATTCTTGTATAGGTCCTGTGTTGACTGAAATAAAGATATTTTATTTTATTTTTATTTTATTTATTTATATATAAAAAATTTAGAGGACTGAAGGAAATAAGCTTAAATTATTCTTTTTGACACAAGAAGTTTGAATTAATTGAATTTCAAATTCTAAGTTGGTTTCTATGCGTTGATTAACTGACTCCTAATTGAGTAACGAACTCTCCAAGACTTGTTAAACATGCGACCCAACTAACTATAGAGGATTGTGGTAAAAGTTGTAAAATATTGCGATAATTTATATTATTATTTTATTTATTCATTTTAAAAAATATTCCCATATCATAGAAGTAGATTACATACAACTTTGTAAATAAAACTATAAGACATTCAAAATTAAATAAAAATAAATATATAAAATGAAAAATTATTACAAGTGGCTTTACCCATTGTTTCTAATTTTGAACATTGTTTTTTTACAGCATAACAGTGACAAACACAGTCCACCTGATGGTAAGTGGGTGCTGTGGCCCATAGACATCTACATCTATCCTCGTTTGCGTATTCCCATATCATAGAAGTAGATTACTTACAACTTTGTAAATAAAACTATAAGACATTCAAAATTAAATAAAAATAAATATATAAAATGAAAAATTATTACAAGTGCCTTTACCCATTGTTTCTAATTTTGAACATTGTTTTTTTACAGCATAACAGTGACAAACACAGTCCACCTGATGGTAAGTGGGTGCTGTGGCCCATAGACATCTACATCTATCCTCGTTTGCGAATTAAAATGCAGATGCTTTGTCAACCCTAGGGACTAAGATGGATTGCATCGTTACCAGTAGACATGTCTTCGGTGCTCTATACTCTCCATACGAAGTACAGCAGCATTAAGCTGCTATTTGATGCTGATATTCTGTGGGAGCGTGGTCCTTCCCCGGTCGAACCGACCCATTTGTGCTACAACTATACCTGATGGCGTAAACATCCAATGCACTACTTAGCAAACTATTTTTGTTTTACAGAAGAGGGCCATTAGAGCTATTTACAATCTAAAACCGAGAGAGTCTCTTAGAGATAAATTTAAAGAAATTAATACTCGTATATTAACTTTGGCCTCTCAGTATATTTACGAAAATTTAATGTATGTTCACAAAAACAAAGATAGTTTTAGTAAAAGAAGTGATATACATTCTGTAAACACTAGGAACAAACACAAGCTAGTGATACCAGTTTCTCGACTCCACAGAGTCAGTAATTCATTCTTGGGGCAATGTATACGCTATTACAACAAGGTCCCGGAAAGTGTACAGGTTCTCTCTATTACCAAGTTTAAATGTTTTATTAAGCTGAAACTGTATAAAAAGGGTTATTATAGTATAAATGAATACATGGTTGATAATAACCCCTGGGAATGAGGTGATCGCTTCCAAGCAGTTTCTAAAATAAATTTTGTAAATAGTTCGTAATCATTTATATTGTAAAATTTATTTAAAAAAAAAGTCCCGCTGGGTTTCTTGCTGGTTCTTCCCAGGACAGAGGGTTTTTTTCGAACCAGTGGTAAAGTAAAAAATGACTTTCAATAAGAATTACACATGTAATGTATATTGAATAAAAAATATTCTATTCTATTCTATTCCATTCTATTCTATTCTATTCTATTCTATTCTATTCTATTCTATTCTATTCTATTCTAGCAAAAAATCCGGATGCACTACAAGATTAAGGCAGCCCTAACAGCAGCCTGATGGCATTGTTATTTTAAACACGAAGAACACTTTAGTTTTAATGTGTTATATAGATACAACGCTGCTCTCATGACGGCTATGACATCTATAAAAATCATCAATAAAAAATTATAACTATTGAACTTATTATGTTGCCATTTTCAAATTATTTAAAGTTTTTTTTTAAATACGTTGATATTTTTTGTACACGTTTTACGTGCGCATTGGTATCCGCATCCGTTTATCCTCAAGAGGACTGTGTACTTGTTTGTCACCCTTATTGTAATTCATTACATCAGTGAATTGCGTCTATTGGACTTCCTTACTTTCCCAAAATTCAAAGGTTTAATGACAGGTTTGACAGTTAGGGAGCCAGAAACTGTCCTGGTAGCTTCTTTTAACTGGCACGTGTAAGATACTCCCTTAAAGCAATGGTATTTACCTTACTTATACAATGATTTGATCAAATGAAAAATTTGAAAATGTTATAGAGAATACTTTGAAAATTAGTGAAAATATAAGTTTTCAGTACTGTTTCATTTATGAGTACCGTAAAATTTTCCTTAACTGTATAAAAGTAACCAAGTATTTGAATTAAATTAATTCTAACGCTTCTTACTTGCGACGATACCAACTACGTAGCTAAATATTTACCAGTAGTGTCTGTGCAAATTCGTTGTCTCAGTTATTCTTGTTAAATATTAGAGGCTAATAATTGAATTATAATTAATCTAACTTCAACTTTGGTTAAAATAATTAATGTAAAGTATTAATATAGGAATCAGATTAAATACTAAAATTCTAATAATATCTAGTGATGTTTTAATAATAAACGATAGTTAAATTAATTAAGCCACGTTTTAACTTAATTAGTAACTTTACTGTTTTCACACCTCACAGTTTTATGCGTGACATATACGCCAACATTTCATTGCAGATTAAATTACTTAATTACTAATTCATTTTCTGCAAAGACAACACAGATTATATGATAAAAAAATTAATCGATTATATGAAAAAGAAACAGTTGTATTACTATATTAAACTTTTATTGCATTAAATTTCATCAAATTGCTCTTTCAATAAAATTTCATATAATTTTTTTATTCAAGAAAACAATAAGTTATACCTGGAGGAGAGAATTACATCTTAATCCTTAGGGGTGGCAACGCATCGGAAATTTGATTCTTAATCGAGAATAGATGTAAAAGATGTCAATGGGCCCCAGCATCCACTTACTATCAGGTGGACTGTGTACTCGTTTGTATCCCTTATTCTATATAAAATAAGTCTAGTAGTAGAAATTAGACTTGCGACTCGCGTGGTTTTACCACCACGTTTACGCCATAACTAAATGTCCCCATCTGACGACGGGAGATAAAGTCAAATATACGATACGTCTAATACTGCAATTGCTAGCATAGAGCATAACGCACTGCAATTGCCTGCATAACGGAAAAGGGTCATGTCCAGCTGTGACTTTTAATGACTGTTAAAGAAGGGAATCCAGAATTATGTAGATTCAGATGTATACTTTTAGAGGATCAATCTTCAGGAATAATCTTACAATTTAGGTCGCGTGTTCATAGCAGATAGCGAAGTGTTTCGCACTTCTTCATCGGTCTGGAAAAGTCTACTACTGGTCATGGCCCTATCACACTCGAGACAGGATTTGCCTTAATTATCACTTGGTCTCTTTGGAAAAAGAACTCAGAAGTCTATCGGTATATATTAGGCAGAACTTAAAGCTAACATCTCCTCCAAACCATGTTTTTTTAAATTCAGAAATGGCTCCTAACATAGTATATCTGTCATATGTAGAATTAGATTGGGACACACTTATTCATCTGTATTTTTGGTAAAACTTAAGATAGCTCAATTTGTGAGTGTGGATTAGACGACGGTACGAAGGATTATAATTTTTTAACTGCCCTAACCTCTCAGTTTCATTATACAATTTTCTTCGTAATAACATCCCTCGTCTTATAAATCGTAAAATTACAGCCTATTTACGTCACACTGCAGGGAACAGGCCTCCTCTCATTTCTGAGAGGGATTTAGGGCAAGGAAATGTCCGCCACGCTGCCCCAATTCTTGTTGGCGAACTTTACGTCTTCGAAATATTTTTTTTTCTCAGGCATGCAGGTTTCCTCACGACGTTTTTATTCACCGCCGAGCACGTGGTAAATCAGCACTTAAAATTGCAATTAACAATTTCAATGGTGCCGGCGGGGATCGAATACAGGTTGCTCGAGTACTGTGACACTTACAGCGACCGCTAACCATCTGAGCTACCACGGATTCTATTAGTATTTATCCTATAAATCATAAGTCTTTGTTAAATTTAGTTTACACTCCTTTTGTACAAACTTTATAAGATTTCATATCCATTAATACCATAAAACTATAGTACTTTTGCCACTATGTTAATTGATTCCAAAATAGCTATCTATGTAACTTCGTAACATACAGCTAAGTAAGCGTATCTACAGAAACGGAAACTAGTCGAATAATCTGTGTGACTTTCATGAAATACTTGACGCTGTTAGAATCCATTGAAAGTTGCCAAACTGAAAAAAAAACTTGGAAAATATTAAAAACTTATTTGCAAAGAGGGTGAGTCCTCTATTCAAACTGTAAGAAATTGATGAAAAAAATTTGACAAAAAAGATGTACCAAGATCGCAGTCTGTGGGTCAATTTGTTAAGCAAGTTCGTGAAGCTGGATCATTGTTGGATAAAACAACCTGTGTACGTATTCGTCCAGTACGCTTAATCGCTAAACATGAAAAAACATCAATGCTGTTGCAAAGAGTATTCGTGAACAACCATCAAAATCTTTCTTAATTAATCTTTTAGAAGAATTTTGCATAAAGATCTAGAAATGAATGCGTACAAAGTTCATTTACTGCAAGAACTGAAGTCGCAGGACCATCCGATGCGTTTTCGGTTTGCTTAATGGGCCAAAAACCGCTTGATAGAAGATGAGCATTTTACCGAAAATTATTTTTTTCAGATGAGGCTCATTTCCACCTCGGAGGATACGTCAATAAACAAAATTCTCATATCTGAGGCTCAGAAAATTCACATGTCATCGTGGCGAAATCAATGCATTCATAACGAGTGACTGTCTGGTGCGGATTTTGGTCCATTTTTCCTCAAAAATAAGCAAGAAAACGCCGTTACAGTGAATGGCGATCACTACCGCGTACATAGATGATATTTGGTTTCAATAGGACAGTGCAACATACCACACGACCAACGTAAATCGATCTTATGCGCAATGTTTTCAAAAATCGCATGATTATGCGATTTGCCAAGTACCTGTCAATTGACCACCTTGAAGTTGTGATTTCACTCTGTTGGACTTTTTTTCTATCGAATTCAAAAAGGAGGAGGTACTCAATTCAACTTTATGTTTTTTTAAAGTGTTAGCTCGTAACTTTTACTGGGTGAATCAATTTCAATGATATTTTTTTTATTTGAATTCTGTTGCGTCTCATGTGGTCCCAAATAAATTTTTATCAAGCTCTGACCAATATTTTTCAATTATTCTTAATAATATATATTGAAGTCAGTTGTACAAAACTTTTAATTTTTAATTATTGTGAGTATCCGTTAAGGACAAGTGTTACGCTAACTATCCAGAGAAAATTGACGATTTTATATATGAAATCGAAGTTGCTATTGACGAAATAGGGGGCCAAACAATCGAAAATGTACTGAAAAATTGGACTGATCGTATGGGGTATTTTAAGGCTATCTGTAGCGGTTATTTGAATGATGTTGTCTTTCATTCCTAAATGGAAAGGTTCAATCTTTCCAATAAATTCATAACTGAAAAAATATTAACAGAAACTTAGCTTTTTTTTCTATTCTATTATGTGTATTTATTCGAAACTAGCGACTTGCAGCTTCGCCTGGAAGATCTATTAACGTGATGTTATTTAGATTTAAGATACTCAAAAACCAAATTTTTTGTTACTTTTAAATGTCTTTTCTTCAAAAACAACTTAAGTTTTATTGAAAAAATATAGACTACATAACTCCTGGCATTGCTCTCTCTCTCTCTGTTTGTGAATTCTCATTAAAATCAGTTCAGGTGTTGAGAAGATTAGCCTGACACACATACAGATAGACAGATTTTTTTCTAAATACCAACACAAAATTATTCTACTATTATTTTTATAGTTTCTGGGTGACAAACGAGCACATAGGCCACTTGACGGTTAGTGTATGCTGTGGCCCATAGACATCTACATTTATCCTCGATTCAGAATCAGAATACAGATGCGTTGTCACTCCTGACAATAAAGATGGAATCGTTTCCAGTAGAAAGCGTATCCAGTTCCCCAGTCTCGCCATTCAAAACACCACAGTATTATGCTGCTATTTTACGCGCATATTATTTGCCATAATATGATCTCGCAGAGTTTTTATACCGTTTGGCGGAAGTTCCGAAGAGATGAGATTAATCAATGTGTATTTAGCTTATAATGTATAGAAGATATTAGTAGGTAATTATTCAATAATATTATATTGCACTACAAAAAAGTAATTTTAAGACAAATCTTCCCTGTTACGTATGTGTTCGTCGTAATGTCACAGTACGCGGCCAACTCGGGTTCTATAGCCCCAGGCACCAATAGAATTTTTAATTTATATTTTAATTATTTATTTGCGTGTTCTGTGGTGAAGAAAAACATCGTACGCAAACCGCATGCCTGAGTTATAAAAGTATTTTGAAGACATGTGAAATAAGACAACACGCACTGGATCAGCATTGCAGCTGGCCTAATTGCTTCATAAAACTTTCACAAATAAGAGATGCCTGTACCCAGCAGATCCAGCTGTTGACTTTTATGGGCTGGTGAAGAAAAACTCTTCATGTCCAGCCTTAATCGTCGCAGACGAATTGACTGACGATTGCAGTACTAGACATCTTGCGCCTTTGACGCTGATGTGCGGCGGTCGGGGAATTTTCAAACCTTTTTTTTACAATTAATGTGCAATTTTCAATATATAATACTCATTACTTTATTACGATGCATTCATAACGTTATAAATAAAGTTAAATTTTAGTGACCCCATTAGATACATCATCAATTATATTACACTTTAGACAAACTTAGGTAACTTAGTAATTGAGGATTGTGCACAGCAATATAAAATGAAATTCTTAATTAGTTCTATTATAAAAGATTTGATATTAATAGACGCATAGATGCCTACCTAATTGACTAATCTTACAATTTACTAGTAGCACGCGTAAATTTAGTGTGATTGAAATATGGTTCGTCTATTATTTGTATTCAATTTAAAATGACCTGTAACCGCGACTCGTCATCGCTGCTGGTGATAAGTGGGCTGTTTTATTTCGCTCAAAGGCTCCATTAAGCGAGGCTCAAAGGCTCCATTAATAGCTTGCTTAGAAACAGGACCTTAACTTCTTCTGAGGAAAGAACGAAGCTTCAAGAAGTTTGAGCGGTAATAGACAACACAAAACTGTGCGAAGAAAACAGAAATCGATCAATATAAATTCACACTTTCCTACCAGAGGCATCTTCTTGCCACATGACATCAAGTAGCTCGAGTTAATTTTGCTCACAATCACGAAAATTGGAATAATTCAGCTTGGACTTAGGTTTCACAGGTGAGTCCAGGTTTTACCTGAAGCTAGATAAGAGAAGGATTAAAGTTTGGAAGCGCCCGGGAGAGAGGTATAATCAGTGCATCATCATCGGAAAAAGGCATGTAACTGAGGGTCAGTTATCGTACAGGAAGGTATTTGTATTGTACGGAAATCCGCGTCATTGAGAATGGATCACTAATTGGGGCACTGTTGGTAACTGAGATTTTGGAAGAAATGATGGTGCCATTTGCCTCTTTGAAAGGAGATAGATTTGTTTTAATGCAAGATAATGCACACCCCCATATTGCGGTCGTAGTTGTGGAATACCTTCAACACGTTAAAATTAATGCTATAAGGTTGCCAAAGCACTCGCTCGACCCTATAGAGATATATGGGATAAAATTGGATTACAAAATTAAGAAAAGGACTCTTATCCTCGCTAATTTGAGAGATCGCATTACAGGAAGAATGGAACGCAATCTATCATGATTTTATTGATAACTTGATTAGGAGTATGCCACGGAGACTGGAAGTAGTTCTATGACATAGAGGGGCACTAAGTTCTGATTATGCCTATGTTATAGTTTTTCGTAAGCATTTATGAAATAGAATGTAAAGAACAAAATGTTTCTTGTTTCTCGTTAGTTTTTGTCATTAGATCGTTTGTTTGTTCGATGTTTGCAATTTATAATTAACGAATGAGAAGCAAAACCTAAATTACTAAATTTAATAGTAACAAATATCCATAATACTTTTTTTTGAGTTCCTAATATAAATGTTATAAATTTATCCATGAGTATATTTTAATTATTATTATTCTGAGTAAGAGCCTCCAGAATTATTACTGGCGTATCGTGATGAAGATAAATGTATCGGGCGTTACTTTCCGTAAATCCATTACATGGAAAAGGGAAGAAAACAAATTTAATTTACTAAGATACGTAAATAAAGTGAAAATTCGTTTGTATTTTTAGAAAAGTAACATCAAATTAACGTTATACAAGACACAAGTTGACGGCTTGGCAGCACATTGCACTTCGGGGGATCGGGTTTGAATCTCACATGGAAAAAGTGTTTGTATATACCAAAACAGAAATTCAGAAGTCCACTGCTGAACATAGGACTCCCTTATAGATTGTCTCTATATGTTTTATTATGCTCTATATTTGCCACAGATGCCACGATTAGCAGGCGGGTTGGTAACCCCGGGAAGACGCTGCTGCCCATCTCCGGTTTATTTCCCTTTGCTGCCTCTTATAACACCCATAGGACGATATGTGGTAGTGGATATCCTTACACTGAAACCACACGTAGGTAAGTACGTTTGTATATGCTTGAAAATAATTGCTCCTGATTGGGCGCTTCTTCCGGCATAATTTATGGATGTAAAACGTCTCCATGATGCAAACGAAAATTTTAGTTCTTACTTGGGTTTTTTTATAAAACTGAAGCGACAAACGAACTTACAATCCACCTTATGGTTAGTGGGTACTGCAGTCCATGAACACCTGCACCCAAATGCATACAAAGAATACTAAAGATGCGTTATCACCACTGAGGACTAAGATACAGCACAATAGTTCTTTGTTTTAAAGGATATATTTCAGAGAATGTGCGCAGGAATTGTATGACTTAATTCATTCCTATTATTTCCATAATTGGGCAACCTAATATATTTACCTAATATATCTTTATACGTGGTAGAGCTATGCTCCAGCTATATTACTAGTATAGGTGTAGCACGAATGGGTCGGCTCGATTGCGGAAGGACCACGGTCTCACATTTCGTATGGTAAGTTTAGAGTTCCGAAGACCCATTTTACTGAAAAAGAAACATTATATCTTAGTCCTCACGGCTGATAACGCATCTGCATTTTATTTCGCAAACGAAATTAGTCCATAGATACCTACATCTATCTAGATGTAGTTGTCTATAGGCCACAGCAACCACATACCATCAGGTGGACTGTGTACTCGTTTGTCACCCTTATTCTATAAAAAAATATACATTCTAAATTCGTCATTGACATCTGCAAAGGAGGTCAGTATCCGATTACAAATTGGGCGGCCTCAAGATAAGAATAGACTTTTGTTAAGCTAAGTCAATGCGTTTTACTTCTTAGGCTGCATCACGTTTTACCATCAGATATAGAACAGAATAAAATCAGTTTTACTCAATGTAGATTACAAGAATACTTATTGAAAGTCATTTAAGTCAAGAAAAACAAGCAAGAACTACAGGTGAGAAAGTAGTCAAGCACTGGCTTAAAATAGTTAAATAAATACTAAAATGTTATGGAACTACATATAGTCGGGTCTCATAAATAAAAATGTTGAAATCGTTTTGAATGCAAATGTGAACCGTCGGCTTGTGATTTGTGGGTATTATTTTGCTGCATTGTTGGTCTCGCAGTCGTAAAAACGACTGCTCATCATGTGGCCTCAGATTCGTACCCTTGGTTGGGCCAAAAATCAGGTATTGGTTTCTTTGGCCAGATTTTCGTAGTCAGCAGTCTGGAGACGGAAACTTGGCGGCGTTTAAACCCCGTCATAACAGTCCTAATCACCATTATCATCCTGCAACGCTACAAACACATGTAGGCGTCTCGCCTTGTATACCATTTTCCCCATTGTGTTATCTATTTTGAAACAGTAATAATATTAAAATGATGGGTTTCTAATTTCTTACATGGAAAATGTAGAATCCAAATGCAGATCGTTGTCACCCCTGATGATTAAGATGACATGACTCGTTTCCAGTTAAAAGGGTCTCTGGTTCTCTACACTCACCATACGACACTCAACAGTATTGAGCTGCTGAGTGTGGTCCTTGCCCGGTCGAGCCGATCCATTCGTACTACAAACATATTATTACTATAGCTGCAGCATGGCTCTACCAGCTAAATTAAAGATAATTTAGTAAAGTTAAAAGCTAAATAATTTGGTATATAGAATAGGTTTATTACTAACACTAGTAGTAGATCGTATTAATATTATAGTAATAAATAAAATAAATGGAATTAAATATATATATATATATATATATATATAGAGAGAGAGATATACTTTTCGAACTTGAGCACTTATACTCTCAGTTTTGAGAGGGTTTTAGAGCAAAGAAATGTTCAACACGCTGCCTGAAGGAGTGTTGGCGGAACACAAAAATGTCTTATGAAATATCTTTTCAATTGTTTTACATGCAGCTTCCTTTATGATGCTTTCCTTTACTTAACAAATTTTCGACTTATGCGCCTGCGGGGATGTAACCAGAGTTGCTTGTGTTAGATTTATTAAAATGTAGCATCAAAAGAAAAAGCTTTTATATATATCTATAAAAATATATTGAAGTGTCTGTTCGTAATGTCAAAATTACAGATTTTTACTAAATGCATATGAAAAATTTATAGGTTATACGGTACTTAGAGCAAAAACACAATTTTTAATTTTCTGTCTGTATGACTGTCTGTCGATTTGTTCCGGTTAATCTCCCGAACAGCTAGACCGATTTTGACGGGACTTTCACTGGCAGATAGCTGATTTTATAAAAAATAAATTTTTTGTTTTGAAAAAGAAATAAGATTCCGCGCAAAAAATTAAAACACATGAAATCCAATCGTAATTAATTACACGCCGGCGAAGTCGCTGGGAAGAGCTAGTAATATATAATTTATAACTTACTGTTTTAATAATTTTTTTTTCAAAAAAAGGTTCTCGAGTGGCGGCCTCGTACCGGCGGACGAAGTGTTGGGCGTCCCCCCACGAGATGGAGTGACGACCTGGTAAGATATGCAGGAAGTCGATGGATGCAGGTGGCTCAGGACCGTGCTTTGTGGCATTCCTTGGGGGAGGCCTATGTTCAGCAGTGGACTTGTGAAGGGCTGTAATGATGATTATGATGATGTTTTAATATTTAATGCAGAGTTACAGAAAAAGCCTTCAGAATAGAATGGAATAATTTTTATTCAATATAGTACTTCTACCGGTTCAGAGAAAACCTCTCTCCTGGGAAGAACCAGCAAGAAACCCAGGGATGTCCACCTTATTTTATTTTATTTTGTTATATTATTCATAATTTCAATTCACGTGTCTATTCCATGTGAGCGTAAACAGAAAATTTATCCCAAGTGAGCGATAACACGGAATTTATAACACTTCTGATGTTAGATTTATAAAAATGTAGACTGACAAGAAAAAAAGCTTTTATTATATATAATTTAATGTTTTAATATTGCATGTAGGGTTACAGCAAAAACATTAAGAATATAATGGAATCACTTTTTTTTAAAACTAGCTGTTCCCTGCGACTTCGCCCGCGTGAATTTTATTACGATTGGATTTCATGGGTTGTAATTTATTTGCGCGTAACCCTAATTCTTTTTCTAAAATAAAAGTAAATGTTTATTTTTTACTCCTTATAAAATCAGCTATCTGTGAATGAAAGACCCTTCAAAATCGGTCCAGCCGTTTTGAATATAAGCCAGAACAAACAGACAGACCGACAGACATTTAAATATTATTTATTTGTTATAACTATCTTTTATACTTTAATATATATTTGGTAAGAAGCTGCTATTTTGACATTACATACAGACACTTCAATATTATTTATTTGTATGTATGTATGTATATGTATGTATGTATGTATAGAGTATATATAGTAGGTACTTCCACCTACTATCTATACTCTAGAGAAAACTGTGGAGAAAACCTCTCTCCCGGAAAGAACCAGCAAAAAACCCAGCGGTGCATTTCTTTTAAATAATATATATTGACAATAATATGTTGTTTTTACAGTTAGCATTAACAAACCAACAATACATAATTCTTAACATAGGTCACAAAATGGCATCAAAATTTAAAAGACATACATTATAATAGCAAAATACATACGTCACTTAGCGTTAGTATTCGGGTCCAATAAAATAGGTCTTAGCTAAATAGCCTTTCGGCTCCTTACAGCAGACTAACAGAGTTACCTCTTTTCACTTGTTCACTAGTTGGTGGTTATAAAACAACTAATAGATCTATTTATTGCGCACATAGCAATGCTACCCTCCAGAAGCAGTGGAGGGAATTGGTGAATGCTCATAGCATACCACGCAGCCGGCTGCGTGGTTATGTGGGACTCACTATGAAGTGTCTACCCACTAAGCACCACCTATGGGAATGGCTTTGGCTTGTATGGCCTTTCTGCCGAATCGGAAGCGACCCCCTAGGGAAATGGGGCGCAATTGATCTATTCCCCACAGCCGACCTTTATACAACAATGTTACGAGTAGGTTCGCCGAAACGACAAGCTTACGCCGTCAGTTGTTACTATTTAATTAATAATAATATTCTTATATTTTTTTATAAATCCAACAAATGGCAGTTATTTTTCTGCCGACTTCCAAAAAGGAGACGGTAATCAATTCGACGCGTATGTTTATTTTTTTGTGTGTTACCTCATAACTTTTTACTGGGTGGACCGATTTCAATTCAATCTTCTTTTATATGAAAGCTTATACTTCTCGTGTAGTCCCATATAAATTTTATCAAGGTCAGACCAATAGTTTTTGAGTAATTTGAGTTATTCTTAATAACTTATATTGAAGTCGGCTGTACAAAATTTTTAATTTTAAATTATTTAAGTAATTAGTCAGCACTTAATTATTCGATAAGCTAGTGATAGATCCTCCAATAACTGGAAGTAGATAACATGATAAAAACATAATTTAAATCGTAAGTACCAATATTCTCGTTTTATCGGTAGGTAGTGAAATAAAATATAGCCTACTTTACAAACTACCCATCTTACTGTCTATAATAATAGTCTTGCGTATTTTGGATTTTACCGCAAGCGCTTAGCCCCTGATTTGTCACAGCTTTCATCTCTAGTTAGTTTAATATTATAGTAGTATTTAATAAAATAGTATATTTCATTACGAGTGCGGAAAGCCTGTCATTGAAAATAGTTCCGACAAATGTCTACCCGAGTCGAGGCGCAGCCGAAGGTGAGGGTTGACAGTCGGAACAAGTTGCAATGACGGTTCCGCACGTGTACTGAACAACTATTTTTAATACAGTTGCGAAAAAATGAAGCAATTTAATAAAGAAAATTTTTGGAAAATGGCGACAACCGTAAAAGAATATAAGCAGAGATCATCACCCATTCTGGGTAGGCAAAGGGAACTATGCCCATACAGCCAAGTCTTCAGTAGCAGCAGTCTTCAGCCTCGGCTCGGGTAGACATTTGTCGGAACTCTTTGCAATGACATGCTTTCCGCACTCGTAATGAAATATACTATTGACGAATTTTATCTTTTTCTTTTAATAGTCCTTACTACTTAAGTGTTTTACTGATCATGGCTACAGGGAGATTCGAAATAACGAGCATCTAAAAATAAGAAACAAGTATATGTGCGCGATGAAACCTTTGAAAATTAATTTTTTAAATTATTGTGTGTTGCACTTGCGTAT
Organism: Parnassius mnemosyne; assembly: GCA_963668995.1. Lineage (NCBI taxonomy): Eukaryota > Metazoa > Arthropoda > Insecta > Lepidoptera > Papilionidae > Parnassius > Parnassius mnemosyne. Next base: position 57,693,003 of record CAVLGL010000093.1, read on the forward strand.
ATATAAAAATCATGATTATTCTTTAATCTAGTTTTATCTTACAATATTAATATTACAACTAAATTAATAACAACTTTTTAAAACTAAGATCACAGATAAGAAATATCTTTGTATGAGTCTACCGCATACATATGCGTTGAAGATGCTTCTATTTCTCCAGATCAACATTCCTATCTCAGAACTTGACAACTCTCTTCTCGTTGTACTATATTATTGTATCTATTATCTCAAACAAGCAGCAGTGTGCCAGCCACGTGTTCGGGAAAGAAAAGGGCGGCTCACCAACTGTGATAATATATACTCGAATCTACATAGGTACTTGTAATTTATAAATGGCTTCTTTGATACATACAACCCTAAATTTAATGAATAAATTATAGTTTTTGTACTATAACGGTTTACTAATCAAAAAGCTTAGGCAAGTTTTAGATTTCTAAGCGTATAAAAAGCAAAAACCTAAAAGTATAGGTATTCGTAGTCAAAAATATCCAAATACTGTACTTGAAACTTTATCGACCAGCACCAATAACTTTGTCGACATTCGATTCTTTTTGTTCAAATTAAAAAAAAATAGTAAAGTGTAAGCGATAAAAATAAAAAAAAATCGTTAAGTTCATGCACCAAGATTGAAGAAAGGTTAAAATTTTTCAAAAATTAATGATGTCCCACCAAAAACATTAATAAGAAAAAGGATCAAAATCGGTATAAACGATGACAGACGATAAGAGTTGTGTTATCAGAACGGGTACCAAGTTCTATAGCAGTACGTTCAATTATAGCTATATGAATGTAAAACACACTTCAATTCATTTAAAATAAAAAGTGTTACGTTTTTTGATATTGAATAATATAACTTGGCAAATATAAAAAAATATAGTTGGACCTTGTAACTTGTTGGAATTCGATATGAAACTTGGCAACTGTAAAGATCTTGGCCATTTATCGGCAAAGAAGAAAACCTTTTAAATTTTTAAGATGCTTATGATGATGAGAAAAAATTCATTCACTCAATGGAGTATATAATTTTTTCTAGTCTTTTCCCTAATGAAATATAAATTCTGTTTATCACGCAGGTCTAAATTATGATAATGTAATCCAATCTTCAATTACGTTCACAATTTTACTTGGAGGACCCTAAAGCGAAAAACCGCAGGGTCAAAGTGAAGAACGCAACTTAATTTAGCTGTTGTAGCACTCAGGGCATCGATCCCTTCTCAGCCGCGGTATAATTTCATTGTCAAATATTTTTTACCAAAATTTACAAAATAAATATGATCATAGATGATTCTTGGGTATTAGTAAAAATGGTACAGTTAATTTGCTGACGATCATGTATTTCTCACTGCTGTCGACGACTTTTTCCATAGTAGGGAGGATTTGTCTTGTGATTCAATCATGTCTCGCACCTAACTTGGTCTACACATTTAACCTCGTTTCCAATAAAAAGTGTCTTCGATTCTCGGTTCTCTACACACATCATACGAAACAGCAGCATTTAGCTACTATTTTACGCTGGTATTATATGAGTAGGTGATCCTACCCCGTTTGAGCTGACCTATTTGTGCTGCAGCGTGGCAATAGCACGTAAATCTACAAAGCATACCCGCAAAGATTAAACATATTCAAGCTAAACTACCAGAAATACATGAAATTGAACTATTAATTGTAACAGATTCACTACTAAAGATTTAAGTATACGTTGATTTTTTACAAAATAAAATCTTTACATGTAACAAATTGCTAAACAAACAACAATTTGGTCAATACTTTAATCGGGGGACTTTGCCACTCACTTCTGCAGCAAATAGCTTTGCTACTCTATCCTCTTTCCTTCTTTCAACGAGTCTAAATCACCGAAGCATTAATATATAATCAAAATAGATTTGTATATTACCTTTGATGAGTAATTAAACTTTTGTGAAATCAAATAAAATAAAAATTTAATCCTGCCCACGTTGAGAACATCAATCAATGTTGAGTAAAACCTAGCTCCAATTTTAAATGAATCTGTCTATCAGTTTCGGGCAAACCGATTTTCAGTGTTGGATTGGATGCATCATAAAATCACTATTACTGTGAGTGGCGGTTCCGTGGCGCAGTGGTTTAGCAATGAGTCATAACGGCCCTTAGCCGCGGGGTCGAATACCTCACGGAACAAGTATTTGTATGGCCTACAAATTATTGTTCCGGGTCTGGATGTTTGTCCTTGGGAAAATTTATGTACGTAAACTGCCCCCACTGGAGAAAATCCTAGTGTGGAGGTAACTTTTTAAAACGAATAAGAGAACTATTATCGATTTTTTAGTGTTTCTTTTAATAATAATTGAGATTTTTAATGACTGACAGTTTTCTTCTTTATGACCTTTATCGACAGCATCACCTAACATCAGTACCTACTAGCAATTGGGAAGAAAGTTTCTCTAATGGCAGTCTCGTACCAGTAGTTGACCGTAAATTATAAATTTTTGGTAGACACATATTTTGTATTTGCCATATTTTGTAATCTTTTGAAATACTGTTTGGTAGTCTCTACAATTTGGGGCCAGTTTTTTTAATAGACCTTCAGTTATCAGTCGGTCCCCAGGACCCCTCTGTCAATAATCAAAGCACCACGTGCATATGAGATTGGTATTTGGTAGTCGCCTTTCTTTATCTTCTTCATAAGCCCATAAAAGTCCCCTGCTGGATGTTGTCTTTTCAGTTATAGGAAGAATTTATCTTCATCAACACGCTTAGTTGACGACCATAGTGACAGAGGTCTCGCTCCTTCGAAGATTTGATAAACGAGATGGTTATATTATTATTTATCGGAAGCCATATGATTTTTCAGGCATTTCCTACATAGTCTCCTCTTAAAACACCCACGATGCGAAATGGTGTGATGTATGCTCTTACAACGCCACTAAAGGAAAAGAAAAAAAGTCGGATTCTATTCACTCAAATATAAAAGCACCTAAATTAAGAATTAACGTATGGAAAAGAAAGTAAGTAAAGGATTACGTGAATGATGTATCGATCAAAATGTTCACCATCTAAACTTTTAAGTACAAAGCGTCACGCCTGTAGTCTTCGGAAATAGGGCGGCGAGGTACTCAGACTACTTTTAGCCAAAAAATAAGGTTTGAGATAGGAAAATATGTAAAAGAAGTTATAGGTAGGTGGCTATTACATTGCCTACACAATCACAAACCCAAAATCCTATTAATTGCCTTTTACAATATGCTAGGCAAGTAGCTCAGTTGGCATATAATTTTTTGTATATAGCAAAAAAGAGACAAAACTCATAATATGAATTTAATATATATATATATATATATTATAATAAACTTAGAAAATATTATACAATATAATAAAGTAAAGATCACGTAATATTTTCTTTAAGTTTATTGTTAATAATCTGAAAAAAAAATTAGTTCACATTTTTGCCATTTGTTTTAAATAAGTTCACAGAAAGTATGTATGATTTGCACCAAGGAATACTGGAAAGAGATATTTGTGCTTTTCTCGAAGGAAAACGAAATAAAGTAAAACATCACGGACTTTCCGTACGACTGCTTGAAAATTGAAAATCCGTATTCATAAAACTCGAACTCTTAGAGTATAGCTTGGAAAAGTAAAGTTCAGAAGCATCGATTGTAAACCTTATGTGGTACTTTGATACTTCAAGCCTGCAATTCTTGTATATATGTATTATGTGTTATTGGTTTCTGGACGATACTAGGTTTCTTATCTAGATCTTCCCTTACCAAATTATAATATTTTTTGAAGCTGAGCGAAGCTTCAATCGCCCATGTATTACTTTCATAATATACCTATTATGCATTTCCACACATATTATTTTGTCTCTTTTTAAATATATCAAACATTATAAGCAAGAAATATTACCCTTTTTTGTACTCCGCCACAGTCAGGTACAATGTGCAACAATTGTTATTATTTCATATTTAAGAAACCTATAGGTTCCCAAAAATATCTATCCGGTATATTTTTGTAACAAAATACAACCCAAAAAAGTACTATAGATGTTGAAAATAAATTTGCTTTGAGATCCGTGTCTTACTTAGTTAGCTATTTCTAATAATATCTTTAATATAATAGACTTCCGCAAAGTAACGTCTGATTCTATTAACTAACTCATCAAATGTCAGGCCTTCTATGTGTACATAATTTCCTCTTGTTATCTTATCACTATTATGTTAAGCTCATATGAACATTACAGTAAAATACTACCCCACCCTAATACTAGTAGTCTACGAGTATATAAGACATTTTATAAACTTATGTGACAAATCAGTCTACAGTATAAATCATGATTAGTGGCTGCTGTAGCCATGTAACCAGTTTCAAACCAAAAATGTTTAAGATCAGTTTTAAGGACTGAGATGGACTTATATTGGCTCTCTAAATCTTTACGTAACAAAGAGAAAATATATATATATATATGGTTTAAGACATTTATTTTCTCAAATGATTTACAAATCACTTACAGAAAAATACTTATCAATTAAAAACATTAAACCGATTGGCGAAGTGAGTTAGTATTATAATAGGTCGCATGATAAGTACTTTTCTAACCAGTTTCAAACCAAAAATGTTTAAGATTTGTTGTCACTTTTATGGACAGAGATGGACTTATATTGGCTCTCTATATCCTTACACAACAAAGAGAATATATATATATATATATATATATATATATATATATGGTTTATGACATTTATTTTCTCAAAAGATTTAAAAATCACTTACAGAAAAAATACTTAATAATTAAAAACATTAAACCGATTGGCGAAGTGAGTTAGTATTATAATAGGTCGCATAATAAGTATTTTTCTAATAAAAATGCATATTTTATTTTTGTACGTTTGGGCTAGGTTAGGTTAGGTTAGGTTAGGTTAAGAGAATATATATATATATATGGTTTATGACATTTATTTTCTCAAAAGATTTAAAAATCACTTACAGAAAAAATACTTATTAATTAAAAATATTAAACCGATTGGCGAAGTGAGTTAGTATTATAATAGGTCGCATAATAAGTATTTTTCTAATAAAATGCATATTTTATTTTGTACGTTTGGGCTAGGTTAAATAACTTTGTTTCTTTATATAATTGAATGGTTTAACTATATTGGAATAATATTTTTATGATTTTATTTTTTGTTACTGGTAGTTATTGCAGGGTTGATTTAGTGGCTGAGTGACACTCAATCAAATAATCTAAATGAGGCTTGACCAAAGAGTTATACATGATATTATTGACATGTTTTGGGAGACATCGAACTATTGTTTTTAAAGCTCCTGTTAATGAGTAGATTTTACTATGGATCTTTTCAATATGCTGTTTCCAGGTAAGCTGACTGTCAATAACAAGGCCTAAAAATATATCTCGTTATTAACTTTAGTTAGTATTTCACCATCAATGGTAAGAGGATTGTGACTTTTAATTTTTTTATTTTTTGGAGGAAGATTATGTATCTTGTTTTTGAGGCATTGGTTGTTAGTAAGTTTGACTGTAACCAGGTGTGTAATATGTTTAAGTCATGCTGATCTTCACTTAGTACTGATTCTAATGAGTGGCTAAAGTAGAAGAGGCTAGTGTCGTCAGCGTATAAAGTGATATCTCCCTTTAGTCCAATTTCATATATGTTGTTTACATAAATAAGGAACAACAAGGGTCCCAATATTGATCCCTGTGGAATGCCACAAGTAACCGGGTGGGGGTTACTTAGCTGATTATTAATTTTAACAACTTGAAATCTATCAGAAAGATACGATTTCAAAACAGCATGACGCAAACTGGGATCAAGCTATCAAATTTTTCGAAGGTTATTAATTTATATACAAAAAAGCTCCGTATTACAACGGAGTGTTGGCTACTCTCCGGGTTATACAACTTGTCTGATGAATAATCTACATTTTCCTTCAACACGGTTAAACTGTCATTTTTCTTTCATGCTCGAGGGAAGATACTTTTTCTTACGTTAGCTCAACTGTAATTCCACAGTACACTCCTACGACGCTTACATTAATGAGACAGGTAATAGTTTTGATTAAATGTTGTCAATTATATGAAGTCTGATTTTGAGAGCGAAATTCAGAATTTTTTGACACTACTACATTTTCTTTGATATTGCGTTCAGACCTAAACAAAAAATCATTGATTACCTTATTGATTTACCCTTACGTGGTTGCCAATTAGTCTGCCGAGGCAGTTTTTTATTATCTTAAGATGTTGTCAGAGTGATGCTTCTGCAAATCACGTGTTTTAGTTTCCTTTTTATCCTGTTTTATGCTGTAGTGAACTGACACTTTTCGGCCGAATCAAAAGTTAGGTACGTACAATTAAATATATACTAAAGTATAATATTCTCTACGTTAAAAAAAGAATAATATAAATTTAAAACTTTCCCATTAGACAACATTGCTCAAAATTAACTACTTCACTATCTAACGGATCACGATAATGGAGGTACACGGTAAAATATTTCCCTGGATAGCCATGACTTATAATTTCACCTCAGTAGGCTTCCAACTATCGCTCTAAGTAACAACTTTTATTTGTATACGTCCATTTAAGCTTTTATACCTTTATAAAAGTTCAAAGTTTGTTTCAAAAAGGTGTTCTCAAGGACAAAGACAAGGTATGAATATTTCGCAAACAATAATATATTATTTATATTACACTCCTAAAATTTATAAATGTTTCTAATGTGTACTTAATCATTCACTGTCGGAAAACCAAATGCAGTATCAGTCTTTTTTATAGAAAAAGAGTGTCAAACGAGCACGCAGTCCACCTTATGGAAGAGGGATGTAATGGACCCTAGACATCTAGATATATCCTCTATTAAGATTCTAAATGTAGATACCTTGTCACCCCTGAGGACTGAAATAGAATGCCTCGTTTTCAGCAAAAAGCAGTTCAGGTTCTCTAAGCATACCATACGAAACTTAGCACTATTAAGCTGCTATTTAAAGCTGGTATTTCTTTCCCGTTCTAACCGACCCATTTGTACTGCAACCATAATATAGCTGTAGCATGGTGCTACTACATACAAAATCCTCCGCCCTTTTGTTGTCAACATACTACGTATACGTACCAAACGTGTTTTACATTCGATTTCTAAATGGTTGTTTACAAGGCTAGAATGAATCGGCTTTTGTTATGATTTATTAGAGAGCTCTATCGTTGGCTATTACCATCAGGTGAAATATTTTTTTTTATTTTTTTTATTTATTTATTCTTTATTGCATTCCTTAACCTAAAAGAATACAAAGGGCGGAATTAATGCCTTGTGGCATTCTCTACCAGTCAACCCATGGAGTGGTGAGAATTTGAAGTAGGTGTAGCAATATAGAATAAAAAGAAAATAGAAATGTATAATTAATTACATTATATATACATTTTACTATTATATACAATAAATAAACTATAAAAAATATATCCTATTTATACATGTATACAAATATATACGTACATACATAAGCATACATATATTCATACCAACATACATATACAAATAATACATATAAATAACTATAAATATATACGTCTAAAATATAAATGACATGGATGATTCATCTTAGAAGCGTTGTCTTTAACAGATAGATGATTACGCACCAACTTTTTAAATGCAAACTTATTGGGAGCTTTTCTGATGTCGTCAGGCAAGGAGTTCCAAAGGCGTGCAGCCTGAACTGTAAAGGAGTTACCATAGAACTCGGTGAAGTGAACTGGAATACATATTTTGTTGTTAGAAGACGAACGTAGAACCATATCATGAGATGAGGAGAGATAGTGAAATTTGCTCTTAAGATAAGAAGGCGAAAATGGGTCATTTAATATGGAAAAAAAGAACAAGTAATATTCTGGAAATACGCCTCTGCCGGATTGTAAGCCAATTAAGCTTAGATCTAAATTGCGAAATATGGTCATACTTACGAAGCCCGAAAATAAATCTTATACAGTTATTGAGAAGGCGTTCCAGCTTGTTCAGAAGATCCTGGGACAGATCCGGGTAACACACATCTGCATAATCAATTATGGGTAATATGAGTGATTGAACAAGCATGATCTTAGACTTTGTGGGGAGAAAATGTTTTAAACGATACAGACTACGTAACGTAGCAGTGACTTTACGACTGACTTCAGTAACCTGAGTTCTTCAATTCAGCGTGTTGTCAATGTGTAGGCCAAGATTTTTTACAGACTTACTGAACGGTATTGTAATCCCATTGTAGTAGATAGAGGGTATGTCTGCAAGATTAATCTTGGCTAGCATTCTTGAGCTACCCACCATCATAGCTTGGCATTTTGAAGGATTGACCAATACTCCATAACGAGCAGACCAATCCTTGATAGCTTGTAAGTTGTTATTTAATTTTTTAATCCCATTATGGATATCCCCAATTTCAGCTTGCACGTATAGCTGAAGGGCATCGGCATACAGATGGTACGAGCAATCGAAGATGGAGGTAATAAAGTTTATAAAAATAGAAAAAATTATAGGAGAAAGAATACCGCCTTGCGGTACACCAGCTTCCACATCAGCCCAAGCTGAGGTTATTTGCCCCACACAGACTGACTGCTGTCGACCGCGAAGATAAGATGCAAACCATTCCAATGCTGTAGGGCCAAAATTTAGATGAGACAGTATGGATAGAAGGATTTCATGATCAACTGTGTTGAAAGCATTTGAGAAATCAACTAGTACCAGTACTGTTACTTTTTTTTCTTCCATACCGTTTCTAATATCGTCTGTGACGTTAATAAAAGCAGTACTGGTACTATGACCAGGGCGAAACCCAGACTGATATATACTCAGTAGGTTATGTTTCGAAATGAATGTAGAAATTTGCTTGTAAACACAGGATTCTAAAATTTTGGATAGAAAGGGTAGAATGGATATAGGGCAAAATGATTGGGAAGAATGGGAGAAGGAACTTTTGGAAGGGGCTTTATAAAAGCCCTTTTCCAAAGATTAGGGTACTGAACTGAATCAAGGGAAAAATTTATAACATGGGAAATTGCCGGAAGAAGGTGCTCTAGTATAAATACTACCATTTGTCTACTAATCTCATCATAACCCACCGCCTGGGACTGAATTGCTAAAATAGACTTTTTGACATCATCCTGCGAAACAGGAGAGAAATTAAAGGTAGGTATATTAGGAATTTGCACAGAAGCATTGGAAGCCACAGTAGGGTCCATTGCTGCTACAGAAGCGAAATGTTGGGTGATTTCATCAAGTGATAGAGAAGGACCACAATCCAATGTAGCTGGCCTGCAAAGACCAGAAGATCTAAGAAATTTCCACACTTCGGCGGGAGAAGAGTTGTTAATACAATTATGGAAATATCGGCGTTTAGCTGCCCGTACCATTTGATTGCACCTATTCCTGGCTGCTTTAAAAGATGACCAATTTTCTTCATTACGTTCTCTCTTAAAACGAAGAAAAGCTCGATTACGTCTAGTCATTGCTATCCTTACGCCCTCTGTCATCCATGGGGCTGGAGGACGCTTCAATCTAACCTTGTGAATTGGGGCATGAGCATCATAAAGGCTGAGAATATTTTGGTTAAGGATAGAGACTTTATCGTCAACAGTAGGTACTGCAATAAATGAGGTTAGATCCAGACTAAGAGCGTCATCCCTTAGCTTGTCAAAATCTATTTTAGAAAAACTGCGCAGATGCAGCACAGAAGGGGAATATTTGGGAGGTTTAAGCTTATACGAAGAATAAATCAAGTCATGACGTGAGATGCCCAAAGCAGGTAACTGTCCGTGCATCATCACACGATCAGGAGAAGCAGCAAGGATGAGATTAATCAATGAGTCATCGGCTCCAATATTGTGATGAGTAGCCTTTAAAGGGAGAATAGAAAGATTAACCGACTCAACAATTGAAAGAAGTTTTTTGGAACGAGGAGAGTTTTTCAACAAATCTGTATTGAAGTCACCCATGATTATACAGTGTGCGTACTCAGAACAAATATCAACAAGAGCCATATCTAAAGTGGCGAAGTAATCTGTCGAAGGGGGGCAATACACTACCCCTAGAAGCATCCTTATACCCTTGACATCAAGTTCCAAAAATAAAAACTCAGAAGAGGCAGAGTAACAGGAAGGAGATGCTGAAACAATTTTATGAGGAATTGATGTGTGTAGGTAAATGGCTACACCACCTCCACCTTTTCCAACCCGATCATTTCTAACAAGTACAAAGCCGGGTAGGGGATATAAAGTTGACGGTAAAGAAGGCTTAAGCCAACTTTCCGACACTAATATGGCATGAATATGCTCGGGTGAAAATGAAGCTTCGAGTTCGGTGTAGTGGCTCGGGATACTTTGAGCGTTTATGTGACATATGTTCAGAGAGTTGTTACAAGGCTTAAAAACCTCTTTGAGTAGTTGGTGTAAATCAAGCACACTGTCGGTAAAGGAATCATCACAAGAGTAAAATGATATGGCAGAAGAATCATTTGCAGAGCTAAATGACTCAAAATCAGACATAATTCATAGACTAAGATTACATAAATAAAATAAATATACAAAAAAAAAAAACTAAACAAAATTATATATAAAATATAAAAGTAAGGAATGTAAACTATAAAACTAATTTATATGCTAAAACGTAGTAAACATAAACAACACCATCCCATCAGTTAACCGTTTACAAAGTAAACTTAATATAAATAAATTTTATGTGCAAACTATAAAATATAATATCTGAAGTGGCAAAATATTTTGTCTAATAATATTAATATTCCTAAATACGTATCTCACAAAATAATAAGAGTCTACCATAATAAATCGATTACAAAATGAAAGTACAAAATCGATAGTGGCTGTATGGTACATTTGTCCTTTATCTAGCAAGGCTAAAAAAAAAAATAATGTCAAAATTATAAATCAAATAGAAAATATTGTGTGTAGTTTTTACGGTCAATTTAGGGTACATTTATAAAAGTAAAAAAAAATAAGTATTGTTAGCACAAATTATAAAGATGATTGTAATTAGATTATTATCATTAACATGCATAGCATAGATAAACCTACTAAATAAGTAAGACTCCTGTACTAACTAACTAAAGAGAAGTAGGTAAGTGTAGTAGAAATGTGAAGTAGAAATAGTAGTAGGTATTATAATTCGTCAAACATGCAGGTTTCCTTCACTGCTGATATTGTGGTAAATCAGCACTTAATATTGTAATTAACAGTTATATTGCTACCGGTGGGGATTGTACCAAGCTAACTTGTGTACAATTTACGACACACTTAACCCTTGAGCTAACATATTATTATTTAATATATATTTTGTTAATATTGAATAGTAATATATTACGATGTTCACTTTCCATTGGAGCTGTGTTTACTTAGTGAATATTTAGCACTAAAAGCTATTTGTTAAGCCCTTTGTTAATGAAGAGACTTCATTAAAAATGTATTGGAACTAAGTGGCAATAGACTTATTGACGTAACAATAACCATGTACGTGAGGATTATCTTCTGTTAAAGTTCTCAAAGTCAAAGACAAGGGATGAATATGTCACAAACAATAATGTATTATTTATATCACACTCTTAAATTAATAAATAAATGTTTTAATACGAGTATGTAGTTAATCTTTTACTATCGGAAAACCCAATGCAGGATCAGTCTTCTTTTATACAATAAGAGTGTCATACGAACACACATTCCATCTGATTTTCTGCCGAGTTCCAAAAACGAGACGGTACTTAAATCGACTGTATGTTTTTTTTTTTATGTGTGTTACCTCATAAAATTTTACTGGGTGAACCGATTTCGATGATTATATTTTATTTGAAAGCTAGTAATTATTTTGTGGTTTCATATTAATAAAATTGATCAAGGTCAGAACAATAGTTTTTGAGTTATTCTGAATAACTTATATTGAAGTCAGCAGTACAAAATTTTTAATTTTTAATAGATGGATGTAATGGACCATAGACATCTAGATATGTCCTCTATTAAGATTCTAAACGTAGATGCCTTTTCACCCCTGAGAACTAAAACAGAATGCCTCATTTTCAATTAAAAGTATCTCAGGTTCTTTAAACATACCATATGAAACACAGCACTATAAAGCTGCTATTTCCCGCTTGTATTCCTTTCATGTTCTAACGGACCTATTTGTACTGCAACCATAATATAGCATGGCTCTACTACGTGCAAAAGCGTCCACCCTTTTGTTGTCAATATACTACGTATTCGAACCAAATGTGTCTTACATACCATTTAATGTGGTTGTCTTCAAGGCTAGAATGAATAGGCTTTTGTTATGCTTTGTCAGAGCGCTCTTACTTTGGTTATTACCATCAGGTGAAATAGGATTGATTATAATTTCTCAAACATGTAGGTTTCCTTCACCGCTGGTCTTGTGGTAAATCAGCACTTAATATTGTAATTAACAGTTATATTTCTACCGGTGGGGATTGTAGCAAGCCAACTTGTGTATAATTTACGACACACTTAACCCTTGAGCTAACATATTAATATTTAATATATATTTTGTTAATATTGAATAGTAATATATTACGATGTTCACTTTCTATCGGAGCTGTGTTTACTTAGTGAATATTTAGCACTAAAAGCTATTTGTTAAGCCCTTTGTTAAATAAGAGACTTCATTAAAAATGTATTAGAACTAAGTGGCAATAGGCTTATTGACGTAACAATAACCCTGTACGTGAGGATTATCTTCTGTTAAAATTATAGTGGTATTTGAAAGGTTAAGTTTTTTATAGAATATGGGTGACAAACGAGCACACAGTCCACCTGATGTTAATGTGGCCCATTGACATCTACATCTATCTTCGTTTGAGAATTAAAATTCAGATGCGTTGGCAGCCGTGGGTACTAATATAGAATGCCTCTTTTCCAGTAAAATGGGTTTCGGTTCTCTACACTCACCATACGAAACACAGCAGCATTAAGCTGCTATTTTACACTGGTATTCTGTGAGAGCGTGCTCCTTCTCCGGTCGAGCGGACCCATTCGTGCTACAACTATACTATTAATACAGCTGCAGCATGGTTCTACCACACGATTGCCACTAGTTTAATTTGTTTTTCTGTTTACCACCTAAAACTGCATTTACCATTTACGATGATGTAGATGATATACAAGCACTAGATTATAACTTATAAAAAAAATAAATTAACATAACTGCGTTAAAATAAATGAATGATAAATACTGTAACAATGTCTAAAATCTAAGCCTTTTTTCTTTGACCGATATTCAGGAAATATTGAAATACGAGTACGTCGAAATATGATTACATGAAGCCGCTTCATTGTTTTCTGAGAAGTGAAATGAAACTTTGCTTTGGTAAGGTGTATAAGTTAAAAATAACTAATGTATATATGTCTAAAATATAAAGAATTATAGTAAAATACAATATACTTAGATTCAGCTTGCTGACATAATATTATGTGCACATAATATGTTAAAAAATAAATGTTCCAGTAGAGTTTTAGCGCTAACTTGACCATCCGCCAAATGCTGCTCCTATATTATTATTTATCTAAAACTTTGAAGTGGATTTCGATACGTAAAAGTGGTGCAATTTTGTATGTTAAATGTCTGTACATGTGAACTATAAGGTGAAATAATGAAACAAATTTAAAGTTGACGAAGTGTGTAAATATGAAATGTGTAAATGATTAAATCTGATGAACCAACAGTCCAACTGATAGTAGGTGGCTACTGCAAATCAACTTCAAATGAAGAAGGTCCATCTGTATGCGTTGTCATATAGCCTGTAATTATACTGACTTTAATGACGCACCGGTGTTAGAAAGGCTGAAATAAGAAAGACGGTGATAGTTACTCAGACGGCACCTCTTAGGCAGAAGAGAAGTCCTACCATCTTGAAATAAGATCTATGATATCGTATGTAACAGACTTATAATACACGGACAGCGACATTAATGGAGCGAAACATATAAAACTGCGATTGCAATTCCTCCTGCCAAGTGTTGCGATTTTGACAAATACGCTCTTCAATGTAATAGGCCTAAGTTCAGCAGTTGGAAGGGCTGATCATGACTCAGAAGAAGTTATTGTAGTTCCTTCATTTATTTTTAAATTATTTAAGGACTTACAATTCTATTTATTCAAAACCTGAAGCGAACAATTATAAGTCTTTATTTTCCAGCTCGCTCCGACTTCAAATTTTAGAAAAAGTTTAATGTGAATATGAAATACCTTGGGGAAATGAATTCGAAAAGCTTTATGCGTTGAGTATCTTATGTAAAACTTTTAAATGAGGGAATGTTCGTTTTTTATTTTTTTATCATATGAGAGGTTTCTTAGCACTCCAGGTTAGAGAGTTTGGTTTTACTGTATCTGCCGTTTCTAGAAGGTCACTATATATAAAACTTAGGGCGTTCTAGAATTGAGGTCCGGAAATACCGCCGGATTAACTTTTATCTCGTTTACTCAACAAATTATTATGCCATTACCTAAAGCCTGTCAAAAGTCCATTGCTGATTTGAATGAACAATTTCAATGTGAATTCAATGACTCAATTATAACGTATAAAGAAAAGATAAATTAATACAACTTCGTTAAAAAATAAATGAATTATAAACACTGTAAAAATAAGGTAGCCTTTTTCCTTTGACAGATAATCTAGAACAAAGGCCTTCCGCGTAGATTGTCTTACATAGAGTATATTTGCCATAATTGACACATTTAGCAAGCGGGTAGGCCACCGCAGTTTTTTTATTTAGCTGTTCAGGAGGCTCATTAAAAAGATGCTGCTGCACATCTTCTGGTTCAGTTTCCCTATTTCTTATCTTAGAACACCCACGGGATGATTTAAATACTTATTTTTAAAATTAAAATAGACAGGTATCTCATGGTAATTGCTTCATCCAACTTAATGGACACCTATAACCAATTTAATTATCTCCAAGGACTAAAATGGAATTCTTCACTAGTATGAATAAAACAGTGTTTTTTTGCGACATGAATATCAAGGTGGTGGACCGATACTGATGGACCGAATAGCCCAGAAAAAATATTGAGTACTTACAATTAAGTAAAAAACGCAACGGGCTCAACTTTCACAATATATATATATATAAAGAATAAAGCTATAGTATCCAGTAAAATCCGTAAAATAACAATTAATAAATATATCACAATTGAACACAACTATAAAAAAAGATGGGAGACCGGTTTTTGTAAACGGGTTTGGACCACGAAGGATTCCGTTGCACTGGCCTATATATTGATTGTAGACTTCGTTTTTTATAATTATGTTCAATTTCTTATTTAGACATGTAGATTTTCTCACGATGTTTTATTTTACGATGAGCTTCCACTGAGCAACGATATAAAAAGCACATTGTTAGAAAGATAAATGTTGTTGAACTTATTAATTTTTTTTTAAATCGATTAATTGCTATTTTTAAGTAAAAAGGGGGTTTTAGTGGCTTATGGTGTGGATTTATCAAGTCCGCAAGGCTTGTAAACACTATAAATTATGAAACTATCCATTGTTTAACTCAATCTATTTTTAAATCTCTTCATCTATCATGTGGGATGCCACTGAATGTAAATGGCAGTGTAATTTTGTTTTGTTTAGCTATAATTAATTTTTTTCGGCTCCAAAATGGCGAAATTTTCGTGAATTTGGTAGCCCTGTATTTAAATTATTTATGTAAATAGGCGGAAGCAACACTCTGAGCTACAGGCACAGAGTACTTTACTCACTCACTCATCACTCAGTTTGGCGTTAGTCGCCGTCGTGAGTGGACATTGTTTCGGTTGTTTGCAGCGGCTCAAAAAGATTGCTATACAAATACACAATATTCGAATAACCAAATTTCTTAAATGCTTGATTATAATAATAATGAGAGACTTTTTTACTCGTATTACAATATTTTAAAAGCACAGAATAAATAATAGTAGTACGTACTAAAAGTAAGTTGTATCAATTTTTTGTCATGGGTGACCTTTTCATGGTTTTCGAGGGTGTTAAAACCGACAGGGTTGTCGTAAATGTAAATCCAAGATGGCAGCCTCATTAGGTATCAATTTTTTCATCATGGGTGTCATTTTTATGGGTTTCGAGGGTACTGAAGTCGATAGTGCTGTCGAAATGTAAATCCAATGTGGCGGCTGCGACAGGTATAAATTTTTTCATCATGGGTGTCATTTTCATGGGTATCGAGGGTGTTGAAGCCGATAGTGCTGTCGAAATGTAAATCCAAGATGACGGCTGAAGTAGATAGCAATTTTTTCATCATGGGTGTCATTTTCATGGTTTTCGAGGGTGTTGAAGCTGATAGTGCTGTCGAAATGTATTTAAACTACTTTAAAAAATTCCGTATAATCATGTTATATGTAATTTTTTTAATACGCTTAAGGCATGCTCAATTGGATTTACCATTTTTTTTGTCTTATTTTTGACCAACAATATTATTATTAATCAAAACTCAGATGAGATCTTACCTTTGAGTGCTAAGGTGAAATTCCTTAATACTAGTAAAAAGGGTCTCTCGACACTTATTAGTTGAAACCCAGCGGCATAGTGCAGGTTTGGCCAAGCCAACTCATCCGCGTATATTTTTGTTTTAATTACATAAAAGTCAGTGTGGTTCCTAACTTTATTTAGGTTTAATTAAGTCCATAAATAATATTATATACTCCTTACATTAAGAGACTGCCTAACTTTCTGTTAGGTTAAAATTTGTACTGAAAACAAGTCAACATTGTTGAGTGAAGTTTGTACTCCCAAGCTGCGGTGTTAATTAGTTGCCTACATATATTTGTTTATATTAAAATTTAAATTAAGACTTATAAAGCCTTTGCGTTTTGGGGCTTAAAAGCATATGCTTTTATCTTTCTAAATACAATTTTGTTTAAGAATGAACATAAATCACAACAAATATTTTTGAACTTTCATACCACGGTGCCAATTTCAATAGAGACCATTTGTGCCTGTTTATAGTGCACGGGTGTGTGTAGGCACAGGTGCACTCTATACCCTAACTCCCGACCAGACGGCAACCCGAAACCACTGGAATGTGATCAGGCGAGTTCTATATCTCTTGCTTGAAGTAAATTCTGACGAACACGTCATTTGTCGGTACCGTATTGCAGTGGCGTAGCATTGAGTTACGGTGCTTACGGCCGCGGGTTTGAGTCTTGCATGGAACAAGTATTTGTATGTCTTAGAAATAATTGTTCCGGATTATATTTGTCCTATTACAAATTACATATAGGTCCATTGGACTTGTCCCTTTAAAAATTACATATAAGTTCATTTATCACTTCAGATTTTTAAAAAGTAAACAATAAAATTCATTATTCACGATAAGATAACCCGTATTGCACGTGTGTGTATGTGGAGAGGGGAGAGGGGGGAGGGAAGGGAGGACAAATAATTTTGTCCCTCTTAGCCGCACTTAGTGTAAGGAGCAGATTTTGTTTTTTGTATTGAAATAGAATAGAATAGAATAGAATAGAACATTTTTATTCAATATACATTACATGTGTAATTCTTATTGAAAGTCTTTTTTACTTTACCACTGGTTCGAAAAAAAAACCCTCTGTCCTGGGAAGAACCAGCAAGAAACCCAGCGGGACTTTTTTTTTAAATAAATTTTACAATATAAATGATTACGAACTATTTACAAACTTTATTTTAGAAACTGCTTGGAAGTGACCACCTCATTCCCAGGGGTTATTATCAACCATGTATTCATTTATACTATAATAACCCTTTTTATACAGTTTCAGCTTAAAAAAATATTTAAACTTGGTAATAGAGAGAGCCTGTACACTTTCCGGGACCTTGTTGTAATAGCGTATACATTGCCCCAAGAATGAATTACTGACTGTGGAGTCGAGAAACTGGCATCACTAGCTTGTGCTTGTTCCTAGTGTTTACAGAATGTATATCACTTTTTTTACTAAAACTATCTTTGTTTTTGTGAACATACATTTAATTTTCGTAAATTTATCTCTAAGAGACTCTCTCGGTTTTAGATTGTAAATAGCTCTAATGGCCCTCTTCTGTAAAACAAAAATAGTTTCTGAATCAGCTGCATTTCCCAATAGCAAAATCCCATAAGACATTATATTATCGAAATAACTAAAATAAACTAATCTAGCTGTCTCGACACTTGTGAGACCTCTAATCTTTTTTACAGCATAGGCTGCAGAACTTAGTCTGCTTGCTAATTTGGATATATGGGGGCCCCACTGGAGCTTTACGTCAAGAGTGATGCCAAGAAAAACATTGGATACAACATGGCTCAATTCCTCCCCATTTAAAAACACATTGGTATTCAGATTTATAACATTCGTTGTTGTAAATTTAACATAGTTAGTTTTATTTCCGTTCAAATGCAGATTATTAACGTTAAACCAATGCACTAATTTTGATATTGCATTATTCACTTCGTCACATTTAAATGATTGACGTTTAAGTTTAAAAATCAAGGAAGTATCATCAGCAAATAATAATATATCATGACTATCCCCTACAAGGTGAGGTAAGTCATTAATATACACCAGAAACAGGAATGGGCCGAGAATCGAGCCCTGAGGAACACCCATTAGTACAGGTGACCTGTACCTGAATACTTTGGAATCTGAAATACTTTGGATCCTATCATTGTGCATCTTATAGTATTTTATCAACGTTTGTAACCTTTATTTATTTAATGATTTGTGGATTGTTTGACGTTTACCAAGGATTAGGCTTTTAGATATTCGAAAAGAAGCAATCTTCAGTTAATGCGTTTCAATTGAAAATACAACGACAGATATTTTAAATTAACTCCTCGATGAGCTTGAAAATTTGAATATGATGCTTAAATTCAGATGAATATATAATTCATGAGACAGCCCTATCACTGAAGACATCTTAATATATCCTACTTACTCCTGCCGTAAGAGTCGGTGAAAAGTTACTGAATTTACATATTAAAAAGATCAATGAACCAACACTAAAATTTAAAAAAGAACAAGACTTTTTACCATATTTAAGCATTGTCATATGAATTTAAGCGTCATATTCAAATTTTCAAGCTCATCGGGAAGTTAGTTTAAAATATATCTCGTTGTATGGAGGATTTGCCTTAATGGTTACGCTTGACTGGTGGACTCAAAATCGCAGTACCAGACGTTTCGCACCCTTGACTCTGCTGACCGTCACTGATCTGGATATTTTACATCTGGCTTAAAAGAAATGGTTATATATCCATATATCGGAAGCAATACTTTCGTAATATATTAACTTAATTAATATTCCTGATATTCCAAGCATTTTACAGCACCAATGGTCACGGATGAGAGGGTGGGGGGGGTGGGGGGGGGGGTTGGAGATTGAAGTGTTCGACGTTGCAAATTTATTGTTAAACCATGGCTAACTTCAAGTTATAATTATTAATGTTTATTTATTTAACACTTGAAGCTGGATTCTGAATATGCTCTATCTTACATAAGATAAACTAAAAGACCAATAAAACTCGCGTAAAAGACCACATGGGTGATGTGAAGAATCAACGCTCCGGAAGGTCCACAATCTGTGAACACGTCAGGATCGCCCCCGCCACTACACCAGATTTTATAGACTACAAATCCTCCATGAAGAATACCGATTTCAAGGCTATTGAAATAAAAAAACATACTTATTTCAATACAGAAGATTTGCTGGGTGCTGCCATCTCCTTTGGTTCCTAGAATTAATAAAGTACCCAAAGTGAGTGATAACAGGGAATTTATCACACTGATTTTAGATTTATTAAAATATAGACTCACAAAAAAAAAACCTTTTATGATACTCGTATATTATTTACTGTATTAATATTGAATGTAGGGTTACAGAAAAAGCCTTAAGAATATAATTGAATAATTTTTATTCATTACTAGCTGTTCCCCGCGATTTCGCCGAGTGAAATTTATTACAATTGCATTTCATGGGTTTTAATTTATTTGCGAGGAACCCTCATTCTTTTTCTAAAATAAAAGTAACCTTAGTTACTTCATAAAAAATCAGCTATCTGTCACCAAAAGATCCATCAAAATCGGTCCAGCCGTTTCTGATAAAAGCTGGAACAAACAGACAGAGAGACTTTTATTTTTATTATAAGTACCTTTTATACTTTCATATGCATTTGGTAAAAAGCTGTTATTTTGACATTAACAGACACGTTCATATTATTTATTTGTATGTATGTACATGTATGTATGTATAGAGTATAGATAGTACTTCTACCACTGGATCAGAGGAAACGTCTGTCCTGGGAAGAACCAGCAAAAACCCAGCGCGGAATTTCTTTTAAATAAAATATTTTTATAAAATGTTGTTTTCTACAATTAGTATGCACAAACCAACAATACATAATTCTTAAATACACAGGTCAAAAAATGGCATCACAATTTAAAAGACATATAGTATAATAGCAAAATACATAAGTCATTTAGCTTTAGTATTCTTGTCCAAAAAAATAAATAACTTAGCTAAAGAGCCTTTCGAATCCTTACAGCAGACTAACAGAGTTACCTCTTCTTACTTGTTCACTTGTTGGCGGTTATAAACCACTAATTGATCTATTTATTTGCGCCCATAGCAATGCTACCCTCCGGAGGCGGGGGAGGGAAGTGATGAATGCTCATAGCATAGCACTCAGCCGGCTGCGTGGTTATGTGGGACTCATTATGAAATGTCTACCCACTAAACACCACCTGTGGGACTGGCTTTGGCCTGTATGGCCTTTTTGCCGAATCGGAAGCGACCCCCTTTAGAGAAAAGGAGCGCAATTGATTTATTCCTCACAGCAGACCTTTATACAACAATATTACGAGTAGGTTCACCGAAAGTTAACAAGCTTACAGCGTCAGTTTTTACTATGTTATTGTCATATTTTTCTTATATTTTTTTTATAAATCCAACAAATGCCAGTAATTATTTAAGTAATTAGTCACCACTTTATTATTCGATAAGCTAGTGAACCAATAACTGGAAGTAGCTAACATGATACCAACTTAATTTAAATAGTAAATACTAATAATCTCATTTTGTCGGTAGGTAGTGAAATAAAATATAGCCTACCTTACAAACTAGTTTTCAAATTACCTAATCGTACCCATCTTACTGTCTATAATAATACATTTGCGTATTTTGAATTTTACAGCGAGCGCTTAGCATCTGAGCTGCCACAGCTTCCATCTCTAGTTAGTTTAAAATTACAGTAGTATTAAATAAAAATTATATTTTGACGTATTTTATCTTTTTCTTTTAATATTCCATACTATTTAAGTGCTTTACTGGTCATGGCCACAGGAAGACTCGAAATAACGAGCATCTAAAAATAAAAAACAAGAAAATGTGCGCGATGAAACCTTTGAAAATTAATATTTTTAATTGTGTAGTGCTCGCGTAAATATAAGACACAATTGTTATTCTTTAATAAATATTACAATTACCTTACAAAATTAATATTACAACTAAATTAATAACAAATTTTTAAACTAAGATCACACATAAGAAATATTTTTGTATGAGTCTATTTCATACATATGCGTTGAAGATACTTCTATTTCTCCAGATCAACCTTCCTATTCCAGAACGTGACAACTCTGTTCTCTTTGTACTGTGTTATTGTATCTACTATCTAAAACAAGCAGCAGTGTGCCTGCCACGTGTTCGGGAAAGAAAAGGGCGGCTCACCAACTGTGATAATATATACACGAACCCACATAGATACTTGTAATTTCTAAAAAGGCTCATTTGATACATAGCACCCTAAATTTCATGAATAAATTATAGTTTTTGTACTACAAAGCATTACTAATCAAAAAGCTTAGGCAACTTTTAGATTTTAAGCGTATGAAAAGCGAAAAACTAAAAATAATATAACAATTCGTTGTCAAAAATATCCAAATACTGTACTTGAAACTTCATCGGCCAGCACCAATAACTTTGTCGACATTCGATTCTTATAGTTTAAATTAAAAAAAAAACAGTAAAGTGTAGTCACTAAAAATAAAAAATAATCGTTGAATTTTTCTTTATTTTTAGTGTTTACACTTAGTTAAGATTGAAGAAATGTTAAAAATTTTCAAAAACTAATGATTTCCCAAAAAAAAAGAACATTAATAAGAAAAAGGAGCAAAATCGGTATAAACGATGACAAACGATAAAGAAGTTGTGGTATCACTTATCAGAACGGGTGCCAAGTTCTATTGCAGTATGTTCAATTATAGCTATATGAATGTAAAACGCACTCCAATTGATTTAAAATAAAATGTGTTACATTTTTTGACCTTGAATAATATAACTTGCCAAATATAAAAAAAATATAGTTGGACCTTGTACCTTGTTGGAATTTTATATGAAACTTGTCGTCAACAGTAAAGATCTTGACCATTTATCGGCAAAGACGAAAACATTTAAAATTTTTAAGATTTTTATGATTACGAGAAAAAATTTATTCATTTAATGGAGTATATAAATTTTTCTAGTCTTTTCTTTAATGAAATATAAATTTTACTTATCAGGCAGGTCTAAATTCAGATAATGTAATACAATCTTCAATTACGTTCACAGTTTTCTTTGGAAGAACCTAGAGCGAAAAACCGCAGGGTCAAAGTGAAGGACCCAACTTAATTTAGCTGTTGTAGCACTCAGGGCATCGATCCCTTCACAGGCGCGGTGAAAATTCATTGTAAAATATTTTTTACCAACGTTTACAATATAAATATGATCATAGATGATTCTTGGGTATAAGTTAAAATTTTACAGTTAATTTGCTGACGATCATGTATTCCTCACTATTGCTGACGACTTTTTCCATTGTAGGTAGGATTTATCTTATTCGCTATGCTTATTTACCGGATTGGCGATCATAGAATCTTGTATTCAGGTAAATTAATCACATTCAATCATGTCTCGCACCTTTGATGCTTTCAAAATAAATATACGGGTATAATTTTCAGTACAATTTACTTTATTCACTGGAATAAAGAGGTCTGCACATTTAACCTCGTTTCCAGTAAAAAGTATCTCCGATTCCCGGTTCACTACACCCACCATACGAAACAGCAGTATTTAGCTACTATTTTACGCTGGTATTGTGTGTATATTCAGTCTAAACTACCGGAAATACATAAAATTGAACTATTAATTGTATCAGATTCACCACTAAAGATTTAAGTATACATTATTTTTCACAAAATAAAATCTTTACATGTAATGAATTGCTAAAAGAAGACATTTTTTATAATAATACATACATAAATATTACCTCTCACGTCTGTCACAAAGAGGGAGACTACGTACTTCAATTTGGTACGAACCTCGCGTATACCTGTCTCGGTTCTTTCACATACATATATTAGAATTCGCAATATTCGCATTATTAAAATTCCCTTCATCAATGTATCGCCAATTTAGTCAATACTTCCATCTAGGGACTCTGATATTCACTTCTGCAGCAAACAGCTTTGCTACGCTATCCTCTTTTATTCTTTCAACGTGTCTTAATCACCGAAGAATTAATTTATAATCAAAATAGATTTGTATATTACCTTTGATCCGTAATTAAACTTTTGTGAAATCAAATAAAATAAAAACTAAATCCAGTCGACGTTCAGAACATCAATCAATGTCGAGTAAAACCTCGCTCCAATTTTAAATGAATCTGTCTATCAATTTCGGGCAAACCGATTTTCAGTAGTGGATTGTATGCATCATAAAATCACTATTACTGTGAGTGGCGGTTCCGTGGCGCAGTGGTTTAGCAATGAGTCATAACGCTAAGGGCCGCTGGGTCGAATACCTCACGGAACAAGTATTTGTATGGTCTACAAATTATTGTTCCGGGTCTGGATCTTTGTCCTTGGGAAAATTTATGTACTTAAACTATTATGTACCATTGGAGAAAATCCTAGTGTGGAGGTAACTTTTTTAGATAAGATATTTGTCCTTGTGAAATTTATGTATGTAAATTGCCCTCAATATACAAGGGTAAATCATAGTTTGGAGGTAACGTTTTTTAAAAAGAATAAGGGAACTATTACTCGCTAATCGATTTTTTAGTGTTCCTTTTAATAATAATTGAGTTGTTTTAATTATTGACAAAACATTTCAAAATATGGTATCATTGTGGTATTCTTCTTTATGACCTTCATCGACAGCCTCACCTAATATCAGCACTAGCAATTGGGAAGAAAGTTTCTCTAATGGCAGTCTCGTACCAGTAGTTGGCCTTAAATTATAAATTTTTGGTAGAAACATATTTTGTATTTGCCTAAAAGAAATACTGTTTGGTAGACTGTACAATTTGGGGTTAGCATTTTTGATAGACCTTCAGTCATCAGTCGGTCCCCAGGACCCCTCTGTCAATAATCAAAGCACCACGTGCAAGTGAGATTGGTATTTGGTAGTCGCCTTTCTTTATCTTCTTCATGTGCCCATAAAAGTCCCCTGCTGGACGTTGTCTTGGCCGTTATAGGAAGAATTTGGTAAGCCAACCTATTTGTGCTGCAGCCATAAAATAGCTACAGCGTGGCAATACCACGTAAATCTACAAAGCATACCCACAAAGATTTACCCGAGAGTACTAATATAAATTTAATTCTACTTATTACTAATGGTCGCCTGGGAGGCTATTTATAACAAATTTTTAGTATTAAACTTTTATTAAAGTTTAAGTAAACTTTTGACACAATAACAGGCATACCGCTACCTTTGTTAAATGCAAATATATATATATATATATATATTTGCATTTAACACAAATAAAACTATTTTAATAGTTTTATTTGTATTAAAATCTGCCTCGAATGTAATACTAAACTTTAGAGATTTTTTGATAAGATAATTAGTGTTACTCTAGGACCACTATTTTGGCATAAAAACTAAAATATAATTTATAAAGTTTGAAAAACATTAATTAAAATTATTTTAATCATCACATTGTTTACTACAGATGAAGTCGAACTCAAACCTTCTATTTTTATCACAGAAATGGCAGTTAGGAACTGGTAAAACTGGCTTTGGACTTCTGGATGTTGACGGTATTAGAGAGCTTCGGTCTTGAGGATATGGGCCATCTAGCACAACATTTTTGGTCGTTTTCTGGTCTGTGTAGAAATAAAGTACGACCAACCACATTGTCAACGGAATCGCAATCCGCGACTTCTAAATTCTGTACCTTCAGTGAAAAGTGATACAACTCGACCTATATCAATTTTGATATTTTTCAACTACGTTAATCAGAAAAAAATGGCGTTTTTTTCTATCCAATCGTCATTCTTCTAGGAATTATAATTGCAGATATACATTTGGTGTAAATTAATTTAACTAAGTAGTTTTCACTGTAAGCAATGTGTAAAATAATGTATTTTAAGTCATCTTAAAATTAAATGAACTGATTTTTTTTTGTATTAAATGAACTGATTTTTTTTTTGTTAGTTACATCCATAATAATACAACTCTTATAAACTCCTATTGCACGATCAAATTATACCGATCTAAATTTGAACATATTAATAAAATTGTTCAAAAATCAGTATACATTAAATACTTAAATTAATATTGTTTCGTGAAATGTGACACAATTAAATTTAAAGCAATAAAATGAAATTAATGAAAATATTACTCTGATGTAAATATGAGTCTAATAATACAACTTTAAATAAATCAATTTACACTCTTATTTAATATCCCAAGAACTTTGTTACGGCAGGTTTAATTTAAGTTGTATCAATATTAACTTTATATTCGAATAAATGTTTAATAATACGTTTACATTTATAACTTATTTTATAGGATCTGTTTAAAAAAAATAATTTTACGTGTAAAGTGGTTCAAATCAGTTGACTCCCTTAACCTATCTATGCCACCGGTAACATAGAACGGGATACATAAAGATTTCTTATACTTACGCGAAGACTAAATATTAAATGAAACTAATTTATGTTGTAACATAAAGCTGACTTGAAGCACCGAGGTTCCAGGAAGTCTGCAGTATGTAAACATGTTCAAGATCGTCCCTGCTATTACGTTTGATTTGATAGACCACAAATCCTCGCAGAAGAACACAGATTCCTACCAAGGATGATATATATATATATATATATATATATATATATATATATATATATATATATATATATATATATATATATATATATTTTAATAGTTTTATTTGTATTAAAATCTGCCTCGAATGTAATACTAAACTTTAGAGATTTTTTGATAAGATAATTAGTGTTACTCTAGGACCACTATTTTGGCATAAAAACTAAAATATAATTTATAAAGTTTGAAAAACATTAATTAAAATTATTTTAATCATCACATTGTTTACTACAGATGAAGTCGAACTCAAACCTTCTATTTTTATCACAGAAATGGCAGTTAGGAACTGGTAAAACTGGCTTTGGACTTCTGGATGTTGACGGTATTAGAGAGCTTCGGTCTTGAGGATATGGGCCATCTAGCACAACATTTTTGGTCGTTTTCTGGTCTGTGTAGAAATAAAGTACGACCAACCACATTGTCAACGGAATCGCAATCCGCGACTTCTAAATTCTGTACCTTCAGTGAAAAGTGATACAACTCGACCTATATCAATTTTGATATTTTTCAACTACGTTAATCAGAAAAAAATGGCGTTTTTTTCTATCCAATCGTCATTCTTCTAGGAATTATAATTGCAGATATACATTTGGTGTAAATTAATTTAACTAAGTAGTTTTCACTGTAAGCAATGTGTAAAATAATGTATTTTAAGTCATCTTAAAATTAAATGAACTGATTTTTTTTTGTATTAAATGAACTGATTTTTTTTTGTTAGTTACATCCATAATAATACAACTCTTATAAACTCCTATTGCACGATCAAATTATACCGATCTAAATTTGAACATATTAATAAAATTGTTCAAAAATCAGTATACCAGCGTGAAGTAGAGGTTTACCTCTGCGTTTCGCTTGGTGAGTGCAGGTGGCCGGAGGCCCTTTTTACTGGAAATGAGGCATTGCATCTTAGTCCTCACGGGTGACAACGCATCTACATTTTGATTTGTAACAGAGGATAGATGTAGATGTCTATGGGCCGCAGCAACCACTTACCATCAGGTGGACTGTGTGCTCGTTTGTCACCCTCATCATATAAAAAAAAAAAAAAAATACATTAAATACTTAAATTAATATTGTTTCGTGAAATGTGACACAATTAAATTTAAAGCAATAAAATGAAATTAATGAAAATATTACTCTGATGTAAATATGAGTCTAATAATACAACTTTAAATAAATCAATTTACACTCTTATTTAATATCCCAAGAACTTTGTTACGGCAGGTTTAATTTAAGTTGTATCAATATTAACTTTATATTCGAATAAATGTTTAATAATACGTTTACATTTATAACTTATTTTATAGGATCTGTTTAAAAAAATAATTTTACGTGTAAAGTGGTACAAATCAGTTGACTCCCTTAACCTATCTATGCCACCGGTAACATAGAACGGGATACATAAAGATTTCTTATACTTACGCGAAGACTAAATATTAAATGAAACTAATTTATGTTGTAACATAAAGCTGACTTGAAGCACCGAGGTTCCAGGAAGTCTGCAGTATGTAAACATGTTCAAGATCGTCCCTGCCATTACGTTTGATTTGATAGACCACAAATCCTCGCAGAAGAACACAGATTCCTACCAAGGATGATTCGCGAGGTTATTTAAATTAAAAAAAAAACATCCTAATTTCAATAGAGAAGATGGATGGGTGCTGCCATCTGCTTGGGATCCTATAATTAATCAAATTAAATCCAAAACCAAGCATATCACTGCAAGACTTCAAGATACTATAAGCTCATTCTACGTAAATCGGACCAAAAATTAATATTCAAAAACTAAAGGTAGCCGGGCTATGACATCGGTACGTCAAACACCTCAGTCCCACCCCGTGACCATGAGTTAGGTAAAGCACCCGAAACGTCGGGAATTAAAAAGTTAAATTAAAGGCGATAAAACGATAGATATATTGTGACTGGGTATGTGCCAATAACCTTATTATGTATTCTGACTCGTGTTCTGGATAGAAAAAAAATCTATAGTTTGCACAGCGTTATTGTAAGCAGTCAAAAAATCGCAATAGATTTCAGTCATAGATCATAAGTTTCTGATACTTGGACACGCACACATAGAGGTAGATGTGAGTGACTACGTGCTTATTGAAAATGCAAAAAAGGAAAACTTCTATGAATATTTATCACCCGCAAGACTTTAAAACTTTCGTATGAAATAGCTCCCATTACAGTATTACTAATATTTATTAATATTATTGTTTTTGCCAATATGAATAGCGCTTTAATATTTTTAAGTTATAATGTATCGTAATGAAGTTCGATTTACATCACTATTTACTATTTTTTAAGTTAAGTAAGAGTTTACTCGTTCTAAGTAAAATTTTATAACGTTATTCCTAAATTTCACACAATTTACACACACATTAACAAGCATTTATTAGTTTTATTGCACAACTTTTTCATTTTATTAAATTAAAAACAAATTGAAATACATGCAAAGTTAATTTACACAAAATAAATAAATAAATAAAATTTGTGTATAGTAACACACATTTTTTTTATTTTTGGTTAAAAAAAGAAATTATTTACAATAATTTCTTTTTTCATACAGTACAATATTTGTTCGCGCAAAACTCTGTTGTCGGAATCGACACCAGATGTCACTCGGCTCGGCGCGATTCCGGTCTGAAGTTCTTCCGATCCTGGCAGTGGCGCGCGGGTCGCAAGCGGATCAGTCATCTGCCAGATGTGCTAATGTTTGCACGCTGTTAATTTTGTGCGGGAACCGCGGAATAGTTAGGGCGTCTAGTAAATATCCTGTCTAGGAATTATAACGCGCATTCCCTGTTTGGATAGCCTTTCCCGGGACTTATTGGGTCCGACTCAGAATCTGTATAAGTGCATTCGACAATATAAGCTAGTGCGGCCTCGGTATTTAGAACTGTTGCCACGCGAAACGGTAGTGACCTTTGACCTAGAAACTCCGGGCGTGTTTTGTGCGGTAACCTTATACCCCGCGATAGTTAGTGGCTTCTGTAAGCTAGTTAATCGTACGATAGAGTTAAGTGACTGGCATCGTGGTGAACCAAGAAAGTGACTGTGGATAACCTCGAAAGGCCCCCTCAAGTTGGAGCGGTATCGACGCTCGGGCTGCTGCCGACGGCTAAGGTCTAGGTTCAATCACCATCAGTCACACCCAGATACACACCACATCACCATTCTTTCCCTTGCACTACACAACCACATGCGACCTGACCGACTCCGGAGGAACCAGTCGCCTTGGATAGAGGTAAGTGAACTCCGCCAAATTCCTTCCGGTCGACTGGCCGTAGTATAACGCTCCCCCATATATTTAGTGTAATTAGAGAACTTCCACGTGGCCTTAGGAGGCCCGACCTACGTTTGCTCGGGAAGTCTTCTGCTGATGGGCCCCGGGGGATTGGATCCTTTAAGGGAGCAACCGTAGGCCGTAACAATTTGGTAGCAGAGCGTGGTTCCGGGTTCGATTCCCGGTCGATCCCGACTATAGTGTTTGATAAACATTAAACAATTTTGGTGGCAGGGAGCGTCGGTGTGATTGGTTTAATTTGCATCTACAATCACGCCCGTCCGTAATACGTAAAAATATTTTTTTTGTACGTAATAATAGAATTATTTTCCTTTGTTGCTTTGTTGCTTGCCTTTTTTTTGGTTAGAGGGTAATTTGAAAAGCCGCGCCCTAGGTTGTGCAAGCGGGAGATTTTCTAGAGATATACGTCATGTAGGTAGATGGTTATTTTTACGTAATCGGTTAATTATCGTTGTCGGAGAGTTGTAGTGGATTACTTATCGAAGGTTCGATTTCCGAGCTAGGCATTTTTTGTTGATCGACCGTGATGTGTATCTTCGTTTATACTGTAAGTTGTATTTGAACTAAATAGTAGTAGTTTGTATTTGCGCAATTTGAATTTAACTTGATTCGATCGCACTAGTATTTGTTATTTGTTAATTTGATTTGTGTCTTTTCTTTGGTGCTAACTTGTATTTGGTTGATACGTAGTAATTCGTATTTGTGTAATTTCTATTCAACGCTATTTGATAGGAACTGCATTTATTAACTGTTAATTTTTTGGTATATTTTTTATTTGTTATCTTTGTAATTTGTGCTCGAGCCGCGTCGTAATTTGTATTTAATAGTGATGACATCGCCCAAGCTACTGATCCGTTGTTTGCGGACTGAGCTACGCTGGGCCACAAGCGCCCATGCTTTGATAGGTCGACCGGATAGGGTCCATAACTTGATGAAGCGGTTCGAGCAGGTGGATGCTCGAAGGGCCGCAGTGGAGGAAGCTTACGCTGAGCTCGAGGATTCGGATGTGGAGAAGGGAGTCCTGGACTCTTGCTTTGCGGACTATGAGCAGTTCTTGTGGCTCACGGACGAGTTGATCGAGGCTGAAGGCAGGTATGCCGAGGAGGCGCGTGAAGCTCGGATGAGTAACCTGCCCGAGTCCTCTCTGAAGCAGCTTCAGCCGGAGCTGTTGGGACGACTCCCAACTCTGGACCTGCCAAAGTTCTCCGGGGTCCTTTCCGAATGGCTGACCTTCGTTGGTCTTTTCGACAGCCTAGTGGACGCCCGGAGTGACTTGACCCCGAGACAAAAGATGGCGTACCTCCTGGCCTCACTGGAGGGGGAGGCCCTGGGCGTCGTCGGCCACTTGAAATTGTCGGACGACGCCTACCAGACTGCTCGGGACCTCCTAGCCAGAAGATACGCCAACGTCCGGCGAATTGCAGACGAGCATGTTAAGCAGCTTCTAAGCCTCCCGCTGCTTAGTGACCGGGCCAGACTGCGTCCGGACCTGTTGGATCCAGTCTTGGTGGCCTGTAATACGTTGAGGCGGCTGGGTTTACCAGTGGGCGAATGGGCCTTTTTGTTGTTCCGCATAGTGCTGTCCCGTCTACCTCTCGACCTTCGAATCCATTTTGAGGAGAGGTACGGCGGGGACGAGGCCTCCTATATTCCGCCCTTCTATGATCTGCTGCGGTTTTTAGAGGAGCAGTGCCGGCAGATCGAGAACGCGGCGGGCACCGTTGACGACTTACGAGACGTGCCCAGTGAGAGGCTGAACCCGCCAGGCAAGTCGTCGTCAACCTCCCCCTGCTCCTATTGTCGAGCATCTGATCACCGGGTAACGTTGTGCCCGAAATTATTAGGTAAGCCGGTTCCTGCGAGGCGAACTATCGCCAAGGAGCGCCGCTGGTGCTGGTCATGTCTGGGAGGGCACCTCCAGCGAGACTGTCCGCATCGACGGCCCTGTCTGCATTGCCAGGGCAATCACCATGCCGTTTTGTGCCTGGGTGCGAACGGCGTCTCCTCTCGGGGCTCTGCCAGGCCCTCGACCCCCACGGGCGGGGGCGCTCAGCCACGCCCTCTGCTGGGCGACAATCGGCGCTCGCCGGCCAGCCACCAGGCCCCTAAGTTTGAAAGGGGCCCCTCCCCCAAGCAGTTGGGGGGTAATTCCCCCAGGGGCGGGGGTGTCATCACCCCCCCTCAGCGTGTGGAGAGGAACTTCACGGCCACTCATCGGTCCGCTGGACCCTTCTCACTTCCGTTAGCTGAGTGGCCGCGACTGGTGTACCACTGTTCCCCATTTGATGGAGGCGGCCCTGTCTAGCTGCTGCCTAGTTCCCACCACGGCCGCCTCCACTGAGCCTTAAGCCGTCAACAGTCCACTTGTCAAAATGTTCTGTTGCCGACGGCCTCAGTGAAGGCGTACAACCCGAGTGGCAACTGTTAAAGGTTGTGCTCTATTTATCTCGGGTTCACGCCATGTGGCCTCCCCTTAGTGGTGGGAAGATTAGGGCCCCCTCTGGAGCGTTGAATCACGTTGTCAAGGGGTATTAGATTTGGTTTGGTCGAGCACTTAGTCAAAAAATACTTGAATTAAAATTAAAAATTGCTTTGGGCTTTCCGCGAAATTCTCCTATTTGTAGCGGTTTAAATTAAAAGAATTGAATTTAATCTACTCCTTTAAATGCTACTGCATGTGTTTTGTACATATATTTAATCACTGTATTTGATTGTTGCGTTTGTTTGCTGAAAGGAAAATTTGAATTCATCTGAAATGGAATGGCGCACTATTTGAAAAATTATGTTTATGTTTATGATAGTGTTTAATCATTTTTGTTTTCTAAGAAGTAGGGCTGTCCCTTACGTTATTGTTTTGTTTAATTTGCAAGTTGACCTATGCGCATCGGTGATTAATTTGGTTGAATTAATTCTGTAGTTGAACATTGATGCTTTTGAAAAATTAGTTGAAATATGAGCATAGGACTACTTGTCTAACAGGCTAGCTAGTTTGGAGATTATCAGATTGAAATCAGCTGCCGCACTATTTTAGTAAATGATAATATGGTGGGTGGCCTGGCTAGGCCTACTTGTTGAAAATTCATACTAGGGACTATCTGTGCGTTTCGTTCGGCTCTCCACAGACGACGTTCATGTGGAATTTGTGGGTGCTCTCTGCACTGAAGCTTAGGAGGCCGCTCGAGGCCGCTTCGTGTCGCGTCACTGTTTGCAGAGCTGATCCGGTCGGATTGCGGAACTAATCATAGGGGCACAGATAGGTGTTTGAAAGAGGTCGTCGGACTTCTGTCCAGTACAGGACTTATTAAAGTGCTGCGATGCCCAGGAGGGGCATCCAGTGGAGGCTGACCCTCCGGCTTGCCACATTAGGGATATCTTTGAGGCGTTGATTAGGGTTGCAAGACCTAATGGATTGCCTAAGGTGGCCTAGTTTGGTTGTAGATTCGGTCTTGCAACTTGCAGTCTCGACCTTGTCCCGCTGACCGGTTTGCTCGCGGACCTAAATCCTTATGTCCGGGACGGGGGTTTGTTCGCGCAAAACTCTGTTGTCGGAATCGACACCAGATGTCACTCGGCTCGGCGCGATTCCGGTCTGAAGTTCTTCCGATCCTGGCAGTGGCGCGCGGGTCGCAAGCGGATCAGTCATCTGCCAGATGTGCTAATGTTTGCACGCTGTTAATTTTGTGCGGGAACCGCGGAATAGTTAGGGCGTCTAGTAAATATCCTGTCTAGGAATTATAACGCGCATTCCCTGTTTGGATAGCCTTTCCCGGGACTTATTGGGTCCGACTCAGAATCTGTATAAGTGCATTCGACAATATAAGCTAGTGCGGCCTCGGTATTTAGAACTGTTGCCACGCGAAACGGTAGTGACCTTTGACCTAGAAACTCCGGGCGTGTTTTGTGCGGTAACCTTATACCCCGCGATAGTTAGTGGCTTCTGTAAGCTAGTTAATCGTACGATAGAGTTAAGTGACTGGCATCGTGGTGAACCAAGAAAGTGACTGTGGATAACCTCGAAAGGCCCCCTCAAGTTGGAGCGGTATCGACGCTCGGGCTGCTGCCGACGGCTAAGGTCTAGGTTCAATCACCATCAGTCACACCCAGATACACACCACATCACCATTCTTTCCCTTGCACTACACAACCACATGCGACCTGACCGACTCCGGAGGAACCAGTCGCCTTGGATAGAGGTAAGTGAACTCCGCCAAATTCCTTCCGGTCGACTGGCCGTAGTATAACGCTCCCCCATATATTTAGTGTAATTAGAGAACTTCCACGTGGCCTTAGGAGGCCCGACCTACGTTTGCTCGGGAAGTCTTCTGCTGATGGGCCCCGGGGGATTGGATCCTTTAAGGGAGCAACCGTAGGCCGTAACAATATTTTTTGAGTTAAAATCCATCTACCAAAATAAACTTACTCTGACGAAAATTAATTATTTAAACTTTGAACTTAATTTTCTCAAAACTATAATTTTCGAGTTACATTACTTTTCACTGAAGGTACAGAATCATCCTTGGTCTCATTGTCAGAGAAGTTCTCTTGAATGAAATTTGCAATCTGCTCCTCGGTGAGGTCCATTTCTCAAATAATATGTATTTTATATTTTATAATAATCAATAAACAAAGAAACATTCAGAAATGTAAAATAAGTTAAGAGTAAAAGACCTACCCTTAATACTAATAATCGCCTCCCAGGCGATCATATAGGCTATATCTTGGCAATGGTCTAACACAATCGAGCGCGCAAACACTGCCCTCCGCGTCATGGACTATATATAGTTGGCACAAGTGCATGGCGTGGTACGTCCCCGCAATTTCAAAATAACCAGCAAATACCCATCCGCGGGTGGCCTGTCAGGCGATGATTAGTAGTCTAGAGTTAAACATATTCAGACTAAACTACCGGAAATACATAAAATTAAACTATTAATTGTATCAGATTTACGACTAAAGATTTAAGTATACATTCTTTTTCAACAAATAAAATCTTTACATGTAATAAATTGCTAAACAAAAAATTTTTTATAATAATACATACATAAATATTACCTCTCACGTCTGTCACCAAGAGAGAGACTACGTACTTCAATTTGGCACGAACCTCGCGTATACCTGTCTCGGTTCTTTCACATACATATATTAGAATTCGCAATATTCGCATTATTAAAATTCCCTTCTTCAATGTATCGCCAATTTAGTCAATACTTCCATCTAGGGACTCTGCCATTCACTTCTGCAGCAAATAGCTTTGCTACTCTATCCTCTTTCTTCTTTCACAGACTCTAAATCACCGAAGCATTAATATATAATCAAAATAGATTTGTATATAACTTTTGATTCGTAATTAAACTTTGAGAAATCAAAAAAAAAATCAAAAAATAATCCTGCCCACGTTGAGAGCATCAATCAATGTCGAGTAAAACCTAACTCCAATTTTAAATTAATCTGTCTATCAGTTTCGGGCAAACCGATTTTCAGTGGTGGATTGGATGCATCATAAAATCACTATTACTGTGAGTGGAGGTTCCGTGGCGCAGTAGTTTAGCAATGAGTCATAACGCTAAGGGCCGCGATGTCGAATACCTCACGGAACAAGTATTTGTATGGCCTACAAATTATTGTTCCGGGTCTGGATGTTTGTCCTTGGAAAAATTTATGTACCCCACTGGAGAAAATCCTAGTGTGGAGGTAACTTTTTTAAAAACGAATAAGAGAACTATTACATACTCGTTAATCGACTTTTTAGTGTTTCTTTTAATAATAATTGAGATATTTAATGACTGACAAAAACACTTCAAAATATGGTATCATTGTGGTATTCTTCTTTATGACCTATATCGACAGCATCACCTAACATCAGTACTAGCAATTGGGAAGAAAGTTTCTAGTAGTCTGTACAATTTGGGGCCAGCATTTATAATAGAACTTCAGTCATCAGTCGGTCCCCAGGATATCTCTGTCAATAATCAAAGCACCACGTGCATGTGAGATTGGTATTTGGTAGTCGCCTTTCTTTATCTTCTTCATCAGCCCATAAAAGTCTCCTGCTGGGTGTTGTCTTTTCCGTTATAGGAAGAATTTGTCTTCATCAACACGCTTAGTTGACGACCATAGTTCGAAGATTTGATAAACGAGATGGTTATATTATTATTTATCGGTAGCCATATGATTTCTAAGCCATTTTCTCCATAGTCACCTCTTAAAACACCCACGTTGCGAAATGTTGTGATGTATTCTCTTACAACGCCACTAAAGGAAAAGAAAAAAAGTTGGATTCTATTCACTCAAATATAAAACACTTAAATTTAGAATTAACGTATGGTAAAAAAATAAGGAAAGGATTACGTGAATGATGTATCGATCAAAATGTTCGCCATCTAAAATTTTGAGTACAAAGCATCACGCCTATGGTCTAAAAAATAAGGAATGAGGTGGGAAAATATGTAAAAGTAGTGATAGGTGGCTATACATCGCCTACACAATCACAAACCCAAAATCCTATTAATTGCCTTTTACAATATGCTAGGCAAGTTCAGTTGGCATGTAATTTTTTGTATATAACAAAAAAGAGACAAAATTCATATATACCTAGAAAATATTATACAATATGATAAAGTTAAGATCACGTAATTGTTTCTTTAAGTTTAATATTAATATTCTGAAAAAAAAAATAAGTTCACGTTTTTGCCCTTTGTTTTAAATAAGTTCAAAGAAAGTATGTACGGTTGGTGCCAAGAAATACTGGAAAGAGATATTTGTGCTTTCCTCGAAGGAAAACGAAATAAAGTAAAACATCACGGACTTTCCGTACGACTGTTTGAAAATTGAAAATCCCTATTCACAAAACTCGAATTCTTAGAGTATAGCTTGGAAAAGTAAAGTTCAAAAGCATCAATTGCAAACCTTATGCGGTACTTTGATACTTCAAGCCTGCAATTCTAGTATATACCTATATGTATTATGTGTTATTGGTTTCTGGGCAACGATAGTAGGTTTCTTATCTAGATCTTCTTTTACGAAATTATAATTTTTTTGAAATTGAGCTAAGCTTCAATCGCCCAGGCATTACTTTCATAATATATCTATTACGCATTTCTACACATATTACCCTCAATACTACATATACCCAAGTAATATTACCCTATTTTTGTGCTCTGCCGCAGTCAGGTACAAAGTGCAACAATTGTTATTATTTTACTTTTAAAAACCTATAGGTTACCAAAATACCTATCCGGTATATATTTGTTAAAAATTACTAAAGATGTTGAAAATTAATTGGCTAAGAGATCCGCGTCTTACTTAGCTATTTCTAATATCTATACAAATATATAATATTGAAGTGTCTTTTTGTAATGTCAAAATTACAGCGTTTTATTAAATGCATATGAAACTATATACGGTACTGGTAACAAAAATACAATTTTTAAATATTTTTTTTGTCTGTCTGTTTGTTCAGGCTATCCGGCTAATCTCCGGAACGGCTGGACCGATTTTGACGGGACTTTCACTAAAAGATAGCTGATGTCATGAGAAGTAACTTAGGCTAATTTTATTTTAGAAAATAATTAGGGTTTCACGCAAAAAAAATTAAAACCCTAAATTACACGAGAGCGAAGTCGCGGGGAACAGCTAGTCTTTAATATAATAGAAGTCCGCAAAGTAATGTCTGATACTATTAAATAACTCATCAAAGGTCAGGCCTTCTATGTGTACATAATTTCTTCTGTTATCATGTCACTATTATGTACAAATGTTAAGCTGAGGACATTACAGTAAAATACTACCCCATCCTATTTAGGTACAATGTGCAACAATTGTTAATATTTCACATTTAAAAACCTATAGGTTACCAAAACTACCTATCCGGTATATTTTGTAAAAAATACAATCCAAAAAAGTACTATAGATGTTGAAAATAAATTTGCTAAGAGATCCGCGTCTTACTTAGTTAGCTATTTCTAATGTTTTAATATAATAGAATCCTGCAAAGTAACGTTTGATTCTATTAACTAACTCATCGAATGTCAGGCCTTCTATGTGTACATAATTTCCTCTTGTTATCATATATCTATAATGTAAAGCTCATATGAACATTACAGTAAAATACTATCCCACCATATTACTAGTCGTTTAGGAGTATAAAAGATTTTTTATAAACTTACGTGATAAATAAGTCTACAGTCTAAATTATAATTAGTGATTACTATAGCTATGTAACCAATTTCAAACAAAAAATGTTTAAGATGTCTGGTCACTTTTAAGGACTAAGATGGAATTATACTGGCTCTCTATATCCTTCAGAAAGGAACACAACAGGGAAGCACTGCTATTTGGCGACAGAAATAAGTAAGAGTACCTAACATGACGGACTCCTACTCCAGAAAAGGAGTTCAACCACCCAGTAGAAAGTAATAATTACACTAATATTTTGCCTGTGGCTAACGCAATAAAGTGGATATATACCAATACATAGTCTGACACCGCTTTCACAACATGACGCAAACTGAAATCAAGCTATCAAAATTTTCGAAAGGTTTTACTTTATATACATAAAAACTCCGTATTTACAACACGGATTGTTGGCCACTCTCTGGGCTGTACAACTTGTCTGACGAATGATCTACCTTCTCTTTTAACACTTACTTTTTCTTACGTTAGCTAAACTTTAATTCCACAGTACACTCCTGCAACGCTTACATTAATGAGACAGGTAATAGTTTTGATTAATTCTTGAATATGCGGCTATCTGTCATTTAATGAAATCTAGTTTTGATAGCGAAATTCAGAATTTTTTGACGCTACTAAATTTTCTTTGATATTGCGTTCAGATCTATACAAAAATCATTGATTATCTTATTGATTTACCACTTAGTGGTTGCCAACCAGTCTGCCGAGGCAGTTTTTTATTATCTTTTGTTGTTGTCAGAATGATGCTGCTGCCAATCACCTATTTCAGTTTCCAATTGTTTTTCTGTTTTATAGTGCAGTGAACCGACACTATTCGGCCGAATCAAAAGTTAGGTACATACAATTAAATATATAATAAAATATAATATTCTTTACGTTAAAATAAGAATAATATAAATTTAAAAGTTTCCCATAAGACAACATTGCGAAAAATTCACTGCTTCACTTTCTAACGGATCACGATAATGGAGGCACACGATAAAAGTTTTCCCTGGATAGCCATGACATATAATGTCCTCTCAGTAGGCTTTCAACAATCGCTACAAGTAACAACTTTTGTTTGTATACGTCCATTTAAGCTTTTATAACTTTATAAAAAGTTAAAAGTGTGTTTAAAAAAGGTGTTCTCAAAGTCAAAGACAAGGGATGAATATTTCACAAACAATTATGTATTATTTATATCACACTCTTAAATTTATAAATAAATAATTTAATACGAGTATGTAGTTCATCTTTCATTATGGGAAAACCCAGTGCAGGATCAGTCTTCTTTTATACAATAAAAGTGTCAAAGGAACACACATTCCACCTGATTTTCTGCCGACTTCCAAAAAGGAGACGGTACTTAAATCGACTGTATGTTTTTTTATGTCTGTTACCTCATAAAATTTTACTGGTTAAACCGATTTCGATGATTCTTTTTTTTAATTGAAAGCTGGTACTTCTCTTGAGGTTTCATATGAATAAAATTGATCAAGGTCAGACCAATAGTTTTTGACTTATTCTGAATAACTTATATTGAAGTCAGCAGTACAAAATTTTTAATTTTTAATAGATGGATGTAATGGACCATAGACATCTAGATATGTCCTCTATTAAGATTCGAAACGTAGATGCCTTTTCACCCCTGAGAACTAAAATAGAATGCCTCATTTTCGATTAAAATTATCTCAGGTTCTTTAAACATCATATGAAACACAACACTATAAAGCTGCTATTTCCCGCTTGTATTCCTTTCCCATTCTATCGGACCTATTTGTACTGCAACCATAATATAGCTGTAGCATGGCTCTACTACGTGCAAAAGCGGCCACCCTTTTGTTGTCAACATACTATGTATCCGAACCAAATGTGTCTTACATTCCATTTCAATGTGGTTGTCTTCAAAGCTAGAATAAATAGGCTTTTGTTATGCTTTGTCAGAGCGCACTTACTTTGGTTATTACCACCAGGTGAAATAGTATGATTATAATTTCTCAAACATGTAGGTTTCCTTCGCCGCTGATCTTGTGGTAAATCAGCACTTAATATTGTAATTAACAGTTATATTGCTACCGGTGGGGATTGTACCAAGCTAACTTGTGTACGATTTACGACACACTTAACCCTTGAGCTAACATATTAATATTTAATATATATTTTGTTTATATTGAATAGTAATATATTACGATGTTCACTTTCCATCGGAGCTGTGCTTACTTAGTGAATATTTAGCACTATAAGCTATTTGTTAAGCCCTTTGATAATGAAGAGACTTCATTAAAAATGTATTGGAACTAAGTGGCAATAGGCTTATTGACTTAACAATAACCCTGTACGTGAGGATTATCTTCTGTTAAAATTATAGTGGTATTTAAAAGGTTAAGTTTTTTATAGAATATGGGTGAAAAACGAGCACACAGTCCACCTAATGTTACTGTGGTCCATAGACATTTACATCTATCTTCGTTTGAGAATTAAAATGCAGATGCGTTGACAGCCGTGAGGACTAAGATAGAATGCCTCTTTTCTAGTAAAATGGGTTTCGGTTCTCTACACTCACCATACGAAACACAGCAGCATTAAGCTGCTATTTTACACTGGTATTCTGTGAGAGCGTGGTCCTTCTCCGGTCGAGCGGACCCATTAGTGCTACAACTATACCATTAATACAGCTGCAGCATGGTTCTACCGCACGCTTACCACTAGTTTAATTTGTTTTTCTGTTTACCACCCAAAACTGCATTTACCACTAACGATGATGTAGATGGTATACAAGCACTAGATTATAAATTATAAAAAAAGTAAATTAATATAACTGCGTTAAAATAAATGAATGAAAAATACTGTAACAATAATTAAAATCTAAGCCTCTTTTTTTGACCGATATTCACGAAATATTGAAATACGAGTACGTTGAAATATGATTACATGAAGTCGCTTCATTGTTTTCTGAGAAGTAAAATGAAATTTTGCTTTGGTAAACTGTATAAGTTTATAATTACTAATGTATATTTATCTAAAATATAAAGAATTACAGTAAAAGACAATATACTTAGATTCAGCTTGCTGATATATTATGTGTACATAATATGCTAACAAAATAAATGTTCCAGTAGAGTTTTAGCGCTAACTTGACCGCCGGCGAAGTGGTCCTCCTATATTATTATTTAACTTAAAGTGGATTTCGATACATAAAAGCGGTGCAATTTTATGTGTTAAATATCTCTACAGGTGAACTATAAGGTGAAATAATTAAACAAATTTGAAGTTTACGAAGTGTGTAAATATGAAATGTGTAAATGGGTAAATATGATGAGCCCACTGTCCAACTAATGGTAAGTGGCTACTGCAACTCAATTTCAAATGATAAAGGTGCATCTGTATGCGTTGTCATATAGCCTGTAATTAGACTGGCTTTAATGACGCACCGGTGTGAGAAAGGCAGAAATAAGCAAGACGGTGGTAGAAACTCAGACACCTCTTAGGCAGAAAAGAAGCCTTACCATCTTGAAATACGATCTATGATATCGTATATACCAGATCTAAAATACACGGACAGCAGCAGTAATGGAGCGAAACATATAAAACTGCGATTGCAATTCCACCTGCTAAGTGTTGCGTTGACAAATATATAATTTTGTACGTGGAAGAGCCATGCTGCAGCAATGTTAGTAGTATAGTTGTAGCACGAATGGGTCGGCTCGACCGGGGAAGGTCCACGCTCTCACAGAATACCAGCGTGAAATAGCAGCTTGACGCTGCTGTGT
Source organism: Parnassius mnemosyne (assembly GCA_963668995.1). Classification (NCBI taxonomy): domain Eukaryota; kingdom Metazoa; phylum Arthropoda; class Insecta; order Lepidoptera; family Papilionidae; genus Parnassius; species Parnassius mnemosyne. The sequence continues at coordinate 57,734,391 of CAVLGL010000093.1, forward strand.
TTCGTATGGTGAATGTAGAGAACCGGAAACCCTTTTTTCCCGGAAATGAGGCATTCCATTTTAGTCCTCACGGGTGACAACGCATTTGCATTTTGATTTGTAATAGAGGATAGATTTGTATGTCTATGGGCCACAGCAACCACTTACCATTCCATACCATTAACGCTGTCCATTACCATCTAGAGACGGCGAAGCCGGCCTTGCTCTTTTTAACCGAGACTCAGGTGTCCTCTCCGGCTGATACTTCATATCTCTCCTACCCGGGATACAAATTGGAACACTCCTTTGTGCCCCGGGCTGGAGTTTGTGTATACGTCAGAGAGGACATCTGTTTTCGACGCCTCGGCAGCCTTGAAGGTACGGACCTTTCCATACTATGGCTGCGCGTAGACAGCGACGACCATCCCCGCGTCTACGGGTGCCTCTATAGGTCCCATAGCGGTAATGCCGACACAGACCGACTCATCGACCACTTCCAAATGGCTGCAGACTCCGTGCTACAACAGGTCCCATCCGCAGAAATAGTGATACTCGGTGATTTCAACGCCCACCACGCCGAATGGCTTGGTTCTCGTTTAACCGATCATGCGGGTAGATCTGTCTACGACTTTGCTTTGGCATATGGTCTAACACAACTGCTTACTTCGCCTACGTGGATCCCAGATGTGGAAGACCATGTACCTTCCCTGTTGGACCTTCTGCTGACCTCTCATCCGGACGGATATCAGGTCTCCGTCGATGCCCCTCTGGGCTCTTCAGACCATTGCCTGATCCGGAGTACGGTGCCACTCACGCTCCAATCGCAATTGCGATCTGCAGCTTGCCGCCGTGTTTGGCACTATAGGTCAGCTGATTGGGACTGGATGCGGTCTTTTTTTGCATCCTACCCTTTGGGGCAGGTTTGCTTCTCGCCGGAAGATCCCAGCGTTGTTGCCGATTCTGTTGCTGATGTGGTACTTCAGAGTATGGACCTTTTTATTCCATCATCTGTGGTGCCCCAGATCCCAGCCATGGTTTGGTCGCTCCTGTAAAATAGCATCACGCTATAAGCAGGAGTGCTACCGGGCCTGGGCTGACGCATCAACGTCTCGGGATTTAAACACCAGCGCACTTAAAAAAAAGTATAATTCCGCCTCCAGGTCCTTCAAAAGCGTCATTGCCAAGGCAACGTCTGAGCACATCGGCAGAATTGTCGAGAAGCTAGTTCGCCTTCCTTCGGGAACCCGTGCATTCAGGTCTCTCGCCAAGGCTGTCCAAGGGAACTTCTGTCAGCCATCCCTTCTATCTCTGCACAGAGAGGACGACTCACTGGCCCATGCCGCAAAAGAGAAAGCCGATCTGTTGTGCTCTCTTTTTGCGTCTAACTCGACTCTAGATGACAGGGGGAACACACCGCCAACCATCCCGCGATGTGAGTGCTCCATGCCGGATGTGCGATTTACACAGCGCTCGGTTCGCAAAGCACTCTTCTCCCTGGACGTCAGCAAGTCGAGTGGGCCCGATGTAGTCCCTCCCATTGTGCTTAAGACGTGTGCTCCGGAGTTGGCACCGGTTTTAACGCGTCTTTTCCGGTACTTCTACTCCCAAGGTGTAGTCCCGAATTCACGGAAGACAGCTTTGGAAGACAGCTTTGGTCCACCCGATCCCTAAAACAGGCGACCGCTCAGACCCGTCCAACTACAGGCCTATAGACATCACCTCCTTGTTCTTCAAAATAATGGAATCCATTATAAACTACCAGCTCATGAGGTACCTTGAGGATCACCAGCTGATCAGTGACCGTCAGTAAGGTTTTCGTCGGGGTCGATCAGCAGGTGATCTTCTAGTTTACTTAACTCATAGATGGGCGGAGGCAGTAGAGTCCAAGGGGGAGGCATTGGCCGTTAGTTTGGACATAGCGAAGGCCTTCGATCGGGTCTGGCACAAGGCGCTTCTTTCGAAGCTTCCTTCCTATGGGCTTCCCGAGAAATTGTGCAAATGGATCACCAGTTTTCTTGCTGATCGGAGCATCAAGGTTGTAGTAGACGGTGCATGCTCTGATTTCAAGCCTGTCAACGCTGGTGTTCCACAAGGCTGCGTGCTATCACCAACGCTGTTTCTCCTGCATATCAATGATATGTTGCTAACTGGTAGCATTCATTGCTATGCAGATGACAGCACTGGGGATGCCTTATATACCGGCCGTGCCAATATTTCTCGGGAAAACGTCGCCGAGTACCGGGACAAACTTGTGTCTGAAGTCGAGTCTTTGCTTAACAAAGTCTCGGATTGGGGCCGACTAAATCTAGTCCAGTTCAATCCCCAGAAGACACAAGTTTGCGCGTTTACCGCTAAAAAGAACCCCTTTGTCGTATCTCCTTAGTTTCAAGGCACTCCCCTTGCTGCCTCAGCCAATATCGGAATCCTTGGCGTCGACATATCGAATAGCGTGCAGTTTCGTGGTCACTTGGAAGGGAAGGCCAAATTGGCCACACACACACACACACACACACACACACACACACACACACACACACAGAGAGAGAGAGAGAGAGAGAGAGAGAGAGAGACACACACAGACACACACAGACACACACACACACACATACATTAAGTAATATATAACATTAATATGGATATAGAATATGTTTATCCATACTGCTTTGTAACATGGATATTGTAATGGAAGGGCGGACCCTCCAAACACAGGCAATATTTGCTTAAATGGAGGTTCCAATCTACTAGTTTTTAAGGCATTTACTTTTTTAAAACGAAATAAAATTTATTTATTATATTATTTATTTATGCCGGCACATCGCTTGCAACTTTACAAAGCGCAAGTTCGGCCCCACATGGAATACTGTTCTCATCTCTGGGCCGGGGCACCCCAGTGCCAGCTCCTTTCACTTGACCGCATCTAGCGCAGAGCGATTCGAAGCGTCGACGACCGAGTTCTTTCCGATCGGCTCGATACACTGGCACTTCGTAGGGATATTGTATCTCTTTGCGTATTTTATCGCATCTATCACGGGGAGTGCTCTGAGGAATTGTTCGGACTAATTCCAGCCGCTTAATTTCACCATCGCACGTCGAGACAAAACTCGCGTTACCATCCATACCATCTGGATGATTGGCGGTCCACCACTGTGCGATTTAGAAGAAGTTTTCTCCCTCGCATAATTTCTTTGTGGAATCAATTACCACCAGCGAATTTTCCGAACCGATACGACTTATGAACCTTCAAGAAAAGAGCTTACACCTTTCTAAAAGGCCGGCAACGCATCTGCAATTCCTCTGGTGTTGCGGTTGTTCATGGGCGGCGGTAGTCACTTACCATCAGGTGAGCCGCATGCTCGTTTGCCCTCTATTCTAAAAAAAAAAATTACCACTTACCACAGGACTGTGTGTTCGTTTGTCACACTTTCGTATAAAAAAACGCTCTACAATGTAAGAGGTCTATGTCCAGCATTTGGAAGGGCTGATCATGACTCAGAAGAAGTTACATTTGTTTTTTATTTATTCAAAGACTTATTATTATTTAAAACCTGAAGCGAACAATTACAAGTCTTTATTTTTCAGCTCGCTCCGGCTTCAAATTTAAGAAAAGTATCTAGATTAATGTGAATATGAGATACCTTGTGGGAATTAATTCGAAAAGCTTTTAGCGTTGAGTAACTTACATGAAGTTTTTAAATGAGTAAATGTTCATTTTATTCTTTTTATCATATGAGAGCTTTCTTAGCTCTCCAAGTAAGAGAGTTTGGCTTTACTGTATTTGCCGTTACTGAGGACGGCCCGAGCAAAATCACTTAGCGATATAGATGTTTTTATAAAAGAGGAGCAAACGAATATGCGGCTCATCTGATGGTAAGTGTCAACCGCTGCCCATGAATCAATGCAACATCAGAGGAATTGAAGTGCGTTGCCGGCCTTTTAAAAGGAGTAAGCTCATTTCTAGAAGGTCTTGTCTTACATCTTAAGGGCCTTCTAGAATTGAGGTCCAGAAAAACCGTCAGATTCCTTTTATCTCATTTACCCAAAAAATTATTATACCATTACCTAAAGCCTATCAAAAGTCCACTGGTTAACATCCTCAAAATATAACATCGTCAATATCCTCTCTGTGAGACAATCTATGCCTTTCGCATAGATTGTCTCACAGAGAGGATATTCGCCATAGTTGACACGCTTGGCCAGCGGGTAGGCAACCGTAGTTTTTATATTCAGCTGTTCAGGAGGTTCATTAAGAAGATGCTGCCGCACATCGCCTGGTTCAGTTTCCCTATTTCTTATCTTAGAACACCCACAGTATGATTTGCGGTAGTTGATTACACCGCCACTACCCAACAAGTACTTATTTTTAAAATTGAAATAGGATAATTGCTTATTGCAATCTAATGTACACCTACAACCAATTTAATTAACCCCAAGGACTAAAATTGAATTCATCACTAGTATGAATAAAGCAATGTAATACTGCTCTTTGGCGACATGAATAATAAGTTGGTGGGTCTATACTGATGGACCGAATAGCCCAGAAAAATATCGAGTAATTACAATTAAGTCACCCCAAAAACGCAAAGGGCTAAACTTACATAATATGTACAAAGAATAAAGCTATAGTATTCAGTAAAATCCGTTAAATTACAATTTATAAATATAGTACAATTGAACACAACAGTAAAAAAAGGAAGGGAGACCTTTTTTGTAAAGGAGTTTGGACCAGGAAGCATTCCGTTGCACTGGCCTATATATTGATTGTAGACTTCTTTTTTTTATAATTATGTTCAATTTCTTAAACTAGGGTCCCACGGCCTGCAAGGCGACAGGCCGCGCCAGGCGTTGCCCCGCCTGTATGGGCCTGTCGCGGCCCGTACTGAGCATTCCCACGGCGTGTGGCGGCCTGGTGCGGCCTGTCGACTGACATTCCAACATGTTAAGTGATGCGGAGCGCAAGTCTGCGTGTGCAGCCGCTGTGGTTTTATTCAGTGGTGAATGTTTGATAAACCAAGTAAAAAGAAAGCAGAAGAAACGACGCTGGTGCGTGTTGTCATTCAACAAAAGCCGTTCTTGTTTTTATGTTGAGATGACGAACTATTCGAAAGCGCTGGTCTAATCCACAATCAGCGTAAACGCGCAGGTGCTACCGCAGTTGAAATGAACGATTGCAATCGACGCAGACGCGACAGGCGTCGTCGCGCCGCGCCTTTGAACTTACCGACTCCTGATGGATCGGACGGGCGACAACAGGCCACCGCAGGCCTCATCGGATGCGATGTATCCCACGGTCTGGTAGTCTGACCTGGCGCGGTCTGGCCTGTGACAAAGCAGGCCGTGGGACCCTAGCTTTAGATATGCGGATTTTCTCACGATGTTTTATTTTACGATGAGTTTGTTTGTAAATCAGCTATTAAAATTGCGGGAAACAATTTCAATGTGAAGTCAAGCACTCAATTACAACGTATAAAGAGAAGATAAATTAATAACTTTGCGTTAAAACATAAATGAATGATAAACACTGTAACAATAATGTAATTTCGAAATACGAGTACGTCGAAATAAATATATGAAACCACTTCATTGTTTTCTGAAAAAAAAAACTTTATTTTTGTAAGCTCTATAAGATAATACTAATAACGAAATCATATTTGTCTAAAATATAAGGAAATAAAATGTTTTATTATTTTATTACATAAAGGGACCAGGATACAGTATGATAACATAACGAGTCCTCATATTATGTTGTAATAATATAAATAATGTTTCAGTTATGACGTAACTGCCGATGTTCTATCATCCCTAAGAACTAAAGTGGAATACATCATTTAGCGCTTCCGGTAAATTTCACAGTGCGCGAGCAACCCAGGTTCGATCCCTGCCGTGGTTGGTTAGTTGCAATTTTAAGTGCTGATTGACCACATGCTCGGCGGTAAAGGAAAACATAGTGAGGAAAACTATGCAGGTTTGAGAAATAAGAAGAAAATTATTTCGAAGACATGTGAAGTTCGCCAACACGCATTGGTGCACCGCGGCGGACACTCGCTTGCCCTAAAACCCTCTCAGAAATAAGAGGAGGCCTATGCCCAGCAGTTGGACGTATATAGGCTGTAAATTTAACTTTACTGTAACACTAGCGCTTCATAACCTTCAAATCGAAACATAACACTGTAAGTATACTGCTCCTCGTTGACACATATAAGGGGATGTGCCTACCCTCGAGCGTTCTGCGGAAGAAATAGACAATGGAGTTACTATTCTATTACTCTATCAATCATAACGGGCTCAACGGAAGAATTTATGGAGCCAAAAAATCCGTAGAGTCCATAAAATAACAATTTGTCAATATCCCACAGTTGGACGCAGGCCTCATTTTGTTTTTTTGTGAGAGGTTTGGCAAAGGAAGAATTCCGTTGCTCTGACCAATTTCTTGATGGCAACTACAATTTCTATAATTATTTTCAACTAGCTGTTCCCCGTGACTTCGCCCGCGTGTAATTTAGGTTTTTAATTATGTTGCGCGGAACCCTTATTATTTTTCTAAAACATAAGTAGCCTAAGTTACTCCTTACAACATCAGCTATCTACCAGTGAAAGTCCCGTCGAAATCGGTCCAGCCATTTCGGAAATTAGCCGATACAAACATACAGACAGACGGACAGAGAGACAGACAGACTTACAAAAATTTAAAAAATTGTGTTTTTGTTATAAGTACCGTATATACTTTCATATGGATTTAGTAAAAATCTGTTATTGTGATATTACAAACAAACACTTCAATTTTATTTATTTGTATAGATTTCTCAGACATGCAGATTTTCTCACGATGTTTTATTTTACGATGAGCTCGTTGTAAATCAGCAATTAAAATTGCCTGAAACAATTTCAGTGACCCCGGCGGGAATCTAATTCAGTGGGCTACGAAATTTAAGGCTAAGCGTCCATGGCTCTACCAGAACTATGACGCATATTACAAATTACTGCGCATTATTCTTTTAAAATGTATTAGGGCATGAGATGAGTGTATTTGTGTATTATACAGCTTTAGGTAAGCTAACAAAACTAAGTTAAAATCTGAAAGAATTATGTATTATAATATTAAACATGTAAGCGACCAAATTGTCACGATTGTTAATAGATGTTAGGATCCACAGACGCTACAATCAATATTTTCGGCTAACAACATTATTATTAATCAAAATTCAGATGAGATCTAACCTTTGAGTGCTAAAGTGAAATTCCTTAATACTAGTAAAAAAGGTCTCTCAACACTTACTAGTTGCAACCCAGCAGCATAATGCAGCTTTGGCCAAGCTAATTCATCCGCGCCTTGACTTTGATACATATGAAGCGTGGCCCTACCACTCAATAAATTTGTCCATAATTAAAAATGATTTCGTCATAAAAATATTTATTTAAATTACGTTCAATAATTTTGAGGCGGGTGGAAGGAAAAGGGGAGATCTCCCGCCGGGCAAGGTGTTCTGCCCGGGGGAGCGGCCAACGCTCCGAGGGGTAATTCGGAGCTATTTTATATATGCTGCTTTAACGTCGGAACTTTGTTAGCGCGATTTAGGCTTCGATGTTTTTCGCTTGTGGCGCGACGACAGCGCCGCCATATCGCGCCCCTGCTCAGACCGGAGGTCAATAGTGCAGTCCGATTGCCGGTGCATCCTTAATGCCGGTGGGGAATGCATGCTGTGTGCGTAAGGGCAAGTGACGTCGGTCCGAACGATATGCCGGTGTGTAATGCATGTCGTACTACGCACTTGCAAATGATGCTGTAGAGAACGATGAGACGAAACAAGTGACAGGGATTGCCTTGTAGTTTGCGGTGAGTCGAGAAGAAGGCAAGTGATCTGTGAGAGTACCGTGAAGCAGAGGCGGGCAGTAAGGCTCAGAGCCGTGCTGAACGCTGTAGCGCAGAGAGTAGCTTGAAGAAACAGGAAGCATTATTATTCCAGTGCTGCGATGAACCTTTATAAAGCTAGATGGCTTACAGAATGTGAAGACTGGAGACAATATCTGATATGATATGATGTGATGGATACTTGAGGATGACGGCGAAGGTTTGAAGGTGTATTTTCCGAAGGTTTGTTGGTTGCGTGTTTATATCACGTCGGTTGGTCACCACTGTGGCGGGTGGAAGGAAAAGGGGAGATCTCCTGCCGGGCAAGGTGTTTTGCCAGGGTAGCGGCCAACGCTTCGAGTGGTAGTTCGGAGTTTTTCTATATATACTGCTTTAACTTCGGAACTTTGTTAGTGCAATTTAGGCTTCGATGTGTTTCGCTTGTGGTGCGACGACAGCGCACCCACAATATTATTAAATATTCTGCGGTGAGAAATGCATGTGAGTGAATGAATAAACGATGAATTAGTATAAATGAATGAGAGATTATGTGAGGATGCAAGATGGCGCTTTATAGACGAGCGCAAGCGTTGAGAGTGCTGAAAGGTAGACAAGAGAAATAAATAATTATTCGATCGTGAAAAATTGTGCTTGCTTATTTTACACCGAAACTTACATATATATTTTTGTTTTAATTAAATAAAAATCAGTGTGGTTCCTAACTTTATTTAGGTTTAATTAAGTCCATAAATAATATTATTCACCCCTTACATTACGAGACTGCCTAACTTTCTGTTAGGTTAAAATTTGTACTGAAAACAAGTCGACATTGTTGAGTGAAGTTTGTATTTCCTAGTTGCGGTGTTAATTAATTGCCTACATATATTTGTTTATATTAAAATTTAAATTAAGACTTATAAGGCCTTTGCGTTTTGTGGCTTAAAAGCATAGGTTTTTATCTTTCTAAATACTGTTTGTTTTGTTTAAGAATGAACATAAGTCACAACAAATCGTTTTTAACTCTTATAATATATATTCTTAACCGAATTTCCGCTACGGCGGCCAATTTCAATGGAGACTAGCCATCTGTGCCTGTTTATAGTGCACGGGTGTGTGTAGGCACAGGTGTACTCTACATCCTAATTCCCGACGGGACGGCAATCCGAAACCACTGGAATGAGATCAGGCGCGTTCTATATCTCTTGCTTGAAGTAAATTTTGACGAACGCGTCATTTTTCTGTGCGACATTGCAGTGGCTTAGCATAGAATTACGGTGCTGACGGCCGCGGGTTTGAATCTTGCACTGTACAAGTATTTGTATGTCCTAGATATAATTGTTCCGGATTTGATTTATCCTTTTACAAATTACACATAGGTTCATTGGACTTGTCCTTTTACAAATTACTTACAGGTTCATTGTTCACTTCAGATTCGTAAAAAATAATTAATAAAATTCATTATTCACCCGTATTGCACGTGTTTGTATGTTAGGGGGAGGGGGGAAGGAGTAACGCGTTTAAAATAAATTAAAAAATAATTATAGATCATTTTGTCTCTCTTAGCCGCACTTAATGTAAGGAGCAGATTTTGTCTCTTGCATTGTAATACTTTGGATTATATCAAAGATTGTTACCTTTATTTTTTAAATGATTTGTAAATTGTTTGACGCTTACAAAGGATAAGGCTTTTAGATATTCGAAGAGAAGCAATCTTCAGTTAATGCATTTCAATTGCTTTAGATATTCATGAGACATCCCTATCACTGAAGACATCTTAATATATTCCTACTTACTCCTACCGTAAGAGTCAGTGAAAAGTTACTGAATTTGCATATTAAAAAGTTCAATGAACCAAGCCTAAAATTTAAAAAAAAAAAACACGGATTTTTGCCATATTTAAGCATTGTCATATGAATTTAAGCGTCATATTCAAATTTTCAAGCTCATCGGAAAGTAAGTTTAAAATATCTCTCGTTGTATAATGCTTGACTGGTGAACTGACAATCGCAATACCAGACGTTTCGCACCCTTGACTCTGCTGACCGTCACTGATCTGGATATTTTACGTCTGGCGTAAAAGAAATGGTAACATTGCCATATATCGGAAGCCATAGATTTATAGTATTTCCCAAAGTCGCCTTTTAAGACACTGTAGAATTAGTTTTATAGTATGGGCTTTAAATATTTAATTGATTGGCTTGACATAAGCAATTTGAAAATAAATCTTGACAAATCTGTATATATACAACTCAATAAATGTAATAATAAATAATATAGTAGTCTTAACATACCAAAAATAAAAGCGGTTAGAAATAAAACATTTTTAGGAATAAATATACATGAACATTTAAACTGGAAATGGCATGTAAACGATGTATCTACAAGATTAAATAAATTTGCGTACGCCCTTAAACATTTAAAAAAGGTTACAAACATAAAAACGGCTGTTCTGTCCTCCCATGCATACGTAGAGTCAATACTGCGCTATGGACTTATAATCTTGGGTAAAAGCACGGATCAAAATAGAGCATTTAGTGCACAAAAAAAATGTATCAGAGCAATATGTGGGCTTAAACCAACTGAATCATGTCAACAGGTGTTTAAAAATTTCACCTATTACCCTTACCATGTCTTTATATTTAGGATATACGCATGTTCGTATGGAAGCATAAATAATTATTTAACATGGCAAATGATGTAAATCCTCGAAACCGGCGAAACCCATACAAGCTCATTTTAAGTGAAGTACCTAGAATAAGTAAATACAATAAAAGTTGCTAATCTATGTGTGTACGTTTATATAACAAGCTACCAAATAATCTAAAAATGTTAAATACTAGATTATTTAAATCTAAATTACAAGAGTACCTAATTAAGAATAATTTCTGCAGCATTATAGACTTTTTCAATCATAACCCGTAATGTACAAAACAAAACCTTTACATGCTATATATATAACTGAAGCAAAACATGTTATTCAATTGTGTAATATTTGTAAAACCTTTTCATACCATGTTTTAAGTAAATAAATATGTTATTTTGGGTTATCTATAAAGTTTTCTCATCTGGTTGGGCAGTATAAATATAAAATTGTAAAAGAACATGGTAAACATACATAAATATCAATAAAGTAAAATAAATAAATAAAAATTACATGAATATATAAAAACCCAACCAGATGGAAGCCCTCGGCAGGGGAGACCAAACGGCCGAGGTTTAGGGGGAAAGGGAAAGAAACCGACGGTCGATGTGGGCGGTATCGATTATTATTATTACTGTAATTTGGTCACTTCTTAAAAAGAAAGTGTGTTTACGTTCTTATTTACGCTCACAAAATTCATTCAAATGGCGCCGGGAAAAGACATTGCCTTACATCTGATCATCTGAATAGATATTACATTGAAAGTAAGAATTTTACACAATGATTTCTTGTTTTTATGGATTTTATCGCGTATAATAATACTCCTGATGTTGCCAGCATTTTACAGCACTAATATTCACGGACGGGGGGGGGGGGGGGGGGACTGAAGTGTTCAACGTTCCAAATTCATAGTTAAACCATGGCTACCTTCAGGTTATAATTGTTAATGTTTATTAATATAACACTTGAAGCTTGATTGCGAATATGGAATGTCTTACATAGAACAAATTAAAAGACCAATAAAACTCGCGTAAAAGAACACATGGCTAATGTGAAGAATCAACGCTCCAGGAAGTTCACAATCTGTGAACACGTACAGGATCATCCCTACCACTACACCAGATTTTATAGACCACAAATCTTCCATGAAGAATACTGACTCCAAGGCTATTGAAATAAAAAAAACATCGTAGATTCAATAGAGAAGATTTGCTGGATGCTACCATCTATTTGGGCTCTTTAGGTTAAACTTCAAGATACTATACGTTAACACTGCGTAGATCAGAACTGCATCGTTAACTATGACATTAGAACTTCGAACGCCTGAGTCCCCTGCGTAATGATGGGTACAGTAAATTGTTTGAAACGTCGGTAATATAAAATAAGTTAAAATCCGTAAAAGTTAGTTCTACAAGCAAGGAGATGGTGTGGCGATGGGCTCACCGGTATTTCCATTCCAATTCTTTAAAGAAACTGCAATTTTAGACCGTCTTATCTCCATAAATTAAATTCATAATGGATATATTTTTTAATAAAAGATAGGAAATACGAGCATGCGGCTCATCTGATGGTAAGTGTCGAATGCCGCCTGCCTTTTAAAAAGAAGAAAGATCGTTTTTGGAAGGTCTCTAAGTCGTGCGAGAAAGAAAACTCCTAGTTTTCTAGCTATTTGCACAGTTGTGGACCATCAAGCATCCAGATTATTTAGATGTTATCGCAAGTTTTGTCGTGATGTGCGATATTCCAAATCACTTACGTTATTACATCAGAACTGATAGACCACAAATCATCAAAATATTACACCGATACTTACTGATACTAAAATGGTGATCCTCACTACCATTCCTTAGAGTTAGCTACCGTCAAGCGTGCCTGCAGCAGTTATTCTAACAGATTCTAGATTCTAGATTCAGATACAGAGGTCTACAGATTTGTTTATAAGTAAATTAAGCCAAACTTGTTTGGTTATATTTTGCAGCCAGCTTCCTTAAAAAAAATTAAGCTGCCAAAGAAAGCTTGTCAGTTTTTATTGATCCGCGATGTGTAACATCCCTCTATAAGATGTAAAAGTGTAAAAGCTTTGATGATGATGTCTTTAAGGAAAATTAAAAAAAATCATCGAAAGCCAATCAATTACTATTGTTGTTAAGCCCATTTAAATATTTGAAACCAAACATTCGCGTTATAGACAATAAATCAAAATAACGAAATACCTACTCATTGTTGGAAGCATGAACATTTGAATTCAAAATATTCTACAAATTAATTCGAATGGTCCAGTGCGCGACTAGTAAGTTTTTCAGTCGAAACAATCTGTCGCTGTTGGAATGTTGGCAATTTAAAGAGCTTTTAGAAAAATTTACTTCGCAAATATCCGCGTTATAAAATAAAATGATGTGTCTTATCTAGTATGAAGAGCACCTCCCGCCCGCCCTCAATTGCGTGCACTATCCCCGTCACTGATATAGACTCTACGGTTAGCCACCGTAGAGACTATATCACCTGAGGATGCCTCGTGTAGAGGCGAAACACGTGTCGTATTATCGTCAGTGGTGTGTCTTGCCTAGTGTAGTTGTGTTGGGAGTAGCGGTGCTGGGATTAGTGGTGACGGGGATAGTGCACGCAATAGAGGGAGGGCGGGAGGTGCTCTTTATACTAGGTAAGACATATCATTTTATTTTATAACGCGGCTATTTGCGAAGTAAATTTTTCTAAAAGCTTTTATATAATGGATTTCCGCAAAATAACGCCTGATTGTATTAATTAAACTTTTAAGAGCGTTGTAAAATTTACTAAATAATACTTTAAAAATATAAATCACCCATTAAAAGTTTTTTCCAATAAACAAAAAAGGTACTGGTTTTAATACCATTACAGCCTATTTTTTTTTATAGCAGAGGGGGCAAACGAGCATGCGGCTCACCTGATGGTAAGTGACTACCGCCGCCCATGAACTACCGCAACACCAGGGGAATTGCAGAAGCGTTGCCGGCCTTTTAAAAAGGAGTAGGTTCTTTTCTTGAAGGTCCCTAAGACGATGACTTGATGCTTATATCTGATTTTACGCTATCTCTTAAAAGTCTACAGCTGAACAGTTTCTGAATGAAACGCCCAGTAGGCGGGTTGGCAACCGCACACGCAGTTTTTTATTTATAGTTTTTTTTTCAGTAAGGCGCTGCTGCCCACCTCCTGTTTTATTTCCCTCTGTTGACTTTTACCACACCTAGGGACGGCACTAGGTTTTCATGAATGGGCATATAGATGAATGTGTTATGGGGTTGCAGCTTAAGTTAATTTTACACCACATTTCGTCCCTGGATGGGACAAAATGTGGCGTTAGATTACCTATATATGTATATGGTTATATCGCTACCGTCCATATATTGTAGTAATTACCATCAGGTGGATTGTGAGTTCGTTTGTCACTTCAGTTTTATAAAAGAAAATAAGCAATAAGATCGTTTTGGCAATTCCCATTCGCTTCCTAGGACATCCAGGGACGAAATGTGGGGTTACATTACGTTAGGCTGTAACCACACAACACATTCACCTATAGGTCCATTTATGAAAACCCAGTGCCATCCCTAGGTGGCATAAAAATCATCAGATGGAAATAAAACAGGAGGTTGGCGGCAGCATCTTTTTGAAAAAAAAAATATAAATAAAAAACTATAGTAAATTACAATATCGTAGTGTAACAAAAGCTTATTTTCTCTTGCGTTGAATTCAAGTCTTGCCATTTTGTAATCGGACAGGAAGATAGATTACTTGTTGAAATCTCGCAGAGATTGGTGTGTTAGGAAAAACTCAGTTGTGTTTACTTCTATTGTTAAACAAAAATCCATGTTACCCAGTCCAACTTTAATGAATTGTAACGCAGCAATAAAGGAGTTTCAATTAAAATAGTTTATTTCAAAATTAAAGCGGTGTAATGCAAGCAGTACGTTATGCTTTTAAAATTTAAATTAAACTAAGTGGGGGCGATAATTTTCATATACTATAAACTGACTGCCCCTTTAGTCTAGTAGTCGTAAGCGCAACTGCTGATAAGGCCTTAACAGTGGTTGAAATGCGTAAATCTTGGATATTTAAGTAACAACAATCTCAATAACTGTTCATTCAATCCACAAAGAAAAATACAGGGTAATAGAAGAGGATTTGTTAAAAGTTTTTAATTGAACAAAATTGTGTTTTTTTAACCCCTTATTAGAAAAAAAAATCCCCAAAGAGTACCTATCTTTGTCATATTTTGCAAAATTTCTCCAAAACGGCACAAGCTTTTTAAATAGTTCTTACACTAAAAAAAGGTCTTAAAAATATTAATATTTTTAATTGAGAGTTTTATTTTTATTCCCCGTTTTATAAGAGAATATATAATTTTTCCCTGAAATTGAATATATTTACGCGAGCGCGCATGCTCCGTGGCCCTGTCGCAGTTCGTTTTCGGACATCGTCGAGGGTGTACCGCGCGTCGCTGTTGGGGCGATTTCGTTCAAATATATATTAGTTTTTTAAAAGTTTATACTAAATTATAAATATTTTTATGACTAGAAATACTTAATTTAGTTAATATCTGTACACTGGTAACTGTAAATATTATTTTCTAAATAAATTAATTTTTAAAGCGCCCAAAGAAGAAGAAATTTTCGCGGTGACTTTGATTAGTAAAATTTATAAATGCATTTTTATATAATTTAGATGTGGAACGACGAAAATGCTTTCGTTACATAAATTTCGATAGTTTTTAATACCTATGTAATTTTATTGTTGCATATTTTTATTAATTAGTTGATACTGAATTTTATAATTATTTATTAAAATAAAACGCTGTTTTTATGAGTATGACTTTATAAAATATTATTGGAGGCGGAAATATAGATACAGATACTTACATTGTGTATTTGATAACAGTGTACCTAACACTGTTACCAAATTAAATCAAACAATTTAAATAAATAATAAAAATGGTGCTTCCTTAAGTATAAATAACTATATGAAGACATTCTTGGGTTTATGGTTTTTTTTATATGTTAGACAAAGTATCATCTAAAAAATGTAAAAATTTTATATTGGAGAGGGGTTGGTCTCTACGTGATAAAGTTAGAAATGAAGATATTTGCAGTAGAACCAGAGTAACTGACATAGCCCAAAGGAATATTAAAGTGAAATGGCAATGGGCTGGCTATATAACTTGGAAAACCGATAAAAAATAGAAAGAAAGGTTCTCGAGTGGAAACCTCGTATGGGTAAGCAAAGTAGTACTCAACATTTATACCTCACTCTCATACACACACACATACACACACACACACACGCGCACACGCACGCACGCACACACACACACACACACACGCACGCACACACACACACACACACACACACGCACGCACGCACGCACACACGCACACACACACACACACGCGCGCGCGCGCGCGCGCGCACCCACGCACTAACGCACACATACACGCACGCGCGCTCGCATGCACGCACGCACGCACACACACACACACACACACACACACACACACACACACACACACACACACACATACACACATACACATACACAAATAGGTTGCAAATAATACTTACCTAGTACTATTAGGCAAGAGTGAATAGGTTTTTGTTAAGTCAGTGCAATTCACCATCTTAGGCTACATAACCACCTACCGATGGGATTGTAGTTGCTTTACTACTTGCTGGGTAAAAATAGTTAAAAAAAATTACTCTGTGAAAGTTTGCATTTAGATATAATTTTTCTAACCAACCATAAAAATATGAGATATATGAAAAATATGATCACACGGGACAGTAATTATATAATATTATATCTTCCATTATCTACCCATGAAAACAAGTCAATTTTTTCTTACGTGGAAGAGCCATGCTGCAGCTATATTAGTAGTAGGTATAGTTGTAGCACGAATGGGTTGGCTCGACCGGGGAAGGGCCACGCTCTCACAGAATACCATGTAAAATAGCAGTTTAACCTTGCTGTGTTTCGTATGGTGAGTGTATAGAACCGGAGAACCTTTTTACTGGAAACGAAGCATTATATCTTAGTCCTCACGGGTGACAACGCATCTACATTTTGATACGTAATCGAGAATAGATATAGATGTCTATGGGCCGTAGCAACCACTTACCATCAGGTGGACTGTGTGCTCGTTTGTCATCCTTATTCTATTAAAAGAAAACTTTCTGATATTTCAGTATAATAATGTTAAGTATTGTAAGCACTCGTACAATTATATGTCTCATGTTAATAAAGCTATTGGGCTATTTTGATTTATAATAAAGTGATTTTACTTAATAGGTTAAATAATTTATATACTCTTCTATATCAAGAACCGTTTTTTTCTGTCACTCCTATTGAATTTGACAGTGCTTGCTGAAATTTAGCATCTTTAGATGGATCAGAATCGCGCGCTGATCCGGCTGTTAGATATTGCAAAAATAATCGAAAATTTATATTTTTACTTTCATGTCGAATGCGATTTTATTTTATTACGGTCAAATAATATTTATTAGGTTATAAAGCAAGTATTTACAAATGTTTTCATTATTTTGTTATTCTATTGTTTACAGTTATTATCACGTCTTAGCTTTACACCAAGAATTACATTAGAAATTCTTGATGGGATGCGATGTAACGTGCATACTTTATTTTCATCAAGAACTATAATATATATATTTGTCTTTTTTTTGTACCAGTAGAGTTTCAACACAATATTAAAAAAAGTTCAAAAAGTACCGATAATTATATAATTTCAAGTCATTGTTTTACAATTTAAAGATAAGTTTATAAAGAGCCAAAGTTCTTATTTTCATTTTGATTTTGATGAATTTAATTCCAGACTAAAATAAATGTAAAAGGGCTTTAATAAGCAATAATAATTTTCATCAAAAATAATATAGACTTATAAAAGTCATATACACGGTCAATCATACTGAAAATTATCAATTGTACTACAAAATATTTAAAAGACTATTTCCAGTATAATGACCCGAATATCATCATTAATGTTTGACTGGCACACTTAAAAGTTTTATCACATGGCTAAATTATTGACTATTATATTATGATAAGGTCATGCTTTTCTATAAAAAGTTGCAAGAAATTTTAAATCACGGACCTATTGGTTTGTTTTACTTTTCACTCAATTAGTGAAAAACAAGATGGACTGAACTAAAAGTTTACTTTCTTGTGTGAAAAGTGCTATTTAGAATTTTTTGCAAATGATAATTAAAGTTTCTATGTAAATAAGTGTAACATAGCGGGTATTATATTCAATGGTAGCGGCCATCCATATTTGCAAAGCCAGCATAATTTTCTGTACAGAAACCGGCAAAGTGTTGCTCAAGGCACTATAAACAAAGCAGCTGGTAATAATGTTACACTCAGTAATTACTGTTAACAACAACTATTTCTGCAAATGGTCTTATAGATAATAATAACTATTTCGCCGTGTTAGGTGCAGGAGCTATTATTAGAAGGAGAAGAGGAAAAATTTTGTTATATTGATGCGCAATCAATATTGTTTTGTCTGCAATTGAGCATAAAATAAAAATAACTTCAGCCAAAGTGTATAACTGGCATTATACTCAGGCCCATCAATTGGTATGGAAAAAAATAATTTTAACAGGTTTCAAAAAATCAATCAAAATTAAAAAAAAAAACAGTAATATTAAATTCAAAAAATGTATATATGTATGTCTATACATACATATAATGATTTATGGCCACTTAGTAACTGACGGTGACTCAGTATAACATCATACAGTCACGACGAAACTAAGAGGAGAGAATCACTGTAGAAAAGGTAATAATTTATTGCGGAAATTTTGTGATAAAATTATAACAATTACAAACTTATCCAAGTTAATCTAACTTAGTCTAACTTATCCCTATGCGTTACAAAAAAAAAACAAATAATAAAAAAGTGAGATGGCGTCAGTTTTTAAGAAGATATAACAGAAATAAACAAAAAAAAATTCAAAAAAGTTCAGTATTTAATTGATTATATACCGCTGACACTTAATCACGCTTTTCGAAACAACGCACGTTGTAAACAATACTTGTGTGAAAAATGGTGTACACAAGCTAATTAGAAACAGACAAAATCTTCTTTTCAAAGTTCCGCCGAGTTTTAAGTAGAAGGCCAAATAGGCCGTGTCAATTTTAATTAAAAATATTTTATATGAAGTGATCTTGACTACGTTTCATCAATTAACGCCACATAGTTTTTTATGTGGCGTTAATTGATGAAACGCAACAACACATTTTCTATGTGGCATGATTGACAATCTCTCGAACGTTTTAACTAGGTACAAAGATGTTTTACGTTTTCGTCGCCTCCACATGATATTTTTGTCAGCATAAGGTACCTTTTTGTATCTGAAACGAATATGAATATTGCTACAAAGTAAAGTAATAGGCTATACAACTCCCTCTACTGGGCACAGGACTCTTTTTATTTCAGCTTCTTATATTTTAAGCCTACCGGACAAAGCTACAGCATAATGTAGTTGAAGCCGCGTAACTGCGACATTATTCTCAGTGATGCGCAAGCATAACAGAAAGTATGTCACTTATATAATTGTAATACAGAACGTAGTTACTAGACGGTGTTGACGTCGGCTAAAATCTCTACGATCGCCATTTCGTCAAGCTCATTCAGGCTGGTTAAAGCCTTAATGAGGTGGGCTTTGAAATTATGAAAATAAAAGATGCTAGCATCATTATCAGTGATCATCATTAAAATAAGTAGAATTAAACGCAATAAATCCATAAAAATGGTTTTATTCAATGTCTAGTGTTCGCGTAAATATAGGAAATACTTATCATTAGTAACATTAAACACATAAACATAGGGTAGTCATACGTTCTAGTTATAGTCGTAACATAATTACAACATGTTCGTGGTGAATTGTGCAAAGTGTTTGATATTAGATTACTCACACACATGTTATGAAGTATTATTACAGATTATTATTTTATAACAGAAAACGCTGACTTAACTGTTATTGCTAGTCAAAGCAATGTATCATACTTTTAGTAAACACACTTGTTTTGCCCAACCTATAAAAGCTGTTGCATTTAGAATATAATGATATATAATATAATATAATAACCTAATTCAAAAACAAGCAGCTATTCACACGTCAACTATACTCACCAAAGTGCTAGGTGACACTAGGTGAAAAGAATCAAGAATGAGATAAATGTTCAGTAGTTTCTTGATCCTTTTAAAATATTCTTTAATTATTTGATCTCTTATGATGCTGTCTTCTATTTTTCCTGATTCATGTGTTCCTAAATATTTATATCTATACTCACGATATCTGATATAAATACATACGCAGTTCCCGTTTTACTTTACTCATTTGGTATTATAAATTATAAAAATAGTGGTCTTAAGAAAATAGATATAAAAACAAGGAAACTACTAGCAATTAAAAAGGTACATCAGCAAAAAGCAGAAATAGAAAGGCTATACTTACCTGTAACACAAGGAGGAAGAGACCTAATAAATATAGAGTACACGTATAAAGCACAAATAGTTAAATATAAGCAATATCTGAAAACAGAAAGCGATTATCTTATTAAAATAATAATGCAACACGATACACGTAGGGACAAAAATTCAATAATAAAAGAAGCACAAGAGATAGATAGAGAATCACACTTACCACTAGGAAACACATACTATACAGACAAAGAGATTAAGATGGCAATAATTAAGAAACACAATGAACTGTGGCGACAAAAGCCTTTACATGGACAATTTCCAAAAAAAGTATTATATCAGGCCAATATAGACATAGAACTTTCGTATAAATGGTTTAAAAAGCAACAGGTATCTCCAAGCATAGAGTCATCAATATTTGCAATACAAGACCAGGCAATTATTACGCAGCAACATCAACGTGGTATATTAAAAGAGCCAGTAGATGGAAAATGTCGTCTCTGTTCCTGTAAAGATGAAACCACACAGCTCATAATATCAGGATGCGACAAACTAGCAGGGACATATTATGTAAAGCGACATAATAACCTTGTCCAGTATGTCTATTGGTGTCTGACTAAAAAGAACAAAATAGAAGTTTCTAACCTTTGGTGGAAAGAAACCCTCATCCGGCCACAAATTAAAGATAATGAGTTTGCTAAAATCATGTGGGAAGTGTCAGTCCAAAACTGATAATACTGTAACACACAATAGGCCTGATTTAATATATATTGATAAAACTAGTAATAAAACATTCTTAATAGATATAACTGTACTATCAGACTACAATATAGGACCCAAGAAAATTGAACAACTAAGCAAATACCACCTGCTCAAAACTGAAGTTAGTCGTCTGTAGAATACACAAGCCATTGCCATTCCCATAGTAATAGGAGCAACGGGAGTAGTAGCAAAAAGTATCATGAAATACATAGATAAATTGGATAGCCATATTAACATTACCATCCTTCAAAAACAAGCAGCTATTCACACGTCAACTATACTCACCAAAGTGATAGGTGACACTGTATTCGTTCATAATCAACAAGACCATCTACACATACAGAACACCCAACAGTCATCAAACTCGCAGCAGTCACAAAGAAAGAAAGAATTCTCCTCGTAATTCTCGCTGTAATGTAATCACCTTGTAAAGAAATCAGTATTTCAGTTAATTAGTTTTAGTTTATTATTATTATAAAATAGTTACAAATATCGCAAACAATGTTGTATGCAGTACAGTTAATATACTGTAATACACATGATCGGACCTAGAGAGAAAACCTGGAAATAAAAGTATACATATCCAAATATGTTATGCTACAAAAATTTGTGCCAGAGTATTCATTGTGAAACAAACTAAAAAAAAGTCATGAATGTGCATAATATTTTACCATTACAGCCTATCAAAAGGCCAAGACTGAACATAGGCCTTCCCCATGAATTGTTTCATAGAGGGTATCCTAGTTGCCACGCTGGACAAGTGGATTGGTAACCGCATTTATTTATTTTTATTTTGCTGTTATCAGGAGGATTTGCTGATCATCTCTTTTTTCAGTTTCCATTCGTAGCCTCTTACGACTCCCCCAGGATGATACATAGATTCTGCACAGTAAAATAAAAATAAATATCATGGGAACTCATAGAGATTGTAGTTTTGTAAAAACGTTCAGCACCGCTCTAGAAACTTAAATAGTTAACTTAACCAGCGCAAGTGCAATAGCTCGACCGGGGTAGGGCTATGAATACGCTCACCTAAAGTACGAGCTTAAAAGCAGCACAATGCTGCTGTTTCGTCCAATTAGTTATAAGAACCGAATTATTACAGGTAATGAAGCAATTAAACTCAGTTCTTAGAAGGTGACAATGTATCTGATTTCCGTTTTGATTCTCAAAAAGGGATAATTTTAGGTGCATATAGGAGTTAAAGTTATGATTTAGCACGTGGTATTTATCGTATTTTGGTGCCGTTGGGGATCGAACGCAGGCTGCGTGTGTACTGCAGAATTTACGGCAAGCGCTTAGCCTCGAAGCTAATGGTCAGGTGTTTATGGGCCACAGCATTCAATAAGAATCAGATGGACTTATTGTTAGTTTCTCAATCTTTATTTTATCTAAGAAGGTGGGATAGAACATGTTTACGCTATAAATTTAACTATTATCATTGTGATTATCACCATCATCTTTATATCCTCATAGCATTTAATACGTATTAGAGTTATGCTGCAGCTATATAGTTGCAGCACGAATGAGTCGGACCACACTTTCACGGAATACCAGCGTAAAATAGAATCTTAATAATTCTATGTGATTCTTGAGAACCGAAGATGATAGATGTAGATGTCTACGGACCACAGCATCCACTTACCAACAGGGGTACTATAGAAACAGCACTTTAAATAATTGTTGAACATAGGCCTATTCTAAGGAGTGCCATACAAAATCTTTTTTCAGTGCCTAGAAGATTGGAATGAAGTGGACGATATGAATGACAAGCTTGCGGAAACTGTCCATTTGGTCGGAGCTAAATTCCGTATGACCCGTCGCAGAAGAATACAAAAATTCTCCGATCACCGATTAATCTTACGGCTATTAAACGGGAGATAAATCTGCAGTCTTCAGCAGATTCGTCAGAATACATGAGTCAATCGACTTTCTACATGCCTTACCAGGTTGTCACTCCATCTAATGGGATCCTTTCCTACACTTTGCTTACCGTTTGATTTTCGAGAACTTCTCTTCCCTGTAGTTGTCGGTTGGTCGAGCTATATGGCTAACCCATTGCAACTTAAGCTTACTGATCAGTTGTCCAATGTTGGTTATTCTTGTTAGTCTTCTGCGATTATCATCTCCTTAGCTCGCCGAGCGACCTTAAGCTCCCTCGTACAACTAGCACGTCTTAGTTCTATAAGTTATCATTGGCATTACACGTATGGTTGTATGTAAGTTTTTGAGGAATACACAACAAGATGACGTGTCGTAATCTCCCGAAAAATGCCCAGCTTAATGTGATCCTTAGATCGACCGCTTTTTTGAAGTTGGAATAACCTAGTCGGTGAATTTGTTCTAGCTAACACATATAAAGTTCGGTAGATGATTACAACTAATCGAAATTGAACAAGGTTATGTTAAAATGTTAACAATTAGGTTGTTTTAAACTCAAAGCACTTGAAAATTCAACTCCGTGGATTTAAATGGACGATTAGTCAAACTTTATACATCAACTTCCAAATAAGTTACACCGAATTGAATATTTGAAGTGATGTCTTTTATATCAAAAAGCATTTACTTGAGCCGTATCGCAGTGACTTAGTATTTAGTAGCGACGCTGAAAGCCGTGGGTTGAAATCCCGGATGGAACGGAATTCGTATGGCTTATAAATAATTGTTCCTAATATGGAAGTTTGCCCTTGTGCACGATAAAGGAAAAAATCCTAGTGTGGTATAACGTTTCTTTGAAAAACAAAAG
This sequence comes from Parnassius mnemosyne, assembly GCA_963668995.1. NCBI lineage: Eukaryota > Metazoa > Arthropoda > Insecta > Lepidoptera > Papilionidae > Parnassius > Parnassius mnemosyne. Next base: position 57,757,835 of record CAVLGL010000093.1, read on the forward strand.
ACATAACATGTTTTTATCGTTCATTTACATTTTAATAAAATTCTCTATACCGAATTTTAGTCACCGCGGCCAGTACCAATGGAGACTAGCCATTTGCGCTAGATAGATATTTCCATTATTAACTGCCAGCTCATCCGGTACCTTGAGGATCATCAGCTGATTAGTGACCGCCAATACGGTTTTCGTCGGGGTCGATCAGCTGGTGCTCTTCTGGTCTACCTGACCCATAGATGGGCGGAGGCAGTAGAGTCCAAGGGGGAGGCGTTGGCCGTTAGTCTGGACATTGCGAAGGCCTTCGATCGGGTTTGACACAAAGCGCTTCTTTCGAAGCTCACTTCCTATGGGCTTCCCGAGAAATTATGCAATTGGATCACCAGCTTCCTTGCAGACCGGAGCATCAAGGTCGTTGTAGACGGTGCCTTGACTACAAGCCTATTAATGCTGGTGTTCCACAAAGCTGTGTGCTATCACCAACGCTGTTTCTTCTGCATATCAATTATATATTGCTAACTGGTAACATTCATTGCTATGCGGACGACAGCACTGGTGATGTATACACCTATGGTGCCAATATTTCTCGGGAAAACGTCGCTGAATACCGGAAAAAACTTGTGTCTGAAGTCGAGTCTTTGCTGAACAAAGTCTCGGATTGGGGGCGACTAAATCTAGTCCAGTTTAATCCTCAGAAGACACAAGTTTGCGCGTTTACCGCTAAAAAGGACCTCTATGTCGTATCTCCTCAGTTTCAAGGCACTCCTCTTCTTGCCTCAGCCAGTATCGGTATCCTCGGAGTCGACGTATCGAGTGACGTGCAGTTTCCTGTTCACTTGGAAGAGAAGGCCAAATTGGCCTCTAAAAAGCTTGGCGTGCTCAGCAGAGCGGGACAGTATTTCATGCCGGCACACCGCCTGCAACTTTACAAGGCGCAGGTTCGGCCTCACATGGAATACTGTTCCCATCTCTGGGCAAAGGCTTCCCAGTGCCAGCTCCTTCCACTTGACCGCATCCAGCGCGGAGCGGCTCGAATCGTCGACGACCGAGCCCTTTCCGATCGGCTCGATTGATTGGCACTGCGAAGAGATGTTGCATCCCTTTGCATTTTCTTTCGCATCTACCATGGAGAGTGCTCTGAGGAATTGTTCGGATTAATCCCAGCCGCCAAATTTCACGAACGCACATCGCGGCAGAACTCCCGATACCATCCACACCATCTGGATGATTGGCGGTCCACCACTGTGCAATTTAGAAGATGTTTTCTTCCTCGCACGACTTCCTTGTGGAATCAATTACCATCAGCGATTTTTCCGGATCGATACGACTTAGGGACCTTCAAGAAAAGAGCGTACTCCTTTTTAAAAGGCCGGCAACGCATCTGCAATTCCCTCCCTGGTGTTGCAGTTGTTCATGGGCGGCGATAGTCACTTACCATCAGGTTAGCCGCACGCTCGTTTGCGCCCTCTCCTATAAAAAAAAAGATAGGTTATGCCCAATATAAGCGCCAGGATACGTGCATTTAATTTATTTTATATTTTGTATGCCTACAGGCGGCACATAGCGAACCTACCTTATATTTTATTATTTACATATCGAGATCTGTAAATTAACTTATGTTCTCGAAATAAACAGATTTGATTTTATTTGATTTTTTTATCTCACTCTCAGAGAGATCAGGCACAGGACATACGGCTTAGCGTGCTTTCCGAGGCACGGGAGTGAAAACAGCGCCAACATCCAGACTCCGGACTGCTACAGAAAATTTATTGTTGGTAAAACCCAATAACTGATTTTTGCTATGTTTCGTATAGTGAGTGTAGAGAACCGGAAATACTGTTTACTGGAAATGAGGCATTCCATCTTAGTCCTCACGGGTGACAACGCATCTGCATTTTGACTCTTAATCGAGGATAAATGTCTATAGGCCACAGCATCGACTTATCACCAGGTGGACTCTGTGCTCGCTTGTCACCGTATACATATTATATTAAAAAAAAGCCGGAACTATACGTGCTACACGTGGTTTTTCAACAACCAGTCCCAGCGCGACGAGTTTGGGCTCCCATCAGCTGCCGTCATGCCTCGATAAGCAATCTACCTCGTACTTATGGCTGCGCATTAGACTTTTTTGTCGTATTCATTTGTAAACTTTATTCACGTCTGAGAATTGTTTAAAACCGATAAATGTGTCTGGCGATTTACAGGTATTATAAAAATTACTCAATCAATACATGATTAGAATTTGAGATTGCCAAAAGTATATTTATTGGGAATTTTAATAAAATATTTTTGGAGAAGTCTGGTAATACTTTATAACCGAAAAAAACGTCTAGAATTATTTTTTTAATTATATAAAAACAAAAGTAAAAGATAAAAAAGAAATCAATTTGCAAAAAAAAAATATTTTTTGGAACTTTTTTGCAAATGTTATTTGCTGCACAGTTACGAAATAACTGCAAACGCTCTACCAGACTCGCGGGACTGGATTCACCAATTGACGAAATTCTATTTTATTCACAATTTCAACTTGCCAAAAGAACCTTTTCAAAATTCGTCGCCAGCTCTCTCAGACTAGTAATTTTAATCCATTAATAGGTGAATTAATTTTGCAAATCTCAGAGTAATATGTATGTAATTATACTCTAATGAGCAAACCAAAAAAGAAGTTTAACACAGAATTAAAATTTTTAGTTTCTTCCGATATAAAATGAATTTAAGGATCTAATTTTCAAAGAACTTTAGTGTCAACTAAGGTACGTATGGCAATTCATAATGCTGTGTTAGTCCCTACTTTAATGTATGGTAGTGAAAGTTGGGTCTGACAGAAGAAAGATGAGAGTAGAATAAATGCTGTAGAAATGCGTTCCTTAAGGAGTATGCTAGGACTGAATCTGAATGACTGGGTGAGAAATAGTGTGATAAGAGAAAAGTGTGGTTTGCAAGATGACGTTGTGACAAGGATTAAGAAAGGAATGCTTCGGTGGTTTGGTCATGTAGAAAGAATGAACGAGGAAAGAGTGACAAAGCAAAATTTATGTTGCAGAAGTCAACGGTAGGGTCGAGAAGGGACGCCCTAGACGAAGGTTTATCGACCAAATCGGCGATACATTAAAAATGGGCCAGATTAGGAGTACCCTTAACCGACGAGCGTGTATGCGTAGATATATGGATGTAAAAGAGGCGAGAGAGGTGTGTCAGGATCGCGCCAAATGGAAGTCCGTAGTCTCTGTCTACCCCTCTGGGTGACAGGCGTGAGTGTTTATGTTTATGTATGTATTTTCAAAACGGCAATCTGTAGCAACCTGAAGGAAAGAAACAGCGATATATTTTTCTCTCTTTAATTTTATACGCCCAATCCACACAGACAAAATTATGATTGTGTGCAAATTTCTAAGATTTCCTACAATGTTAGATCACCCTGGTGTATACTGATTGATAAACTTTATTTCATAGTAAAACCATTGCATGTCATAGTGCATTTATATTTTTTATGCTATTAATTTGATAGCCAGTACTATTTTAGCTGACATCAAATACAGTAGGAGGTTCTTAATTCGACTGTACGTTTTCGTATGTATGTTACGCGATATCTTCATCATTTCTGAATCGATTTTGGTGATATTTTTTAAATAAAATAGATAGAAAAAATACACCCATAAGGGTGGTATAATAGATCAAAATTTATATTTGTAGTTATTCATTATTTAATGTTTTAAGTTTTTCTAAGTAGACTTTTAATTTTTGTTAAAAGTGTCTTTTGTTTTTTTGAAACTAACAGACCCTTATAATCGGAAAACGTTTTTACGACTTATAAATTTATTTATTAAGATAAAATTAAATGAAAAAGAAAATTGGTTTTTCTCTTCAATATGGCCTTTTATATTGTGGAAAGGTCATAATAATTCTGCCAATGTCCGTCCCGGAAAAAAATCCATCAAGATTTTGGTCTCGTAACGGTTTGCGGTTGTAGTTACAAGTAGTTAGTTGCCATTTGAAATAAGGAAACTTTTGAAAGTAGTTATTGCTTAATGAGCCACATTAAGATTTACTATAGTTCCTCCATCACGTATCATTCCACACTTTCTCATAGTTTAATCTTAATAGTGTTCGGACTATTTGATCAGTTCCACTGCGACAAGTATCGACCATATTTTCTTTGCAGCCCTCACCAGTCTACCTTACAAGGCCTTCGCAGAACTTTAAAAGAGTTTAAGATAGAGTCTTCTGTATACCTGGGAAATGGGTTGATGGTAGTAATCTTCACTATAAGGTAAAGACACAACTGCCTCGCATAGCTTCCTCAACGATGCTCTCATAGCTTTCCTAATCACTTTATTGTTTTCAGTTGAGGCTACGCTATAGATATCCTTCTCTTTGTATTTTTTGACCCTATTGGAAAGTTTCGTAATCTTTCCCGAAGTTTATTTAGCTTAGAGTTCCACCAGGGAACTTTTCGTACTAAGTTCTTGGTTTTGAACCTGCAACTTCTTTTGAAGTCTTCACGAATTCCTACGATCAAACTCTCCGGTGTTAACTCTAAATCTTCAATTATTTTAATATTTTTAGGAAAACTTTCCAAATTCCTCCTTACCTTGTCTCTGTATAATTTCATAAATTAGTGATGCTCTAATCTCCAACTTAATGTACCGGAGATCAATCATCCTTCACTACTAAACCGTCACTTAGTTATTCGACTAGCTATGTTATTAGTCGCAAAGGTTATATCGAAAACTTAATACTAAGTGATTAGAGGTGAGAAAATCATAAATTAGTTCTCACCTCTTTCGTAGATGTTAGTGTTTCCACTATTTCGGCGTTGTATTTTCGGGCGTACTCCGCCATTTGCTTTAAATCAATGCCAGAAACTGAGTTCTCACCGAGAAAATAGACTGAGAAAACAATTACTCTAGCCCCTGTCATCACTATAGTCTTCTGGGACAGCTAAAACTTCAATATTTATATTGCAAATTATTTATGCTTTGGGCCTGCTGTAGCTGAAGATTAGCCCGGATAGACAGATAGACAGAATGAACTAAACTGAAATTAGTTGTTTAAATATTAGAGACAGACACTTCAATTTAATTTATATGTATAGATTAGGACTTTGCTTATCCCACATTATTTAAAGTCTCCTTACAACAACGAACCGGGATTCTCAGCTATTGGTAATGAGGAAACTTTTGGAAGTGATTAATAAACTACACTGAGACATCCGCCTTACTACGAGTATGGTTGTTTCGGTCACGTTTCGTTGGAAAAGTTTAGGGACATATATATATTGTCCGTATTAGAAGGAATGTAACTTAGATCTCCTTTGTCTTTAATTTATTTACGACTTTTCTTTTTATCTATATTAAATACAAATTAATACAAAAAAATAACCTGACTGTGCAGTGGCCATGTAAGAATATGCACTCCCCCATATACTCCTGTGGGTGTGTTAAGAGGCAACATAAGCTACAAAAACAGGAAATGGGCAGCAATGTCTTACAACAAACTTAAAAATTAAAACAGTATATTAAAAAGCCGACTGCGTAAAAAACTTAACTGAAAAGAGTAAAACTTTATGTCATTTCTACAACTATGACAAATCTAACAAAGTCCCATATTATGTTAAATATATCAAGCCGTTTAGGATAGAGAGCGTGCCAGAGAAATAGATATACATACACCCTCTTCAGAGTCCTCTGCCCCAGGAGGAGGGTAATGTCTTCATTACCCTCCTCCTGGGGCAGTCGGGTAACTATTAAAAAGAAACTGAAATTCGTTTATAAATATTGTTAAATTTACCTGTAATCCGGATGCTTTGTTTTCAATGAGAAACCTAAAAATTTAAATAAAAACGCCTAGCGTAATGTCATTCTGCTACATTCTGTACTGCATTCAGTTTATATTGAAATTGAAACGTAAACAGGGTAAGCGCGCATCGATGTTAATGATGATCTTGTTTCCGAAATAGTTATCAGAGGATTGGATTATATTTCACCAATCATTGACATCGATTTAAACACTAAAGCAAGTTCTATTTCTGAATACTTTTATCTCAGAAAAATCTACATATCTTAATACGGACAGCTCAGCTACAATTCCAAGGATTAAGAAATCCACCTGATGGAGTTGAGGCCACATTTACTGATGCTTCATATAAAGCGTAGATGGGGAGCTCTTCTTTCTCGAAGTACGAGCGGCACGTTTGGGTAAAACAATCATGCTGAACTTAATGGTGGCCAACATTCGCATGAACCACAATCAGTTTTGACTGTAGCTCCCTCGAGCATCGCTGCAAAGTTGCTCAACTGTTAATGGACTGCACATTCGGTAGTCAAATGAAAGACGGCAGCGCTTTTTGCAGCAGTTTAGATGTGTCTTTATACACAGTTTGCAGCATAATCGGAATACTTAGTTTTGGCTGATGGGAGGGGTTGTCGTTTTGCTCGCAGGCGACATGAGATATACACAGCCAGTTATTGGGAAAGACATAGGTATATAAAATGAACGAATTTCTCAAGAGGGTACCACTGTGATCTAGGATGGAAAAACTACATCTGAGAAACCTGCGTGTACAACTTAATGATTAATAATAAGGTTTAATTACGTGGTAATTCCATATTGCAGCTACATTATAGTTGTAGCACGAATGGGTTACCTTGAATGGGGAAGAACCGCAGTCTCACAGAATACCAGCGTAAAATAGCAGCTCAATACTCCTGTGTTTCTTATAGTGAGTGTAGAGAACAGGAGATCCTTGGATACGAGGCATTCCGTCTTAGTTATCAGGGGTGACAACCCATCTGCATTTTAATTCTTAACTTCATTCTCATCCATTTACCATCAGGTGGGCTGTGTGCTAGTTTGTCATCCTTAATCTATAGAAAATTGAAGTGTAGGTCTCCCCTTCCACTAGTTGTAGTGACGACTTGTTAAGAGACGCATAACACAACGCTTTGTGGTATTCCATAGGGGAGGTCCCTGTTCAGCTGTGGACTTGTGAAGGGCTGTAATGATGATCTATTTAATGATGAATCTTTTTTGTGTGATAAAACAAAAAATTGTTCTGCGAAAATTTAAAGTGTATCTACAAAACAATAAGCGTAGCACCTGTGGTGTATTGTATGTAATAAGGCATATGGAATTCTATGATAGCAAAAGTATACAAATATCAAGTGAACAATTTTGCCCTCAGATTTTTTCAGTGCCAAAAACAATATATTGATTAATATTATTTTTTTTAATGTGTTCTGTTTCTGCAGTATATTTCAGATGAGATAACAAACAAAATATTTTAGACAGCTTTTATTTTAGTCCGATTATTGTTTAATGAAAGCGATTATTATGTGACTTCTGCTAAAATAAATAGCTAAGTGAAATATCAAAAGATTTTTCAGACAAAATTGTTGTGATTTTTTGATTTGTTCTTCTTGCATTAACAACATTTAAATCATGCGCTTATTTCTATTAGGTATCATAAAAACCTTTTTCAAGAATTTAAAAAATTTAAAGGGAATTAATATATAGATAGACGCGACAAAGCGATTATTTTTTAGACTATTTAAAATATTTAGGGCCATATTGTTTTTTTTTTTTTGTAACTGTTCTTAATGAATTGGTCCTATCTTATGGCCACCGCGTTCACCCGACCTAAACCCCCTGGACTTCTTCTACTGGGGTTGTCTCAAAATCCATTTCAACATTAGATGAGCTTTGCCAAAATATCACTCAGGCTACGGATCATATCAATGGTAGAAGATATGCACGACGAATAAAAAGATCTTTTTTAAGGCGATGCCATGCCTGTATTAATGCCGGTGGCCAACAATTCGAACATTTACTGTAATATTAATAATGCAAAAAATAAAATAAATGTAAATATTTATACCCTTTGTTTTCATTCATGCAACATTTTTCAGCAAAAATCCTGTGCCACACAGAGGTTTTTCTAGAGTATTATACCGTTTTAGAATGTTGGTTAGTTGCGTCAATTTTTAAAAAAACTTGCCATAGTAGTGTCTGTACTTTTTTTTTTTACACGACGATGAGTGAAATTGGACTGAAAGTAAAAATCTTTCAAAATTTGAGGGGAAAAATAAATTTCATTGATTTTTGTGTAAAAACTACATGTATTCTGGGATTTATAAGAGTTGTGGTAGATACCAGTACTACTAAGGTTGCCGATACATAAAAAAATACAAAAGAAAATTAAAAATGTGCTCATGGTAGTTAAAAATACCATATCGGGGTATCGATTTTTGAAGAATTTTTTTTTGTAATTTAAAAAACGATTTAGATTTAGTTATTTCTTTTTATTTTTTCTCGAGTAGTCATGAGCAGGTCCACCCTCTGGTGCCCGTTTATCGTTGAATTTTGGGACACGTTGCATATATATCATCATCATTACAGCCTTTCATAAGTTCACTGCTGAACATAGGCCTCCCCCAAGGAATGCCACAAAGCACGGTCCTGAGCCACCTGCATCCATCGACTTTCTGCATGTCTTACCAGGTCGTCACTCCATCTCGTGGGGGGTCGCCCTACACTTCGCCTAACGGTACGAGGCTGCCACTCAAGAACCTTTCTTCCCCATCGGTTGTTGGTTCTTCGAGCTATATGGCCGGCCCACTGCCACTTTAGCTTACTAATCTGTTGGGGTGTGTCAGTTACTCTGGTTCTACTGCGAATATACTCATTTTTAAGCTTATCACGCAGAGAAACCCCGAGCATAGCCCTCTCCATAGCTCGCGGAGCGACCTTGAGCTTCCTCATACGGCCAGCAGTGAAGGACCATGTCTCAGATCCGTAAGTCGTCACTGGCAATACGCACTGGTTGAACAACTTCGTTTTAAGGTTTTGAGGTATGTCTGACGTGAAGATGTGTCTTAGTTTCCCGAACGCTGCCCAGGCGAGTTGAATCCGTCGATTGACCTCTCGGTCGAAGTTGGACTTACCTAGTCGGACTATTTCTCCCAGTTAAACATACTCGTTAACAACTTCGAGCTTAGTGCTCCCAAAAACTACCGGCATAGGTGTGACATGGACGTTAAACATGATTACTGTTTCGTCCATGTTCATCTTAAGACCTATACGTTGGGAGACACTATTGAGGACATTGAGCATGGTGCTTAGATCCTCCAGCGATTCTGCCATAAGGACTATATCGTCGGCAAATCGAAGGTAAGTGATGTACTCGCCATTGATGTTAATACCGTATCCTTTCCAGTCCAGAAGTTTGAAAACGTCTTCCAATGCAGCGGTGAAGAGTTTCGGGGATATAGCGTTGCCCTGTATTACACCTCTCTGCAATTGGATAGGTTTCGTACTCTGGTTCTGTACTCGGATAGCCATCTTAGCTCTACTGTACAAATACTTCAGCACTTCGATATAGCGACAGTCAACTTGGCACCGCTGAAGAGACTGCAGCACCGCCCAAATTTCAACGGAATCAAAGGCTTTCTTATAGTCTACATACGCCAGACATAGTGGCAAATTGTACTCCTCGGAGTTCTGTACAATTTGCCGAAGGGTATGTGTGTAGTCTATGGTGCTAAAGCCCTTTCGGAAACCGGATTGTTCGGGAGGCTGGAAGTCGTCAAGTCTCCGCGCGAGACGATTCGTAATGACTCTCGAAAACAGCAAGTAGACGCGGCTCAGAAGGGAAATCGGTCTGTAGTTCTTCAAGAGAGTGTTGTCACCTTTTTTGAAGAACAAAACCACCGCGCTTCTGCTCCATGCCTCTGGTGTAACACCACCATGGAGGACGGGATTAAAAAGCTTCTGAAGGACTTCAAGTACCGGTCTTCCACCCACTTTCAGAAGCTCCGCTGTAATTCCATTCTCGCCTCGGGCCTTGCCGTTTTTAAGGTGCTGGAGAGCCATTCTAATCTCGCTTACAATGACGTCCGGGATATCTTCGCCATATATATATATATATATATATATATATATATATATATATATATATATATATATATATATTTTTATATATCAGTTCAAAAACTTCAAAACCATATTCAATATAAATGTTACAAAAATCAGTATCAGACTCTCAGTGCCTATAATCAAAGAATTATATAAAATAATTTTATACTTCTCTCCTAACAAAGTACGCAACTCACTTCAGAAATAAGCATGTTATCTAAAAAAAATCACATAATTTATAAAACAAAACATCTTTAAATCATACGGATACTCTGAAATTAATGATGACTCTTAATTAAACAAACGACGCGGCTTTCAGAAATTCTGAAACTTAGGAATGTTAGCCAAGGTTAAACTGGCGCGCTGTAGACATTCAAGACGCTGTGGTTATCTCGTCACGTTACTTCTGTAAGTCGGAAACTTTGCAGGAAAACGCCGTTTTAACTCGATGTTTGTTGTTTACATACGAACAAAAGCAACGTGAATAGTGAATTTTATAATGAAATGTGACACAGCGATCTCATATGGTGGCTTATTTTGCGCGAATAAATAAATTCTCAGGTTTAGATAAATAATTATCTTTATAAATTAAAAAAAATCCTTGAAATAACCATTTAGTGGCAGTGTAAGAATATCTATTACCCCATATCGTCTCATGGGCATCTTAAGTGGCTACAAAGGGAAACAAACAAGGAGATGGCCAGCAGCATCTTCCTATTAACAACTAAAACTAAAAAATTGCGGTTGAGGTTGGTATGAGGCAGTCGATGGGGAAGGCTGATGTTTAGTGAGCTGTGACTATATGGATAACGGAAACTGTACCCTCAAAACGTTCTTCTATGTAGTGAGACAAATGAACAAACAACCAGACGCCCAAATAAATACGAGCAATTTGTAGGTCATTTACTAGATATGTGTGTATGTACCTTTAGATAAATGGAATTTCTTGTTAGGAAGTGGAACACATAACCGGCAGCAGTTTTTGGACCAATATGAAATCAAATAAGCTTTTAATTAAAGTTAAAAGCAACTTTAAAATTAAAAAGCAATATAATTTCAACATAATAGCTTCCGAAGTCGTTTCTAAGACATAATGTATAGACGAAAGCACTGACTTCAGAAGCTGTTCTGTATAATATATATTAAAACCAGCCAGAAATAAACAGTACAACCAATGATAATTTGTCCGAATTTATGTAATAAAGTCGGCGGGGCGAATATCATTTCCATAATTATTTCTATTCTATATTTTGACGCCGCTCCCCGTAGCTCTTGGTATTTTACATTGTTATAATATAAGAAATTTATAAATCTATTCACAGATGAGTAATCTGAAATGGAAGAACCGATAACCGACGCGAAGAAAGGTTTTCGATTGGTTGCCTCGTACCGGTAAGCGAAGTAAAGGGCGGCCCCCACTACATGACGACGTGGTAAGAGATCACAGTTTATACCATGTTAGTCAATGGCTGCACATGGCTCATGACCGTGCTTTATTGTATTCCTAAATGAATAAAGGGAGGCCTATGTTCAGCAGTGGATTTATGAAAAGATATTATTACGATGATAAACTTACATAATATGTGACAAAACAACAACAACAAAATCATCTGGGTTATCAATGACAAAGGCATCTTCTGTATTTTTAGCTTCCTTATTAACCATAACAACTGAAACAGCATTGGAATACAAATATTAAATATCCTTTGTATGTATTTATAAAACATAAACAAAGGTCGAAACGTTATTGGAATAAATATTCGATATTAATAATACAAGGCTGTATATATCTTAAACGTAGACTGAATACGAAGGCTGAATAGCAAATAAATTAAATTAAACAATGAAATATTCATATATTATTTTTTTATTTTAGTAGTAGCACATTCATTCATTATTTATCTTTATTACATTTATTACGGCAATATTTGTCGAAAAATATAGAATAATATAGATAAAGAAAAAGCTCTTTAATTTAAAGATAAATATAATGCAACTTTATTTCTGGTTAAAACGTTATTAGTTACAGCAACGACTAAAGCTAAAGCTTAACACTACGGCAAAAGAGTAAATATAATAATAAAAAAGTAAATATAATAGCAAAGGTGCAGCTATATTATGATTAGGGCACGATGGATTGGCTATACCGGGGCACATAAAACCAGCATCAAATAGCAGCTTAATGCTGCTTTATTTCATATGGGGAGTATAGATCACCGGAAACCCTGTCTACTGGTAACGAGTTAATCCATCTTAGTCCGCAAGGGTGATAAAACATCTGCAATTTGATTCTAAATGGATGATACTCGTATCTATGGGCCATAAAATCCACTTACCATCAGGTGGAATGTGTGTTCACTTGGCACCCTTATTATATATTTTTTTTATAGGAGAGGGGGCAAACGAGCATGCGGCTCACCTGATGGTAAGCGACTACCGCCGCCCATGAACAACTGCAACACCAGGGGAATCGCAGATGCGTTGCCGGCCTTTTAAAAAGGAGTACGCTCTTTTCTTGAAACTTTGGCTTAAACGTGTGTATTATACCGAATTGAATATTTTTAAATTATTATAATTGAATATCTTCAATACTAGCTTTATTATAATGCACTCTTGGTTTTGTGTATGCAGCGAAAACGGCCAGAATATTTTGTCATCTCTACAATAGTCTACCTCCATCATACTTCGCAACCTTAAGTATACACTGATAGGAAGATTATTCACGAGTATCGGTCTAGAAACCAGGTATACAGTAAACAAACCATTCGTATTGATATTACGAGAAGATACAACAAGTAAATTACAAAAATTCCGTGTGGCGATGTGTGTTCACGCTAATATTTGGTTGTTATTTTTTTTTGATTGCGTGTTTCTACAGAAGAGGTAGGATTGTTTTTATCCCGATAAGAGGCGTTCAACGTTTTTATTGCGAATTTAAGGATTTTTTTTTACAGAACAAAGGGTCGTTGGAAAGGGCATAACAACGTTTGTCTGGCCAGCTAATTATGTTTCAAAATTATATTGGGTTGGTAAGAAAGCATATAAATACTACTCACAACTAATTTGTGAAGCAATTTACCGATTTTGACTTATTTAATTGTATGTATGCGCCATGTTAGTCAATAACTTGCAAATGTCAATACCATTGAGGGTAGAACCTGAATGCTCTGTAGCCAAAGCTTTAGCGTGGGAGCTTAAAAATAAATTGATATTCGGTTTAATATCTCAAATTTCATTTCTTTAAAGTTCTTGCAATTAAATTAAATCAATTATTTGAATTCAAATAAATATTCGATGTAAGAAATAATAAAATAATTAATCAGATTTCATTTTTTCTCCAAACATTTCGAAATGAAACCTCTGACACGAGAAGAAATGGCGATGGAGTCTACGCAGTTGTCTTCTTTCTAATACAATAAAGTTTATAACAAATTTTAATAGAAGTAAAAGTAAAAGTTAATAACAATTCTATGAGATACTAAATAAAAGCACATTTGTAGGTAATCAGTATAATATATCAAGGAGCGGGCAGACCATTTTCTAAAAGCAGCACCTGTTTCAATACGTTTTTTGTCATTTTTATGGTTCTGATGTTACGATTTTTATGTAATATTAAAGAGTCGAAAGAGCCGCCGTTTCATCTGCTGTCGAATAATTTCAAACATTGGATTTCTTGTCACTCCTAATGATAATGTGAGTGGATGGATCAAGGAACAGCGTGGTAGAGCCACGCGGCAGCTTTTGCTGTCGGACGGATGGGCCGGCTCGAACCGGGGTGGTACCACGACCTCACAGAATTCCAGCGTGAAGTAGTGGTTTACCTCTGCGTTTCGCTTGGTGAGTGCAGGTGGCCGGAGGCCCTGTTTACTGGAAATGAGGCATTCCATCTTAGTCCTCACGGGTGACAACGCATCTGCATTTTGATTTGTAACAGAGGATGTAGATGTCTATGGGCCGCATCAACCACTTACCATCAGGTGGGCTGTGTGCTCGTTTGTCACCCTTATCTTATAAAAAAAAGCATTATCTACACTACTGCTAGGTGGCACAAATACGTTAAAAATTACATTTAAATTAAAGTAAGTAAATTTTGTTTATTAAAGGTTAATTTTTCAGCATTTCGAGTGGACAAAGGAATGTCACAATCTCAATATCGTTTAAATATTTGTCTTAGAAATTTCGTCCCCCATTTTTCCAGCATTAGGGGTACAATTTTTTTGCCAAATTTGTAATAATCACAAGCCCTGAAATATTAATTATTTAATTAAAAAAGCATGTGTGAGGTTCACACGCGCTTGAAGTGAAACTTTCAAATGAAATTAAATATAAAACAAAATATATCATAGCAAATGATATATTTAATTTCACAATTTTTAACTACAATTTCGGTATAAAATAAAAGTTTTATTTTATAGCAAATAAATGTTGCAATCCTTATTTTTAGACACGTGGAGCCTAAAACAGAATTAGCTTACTTATTTTTAGCGATTATATTAGACTATATTATTATTATTATATTATTGACAGTTTTTGCGTCTGGCTATGAGGCACATTTCTAGTAAAAAAAAAATACCGCTAGTATGCATATTATGTAACTGCGCACATAAGTGAAAAAATGAAACGTTTATAAATTTAGTAGTAAAAAAAACTATATTGGGTGAAATGTTTTAAGTTAATGTTAATTTAATAGTCATAACAGAATAGAAAATATAATAAATACATTACATAATAATTATAAACAGAATAGAAAATATATGATCATTATGAGGCATGCACTTTTGGATTGTCTTCTGGATGCCTAACACAATCCAGTTCACAGTCAAGTTTGCAGCGCGCTTGAAGTGACATCCAGTTCACAGTGCATCCATATAGATCACTCACGTTCAAGTTCACCATCAAGTTTGCATGAAGCCGCACCAGTTAAAACCATGGCGTCTCTCGCTTATTGCTCAGACTAACGTCATGCGTACTTGCCCGCTCATATGCACGTTCAAGTTTTCATGACGCTGCAAGCTTGATCAAGTCGGCAGAATATAAATACAATTTTTCTTCAAGTAGACTTGTCATGCACACTGTTAGCCATATACCGTCAACTTTACTGTACATCCATAATTTTTTTTAATAATGTGTATGGCATCCATAAACTTTTTTAATAAATTTAATACTTGTTTTCTGTTAAAAATAATACTTATTCGATAAAAATAAATGTGTAAAAATAAAAAGTGTAAAACTTCCTAAAATAATGTTTTATTTTTATACTTCATTGTTTAATTGAATGAAACTAATTTTTACAGATTCTATCGCCTTTAATTTAACTTTTAAATTCCCGACGGTTCATTTCTCTTCAAAATGATTATTTTTTCAATATACCTAGTCGGGTCATAAGTTCTGTCAAAACCTTATTATTTAAAATGTTTCAATACAGGCTAGATGAACTTAACCAATTTTTTATAGGATATATAGTTACAAACGAGCACACAATCCACCTGATGGTAAGTGGTTGCTGTAGCCCATAGACATCTACATCTATCCTCAATAAAGACTCAAGATGCAGATGCGTTGTCACCCGTGAGAACTAAGATGAAATGTCTCATTGCCAGTAAAAAGGGTCTCCGGTTCTCTACACTCACCATACGAAACACAGCAGCGTTAAGCTGCTATTTTACGCTGGTTTTCTGTGAGAGCGTGGTCCTTCTCCGGTCGAGCCGACCCATTCGTACTACAACTATACTACTAATATAGCTGCAGCATGGCTCTACCACGTAAAAATACACGTAAATTAAAAAAAAATAACGTTTGCGCTTGCCCAAACTAAAAAAGAAATTAATTTTTATTCATTTTCCAATATGGAGTGGTCGAAGAAAGAAGATAGAGTAGCGGTTATCGAGTTGCACCGCTGTGGTTAGGTGCCAATAGAGATTTCAATATTCTACAAAAATTTAAAATAACCCTACGATTTCTTTATCGCACAATCAAACGATTCACTGAAGATTCAAGCTTCGAAGATCGTAAGAGGACCGGCCGACCTCGAACTGCACTCGGACACCCGCGATTATCAAAAGAGTGAAGGCGCGAATCCAACGAAACCCTGTTCGTAAACAAAAATATCTTAGCTCTTCAGATGGGCCTAAGCAGAACCACGGTCAAAAAAGTGATCAATGAAGACCTAGGACTACTAGCTTATCGTAAGAAGACCGGAAATTTTTGAACGAGCGATAGATAATGCGCTTTATTATGGCGGTACGCGGGAAAAAATGCAGCGAAATTTTGTTTTCAGATGAAATTTTTTTAACATCGAAGAAAGTTCTAATAAACAAAATAATAAGGTGTATGCCCACAGAAGTGAAGAAGCCAACACGCGTACTCTGAGGGTTCAACGAGGACATTATCCTTCATCACTCATGGTTTGGCTTGGAATCTTATATTCAGGCTTATATGAAGTGTTTTTCTGTGAAAAACGTGTAAAAACCAGTGCCGAAGTATACGAAAATACCGTCGTAACAAACATAGTGGAACCTCGTTTTCAAACAATGTTCAAAAACAGACATTGGATATTACAACAGGACTCTGCACCAGTTCATAGGGCACGAAACACGCAAAACTGGTTCACCGCCCGTGCAATTGACTTCATCGGACATGAAGACTGGCCCTCTTCTAGTCAAGATTTAAACCCACTGGATTACAAGATATGCCAACATTTGGGGGAGAAAGTCTCAGCTAAACCTTATCAGAATTTGGAATCTATCCGGGCATCTTCAGCTAAAGCAGCGGCAGAAATATATATGAATGTGGTGCGTGCCGCGATTGATGATTGACCGCGTCAATTAAGGGCATGTATTCAAAATAGAGGAGGGCATTTTGAATAACGTACATAAAATTTTATTTTAAATTAAATTATCTTTCATTTCATATATAATTTCTATATAATTATCAAAAAGTGTATCATTTATTTTATAAAAAGTTTTTGACAGAACTTATGACCTGACTAAGTATATATTTAAATGGTGATAAAAACATCGTAAAAAATTATATATTGTTTATATACTTCGATGTTTTTAAAATCGATGTTTCGTTTTCGAAAATAACGATGTTCAAATATTGTTGTTTTTTATGAGCGACGTTGCATCCCTACCGCCATTTCAATATTATCAAGATAAGGTGTGTCTATTTGCTTAAACACATTGCGATACTATCGCCAACTGCCTACTGGCTCAAGTTGTAGCCAAATCACCCAAGGGCTGCGCAATATTATGCATCAACATTGTAAAGCAGTGTACTATAAAAGATTATTATCATTTGATACAGAGATAAATGAAAACATGGCTTAAAAGACAAGCACCCAAGCCAACAATACAATAAAAAAAAATGGATAACATACATAATAACGTGGAATGATTTGTATATGATAATTTTATTTAAATTTATTTATTTAATATTTTTTTTAATTTTAAGAGTTAAAAGTTATATTAACCATTTTTAATACACTATAAACAGAGGAGACCGAGATAATAGGAAATACTTTATACTGTATTAGCGCGCCCCGCGATTTCACCCGCGTATATCGCTTCGAGCATCTGAGGCGCGCAACATGACACCTCATTTAGGCGAGGCGCTTACTGCTGGTTTATAATGAAGTAACTTTCGTTCGTAAGCATTAATATGCCATGCCTAATAATAACTCTCATAAGTCACTTTTTAAATTTCATTATTTTTCAGTCACAAAATACCTTATTGTGACTTACTGGTATATATAAAAAATAAGCATATAGTGTCCTGACTTTTTTTTATATGAAAGAAAGTTCTATTTTGTTGTAGAACATTGTATGTATCAGCAACTATTAAGCCAGTGCACGTGGATAAAACAGTTCTTGATTGATTTTTATTCCAACTTGCTTAACAAAATTCCATATTTAAGGCTAATTAAAGTTTAACCTTATGCTAGATATCGTATACTATTTCTCATAAATCGGGCGATCATTTTTTGTTCACGCTGGTTAGCGTATTTAAACAAACAAAAACCTCTTCGGCCTTATTATATTTGTATAATTTCTATCTCATTCTCTCTCAGACTAAATCATGTAAATGTATGTTGTCTCTTTTTAGTGCCACTTTTTCGTTTCATCGCATTTAAAATTACAACAATACTAAAGAAGTTTCACTAAAAAATCGAGATCGGCGATATCTTCGCCGATCGTATACCAAATAACATAAAAAATCATGCAGTCAAGAATTATCAACTGACTCCTATTTCAATACTCAATACTCAATAACTTTATTGCATTCCATAGGTTACAAAAGGTGTTACATAGTTTTATGGTATCTCCATGGGCCCTGATGGGCACAGCAATATTATGAAGGAGGAACATTTATTATTATAATTATTGCTATTTTGAAATAATTATTTAATATTAACATTTATTCTATTATTTAAACATACACACAATGAATTTTAAATACGGTTATTTTAATTGTTATAATTTATTAATGAATTGATTTTGACATTTAAGGTATTATTATAATTGGTGTAATTAACACAGTTGAATTTTTATTAAATTATTTGAATCATTGTAAATTTTATTTGAATTTTTTATTGTAATTTATTTAGTAGGATGGCATTTCATTATTACCTAACATATTTTTATTTACATATCTATATTATATTATATTTTTATCATCTAAAAATTCAGAAGTATTATAGTAACACTTATTTATAAGCAGTTGCTTTAATTTTATTACGAATTGTTTATCGTCCTTAATGCTTTTTATATATTCGGGTAATTTATTATATATTTTTATAGACATGATGAATGGGCTGGAAGAATGAAATTTTAGTTTTGAAATGGGCAGCACTAGTTCGTTTCTCTGTCTTAGATTCCTAGACATGATGTCATCTCGTTTTGTGTAAAAACTTGGATTTTTTTTGACAAATTTGCATAGTTCCAAACTATAGATAGAGGGCAGGCTTAAAATGTTATACTTCTTGAAGTAAGGCTTACAGCTTTCTGTGTTTTGTATATTAGCTATGATTCGTATTAGTTTTTTTTGTTTAGTTAATAAACTTGGGGCATCAGTACTGCCTCCCCATAGGACAATGCCGTAGCTGAGCCTGTGCATACGCGTAGTAGGTTGTCATCGCGGTGGTTATATCTGTTGTTTTTTTTACTTCTCGTAATGCGTTCATAAAACTGCTTAACTTTCTATGTTATTTTTCTATGTGTGGTTTCCAAGTAATATGGGTATCTATTATTAGTCCTAGTAGTGTGTGCTCGTTAACAGTATCTATAGTGAAGCCGTCATTATCTAATTTTATATCTAATTTTGCTTTTTGATATGGGTGAAAAGACATTATTTTAGTTTTTGATAAGTTTATCTGCAGGTTATGTTTAGTTAGCCAGTCCGTTGTTTTGAATAATATGCTGTTAATTTTTTCTGTTAGATTTAGTGGACTTTGGCTTGATATAAGAATAGAAATACCGTCCGCGAACATGACACAGTGTTCGTTCAGGGTTTCTGCAAAGTCATTAATGTAAATTAAAAACATAAGACACCCCAGCACGCTGCCTTAAGGTATTGAGGCTTTAATAGTTTTAGTATCGGATCTAATTTTTTCAATTTTGTGTAATTTATCATTGAAATACTCTATTTCTACTATTTGCGTTCTATTGTGCAAATATGATTTTAACAAATTGTAGCACGGGCCTCTGATTCCTATGTCATATAATTTATTTACTAATATGTTATATTGCACTGTATCGTATGCTTTTGACATGTCTAGTAGTATTCCTATAGCATATTTTTTATCGTAAATTATATCACGTATTTTTTGAATGTAATTGTAAATTGCTAAAACTGTTGATTTGTTTTTACGGAAACAGTTTTGACTTTCACTAAAGATATTATATTTTTCACAGAATTTATAGATACGATCGTATAATGCTTTCTCAAATATTTTGTAAGCTGTGGGTAGTAAGGAAATAGGTCGATAGTTGTCTGGGTCCGTTTGTGTACCTTTTTTATAAATGGGTTTCACGGGTGAACTTTTTGGTATATCTGGGAATACGCCTTCTTCAAAAGATTGATTTACCAGTAATGTTAATGGATATACTAAAGCGCTTGCACACTGTTTGAACAATGTTGGAGGAATCTCATCAACACCATAGCTAAGTTTATTTTTTAGACTTTTTAATATTTTAAGTATTTCTTCAAATCCTACTCTACCAAGAAATATTGAGTTTTCTGATGGACGCAGAACAGGAAGACCATTTGCTTGTGGATGAATTGTTTCACCAATATTAGTGAAATAATCATTAAATTTATCAGCAATCTGTTTTGGGTTGCAAGAAATTTGGTTGTTGATATTCAATTTAATATTTGATTTAACCTTTACATTCACTTTGTTTGTGTGTTCTCGAACAATATGCCACATTGTTTTTATTTTATTATTAGACTGCTTTATCTTGTTTATATAGTGTAATTTTTTCGACGTTGTTATAACCTTTTTTAATATTTTTTCATATTTTTTATAATAATCTGTAAGAATTTTATCATTTGACCTTATAATGTGCGATTTGAGTAATCTATTGTTATAACAAGACTTTTTTATACCGACGGTAAGCCAATGGTTTTTATATTTGTTTTATTTTTATTACTTTTTTTGGTATACAATTATCTAGAATTTTAATCACAGTTTGATGAAATATATAATAGTTATAGTTTTTGTCTTTGTTCTTATTAAGTATGTTTTCCCAATCAAGCGATTCCAGTGCAAGTTTAAAATGTGCTATATTGTTTTTGTTATATTGTCTTTTTTCGGTGTACCATATTTTTTGTTTATTTTGTTTAGAAAGATTTAGATGGTTATAGTAGCCCTATGGTCAGACAGACCCAATTCTTGCACAGTTGTTTGTATGTTTGCATCGTTAAAGTTTAAATAAATTAAATCTAAGCATGTTGAAGTTGTTTTAGTGACACGTGTAGGACTGTGGATTTGTTGGTGAAAGTTAAATTGGAGCATTAGGTCTGAAAGCTTATTTCCTTTATTTCTTGTTATTGTGTCGTTTTTTATATTTTTTTGTAGCATGTCAATATTAAAATCTCCCCCAGTATGATTTTATGTTTAGAAAATTTCTTATTTATGTAATCCAGAATAGTTTTTATTTTTTCGTAAAATAAATCTTCCTTCTTCCCATTATAATACAATGTTAACAATATAGTATTATATTTTATAAGCTCTACTGCACAAATTTCCACTACATATTCAATGGACATATTGGAAATTTCTTTTAATTCTAAATATTCTATGTCGTTTTTCAGTAGGATGCAGACGCCGCCTCCGGTGCGCGATGTTCTACAATACGATGCGGCTACTTGATAATCGGTTAAATGTATCAGTTCAAGTTTTTCCGTAGATAGCCATGTTTCAGTAAAGCATAATATCTGGTAATCGGGATTACTTTGTACAAATTATTCTAATATATCTATTTTATTGTAGATGCTCTGAATGTTCTGGATGAGTATTTTGTCTTGTAAGTCCTTGGTTTCGAAAAAAGGATTTATTGATACTTTTGTCATGTGTATCTTCGTTATCTATATCTTTGTTATTTGTTGTATTTGTATTCCATAGTACCTTTTTTCCTTCTACGTATAGGTTATCATCTTTTATCACAGCATTTAATCCCTTTTGTCTCGCTTTAAACATTTCTTCTCTTAGTAATTTGTTGTGTTTTTGTGTAATATCATCATAGTACTTAGATATGGCTAATCCAGATTTTTTGAATAAATGTTTATGATCGATTAGGTATTTTGTCATCTTTTTACTTATCAATTCAATAACAAGGGGTCTAGTATTATTCCTGTGTTTACCTAGTCTGTATGTGTCTTCAATATAACCGGTGAGATCCACATTCATAATGTCTCTGAATATGTTTACAATTCTGTTGCATAAGCTGAAATCATTTTCATTGTGTTGTTCCATTAGTTTATAAAGTACTTTTTTTTGAGTTTATTTCAGGTATTCTAAATTTGTTCTCAATCTTTTTACTTAGTTGTTTCATGTCTCCTCTTAGTTTTTCATTTTCTTTTGTAATTGACTCTATTTTTAAGTTCAGTTGGCAAATCTCATCTTTTCTTTGTTTATTTTGACAATTTAGAATTTCTGTTTTTTGCTGAATATCTTATTTCATGATATAATGGCTTTTTAATTTCTGAGTGAATTGTACTTTGCAGCTCATTTATTAGTGATCTATTATTTTCTTCACTTAGAGTTTGCAGTAAAATTTCATTAGATTTTGCATTTGGGTTTGGGGAGGTCTGAGTAATAACAGTATCACCTAATAGCTCAATATCCACCGAATCACTAGTGTCATTGTGCATATTATTTGGGGATCTTCTTAATGTAATGTTGTCTCTATCAATTTGGGAGATATTTACTACGGGAGATTTTTCGCGAGGGCGTATTGGCGTGTTTGTCTTGTTTTTCTTAGGTTGCTCACAATAGCAAGCTTGACATTTCCATGCGGCCTTTGTTTCTGCCGACATTATGTTATAGAAGCGTTGTGGGGTTACATTTGCGCAATCTAAATCGTATGTTTTTTTGCAGTATTTACAGGTTAGATGTTCCCGTTCATGAAGTATTTCACTACAACCAGCACAGTTAGTCGACATTATTGCAAAGTATTTCTTCCTAAATAATTATTTTGCCACCCTCTTGTGGTGTGCGTCGGAGATGGGAAGTAATTTGCGGTTTTTGGTGTCCTGCTTTTTATTCGATGTATAATGTTGAGTTTCTGGTTAATCTAGTAGATGGCGCAATAGGATACAAATGTTCGTTCGTAACAGTGTGCGCTTTTACCGATCTCTAACTTTCAACCAAAATAGTAATCGATTGTCAACTTGTCACATTTGGTTTTTGGTGTTATGTGGTTCATGCACGTTTCAATATATGGCGTTAGTAGTTTTAACCCGGTCTATTGGGAACTTAGCGCTAAGAGTTCAAAGTCCAATTTATTAGAACTTGTATAGCGGTTGAGAAGATAACTGGATTTGAAAATGTTCACATAAAAGTATAAAAGTTTCACAATTATTATAGCACAGTTTTATTTTTTCACTTATTACTTTGTTGATTAATGAAGTTTTGTAATGTTTGTTTAATAGTTTTAGAGTTCGGATTACAAATAATTGCACTGGGTATTTTACCGTATTTAGTTCACTTTACATTAAGATAACACTATAAGTTGGATAAAAACACTTGAATTTTATGACAATCATATTTCAATGTTGAAATGTTTGGGTTTACTATTTTTAAAGTTATCATGGAGCTCAATGTTTTCGTGACGCGCGCGCCAAACTGCTGTCGATCAAATATTTTGATGTCGGCTAATAAAAATAACGTAATTTATTGCCATTAGGATTTTTGCTTTTGACTCATTTGTATTGCTTACTGATGTATTTATTATACAAGCAATCGCTCACTATTATTGTTCGTGCATCATAGGAAAGCGAACAATTGGATGCTGCTCCCATATTATATGCATTATATGGCACATGAGCCATGCACGACATTTGCCAGCAATAACCCCTCCAGCTTATGGATTGGAGAACATTATTGTTATACCAGACGATGATGATTTTATAGTGTTTAATTAAACAAAATAACCCCTGTATACATATTTTACTTATAATCCTCAAAAACACAAAACAAGATCAACATGTCCAAAATAGGTCAAGAACCAATATATTTTACTAAACGATGTTCAAAATAAAAATATGGTAGAACAAATCATTTGTTTTTGTTTATTAAATGCACTGAAAATGTATGAAGATGTTGAATTTTTGAACTCCAATAAAACCAAGGACAATGACCCTACAGCTTTGGTGTCATAATAATAAATACTCAGGAGGACAAGTTCTAACGGAATACAGCATATTTTTTATTGGCCGGCACTTTCACATTTGGACCAAAGAAGATAATGTCCTTTATTTGTTATATCTTTGTATATATATATATATATATATATATATATATATATATATATATATATATATATAAACTGTACATTAATCTTATCATTGTATTATATTTATAAAACGTAATTGTATTTATTATTTAAACGAGTCAAAGTCACGTAAAGAAAATCTTATTGGACGAATTGAATTCACAGATTCGTTTAAATTAAAGCGAGGATTCCGGTGTACATTGATTGATGTATCTGACTGAAGCAAAAATATTTAATTTGATACCTTATACGTTTTTTAATTTCTATTCCTTGTTTTATGTTTATATAAGGTTTGTTATATTAATTTCAACTCTATTAATAATAAAGGATGGTATATTACACCAAATCTTAATGAAAGGTGAATGAATAATATGAAAAAAAAAAAACATTGTAAACTTAAAGGTTTTTTTATAGGATAAGGGTGACGAATGAGCACACAGTCCACCTAATGTTAAGTGGTTGCTGTGGCCCATAGACATTTATATTTATTCTCGATTACGAATTAAAATGCAGATGCGGTGTCACCCGTGAGGACTAAGATAGAATGCCTCGTTTCCAGTAAAAAGGTTGTTTAGACTCACCATACGAAACACAGCAGCATTAAGCTGCTATTTTACATGGGTATTCTGTGAGAGCGTGGTCCTTCCCCTGGTGAGCCAACCCATTCGTGGTACAACTATACTAGAAATATAGCAGCAGGAAGCTCCACCACGTATAAAACCTAAAGGTTTCAATATAATTTTTTAAATTTTTAGATGTGCAGATTTAAGACTGTAATAATATATTATGTTTACTCCGTTTTTCATGTTTAATCGAGGTACTTACAGATTAAGCTTACTAGTTTATTAACCATGGACTACAATTAACTGCAACAAATTAATTATTTATGTGGAAAACTTGTGCCGTGTGGTAGCGGTTTAAGAATACGAGTATTCACTACCCCATATCGTTCCGTGAGTGTCATAAAAGGCGACAGAGTTAAATTGAAACAGGTGATGGGCAGTAGAATCCTCCTGATAGTAACTCAAATGAAAATAATACAAACTGTGGTTGACAACCCGTTCACTAAACGTGTCAACTACGGCAAAAGCCATAATATTATAGCTTACTCCGTTCTTCCAGTGCCATCGTGGTGCTTAACGATTAGGCTTACTAGTTTAGTAAATCAAATATTTCATGTCTTAAGCGCATTAAAGAAATACTTATAACATGATTATAAACGAACGAAATTTTAACGTAATTTAACTACATAAAAGTTTTAACTAAAATTTTTAATTTATTACTTTACTTCCAATTTTCCGATAATTTTATGTCAAATTAGAATTTAAAAAAAACCTTGCAAAATTCAAAAGTGCACGATCCATAAGAACGTGAAAAAATTGTAAATTGTAGTTCTACACGTCTAATAGTTCCAGTAGCAGTCACCGAAGTATATATGGGCGCAAATCGCCATCTATCGGCAATAATTAGCAAATATTGATATATGGGCGCAAACCGCCATCTATCGGCAATAATTGGCAAATATTGATATTTATGTTTTAGTTTATCGTTTAAGTGAATATATTAGTATTGATATATCTCAAATATAAAAGATTTAAATTTAAATACTTATTTATATGGTCTGATATTTAGTAGACACTGTTTTGACTGTTTGAACTATTTGAGGACGTTTGATGCTTCATTTATTGTTAAAATACTCATTTTACTGTGTAAATGTTCAGATTAATATCTATTAGAATTAATATCATTATTTTGTATCAAATTTTATTATTTTATGTAATAAGTCTTGTTTAATTTCACTTGAATCTTGCTTGCAGCGTCAACTCTTAACAGTATTAGAGCCCGGATTTTGACTGACTATCAAAAACTAATGTCTATTGAAATTAAATGAACAAAGATTTATATAATATAAATCATTTGTAGTTATTTAAATTCATTAAAATATTTATTATAAATAATGAGCTCTATTTTGAGAATTACTTTGTAGTACTTAATTTTATTTGTTTGATTTAAAATAAGTTGTATTTGCTATATCCATGTTTGTAAGGAAACTATTGGAAACTGTAAAGGCGGTTGATTTATGTAAAAACTGTTCTGTTCTATACCAGCAATTGTGCAATAATAAACTACTTAATATTTGGCGTGCTATTTCATTGTGATGGGACTCTAAGCGTGAAAACCTTGGCATATCGCCGACAGCAGCGGTGGGATCACAGCCCCAAGACTCTTCAGGGCTTCCAGATGGGACGACCTTCGCTATAGAACAAGTGATGGGTCTCCTAACCTCCATAACGAAAACTGCCGCGACGAGCGCTGCGAAAACGATGTTATCTACGGAGACTGCACGTTTACGGCGGCACCATAACTTTTATCTACCGCCGTTCAACCCTGATGAGAGATCACATGACATCAGGGACTGGTGTGCTAACGTGGACGAAACCATTACGAAATTGAATATTTCGTCCCATGAAGCTCGAATGAAGACCATCCTGCAATTGAGAGGACTAGCAAAGACATACGCTGACACCTGGTCACTGCATTCAAACACGTGGGAACAAGTAATGGAAGAGCCGACACATGTTCGGCAACCAGTTCCGGTACGCGGACGACTTGCAGAAATGACGCAGCAACACTGAATATGCTACAACGGCTTGGACGCTCTTCAGGAGGGTTCGACCAGAAGCTGCCGATGCCGAGGTAGTGGAAGCACTGATCACAGGTATTTATCCTGAATTTATTCGTTCTGAGATGTTGAAAAATACCCCCAATTCACTTCCAAAATTAGTATCGGTTCTAAAAAACATTCTGAAAACGTAAAATTTAAAATAGTGTAAATATAATGATGTTAGAACACCACGTGTTACGGGACCTTTAAAGGAACAAGTATGCTTTAGTTGCAATAAGCCGGGTCATTTCTCGCGAGACTGCAAAAATCCCTCTAAAAATAACTATGCTTTGTCACAATCAAATAATAATTTCAGTTCCTGTGGCAGTTCTTGTAACGCTAAGGTTATTGAGTGCGAATACTGTCTTCGTAAGGGCTACGTAGAGAAAAATTGTTACCGCTGTCGAAGTGACGAGCGTAGTGCCTCAAATAAAACTATTAACTTTTGTTAATCTATTAAACGTAGCACTTTTAATTATAACTGCCTTTTTGACACTGGAGCTGACTGTTCACTACTTCGAAAGAAAATATCTGGCTCCGTTGCCCGAAAACGTTAACTAGTTGATGTGAAGTTTCTCGGTATTGGGGGTCAAACAGTTATTTCAAAACAAAGCATTACAACTGTGGTTGGGATTGATAAGCTGGTTGTATCTGAATCTGTGCAGTGGGGTTTGGTGAATTTGAGTTTTGTTTTGGCTAGCTTGACTCTGGTTGAATTTTCTCTAAATATTTTTAAATGTTCTTTTCTCGAAACTGAGGCTGAATACCTTTGTAACAATCGTGGGGATGGCACTGTTGGGCCAGGGCCGGGAATAATTTGGGCTCTTACTGGCTCATTCAGTGTCTAAAACATAAAGAAAGTAAGGCGGTTTAAAGGCTTGACAGGCTATTTTCTAAAATTTTGCCCAGTTTCTCTGGAATATTTGCTCTTTTTTTTTATAGGATGGGATGACAAACGAGCACACAGTCCACCTGATGGTAAGTGGTTTCTGTGACCCATAGACATCTGTAGTTTTCTGTGAGAGCGTGGTCCTTCCCCGGTCGAGCCGACCCATTCGTGCTACAACTATAATACTAATATAGCTGCAGCATGGCTCTACCACGTATAATCCTCCTTTATGCAGCCTTACTAAAGCGAGTGTGTCTATTGCTAGGACTGAACGACGTGAGCTTGCTCGACGAGAAATGATTAACATGCTTACATCTTCCCCTGGTTTTAACTATATTTGACCCGAGTCTGCCAACTGAGCTGCGTACCGATACCGACTCAATTGGTTGTGGCGCCGTACTGATTCGGAGACAAGACGGAGATACTTTTGTGGTCTTCAGATTCAGAGAGTGGGTGTCGCTGGTGTGAGCTGGAGACTCTTGCTGTGGTTAAGCCTGTGAAATATTTTCGCCATTTCCTTCATGGCCAGTCATTTGAGGTGGTCGCTGAGTGCAGTTCCTTAAAAGCTTCGAGCCGCCAACGAGACCTGGCTCCCGGAATGCATGTGGTGGACCTTCTTGCAAAACTTTCAATTTGAAGTTGAGTACTGCAGGGGCAATGGACTTGCTCATGCTGACTTCTTTAATCGCAACCCAATTAAACATTCTGTTGGACGTCAACTAAGCCAGTGTTTGAAATTCAATGGATCGGGATCTTTGGTTTGGATGGTTAATACCGCTACCCATGACCATGGCTGGCTCTTTTTAGAGCGAGAGGCGCAATTCAACTCTGCTTAGTATTATGGAATACTTGAGGAATGATTCGATTCCCAAAAATATCGCAGATGCTTGAGTTATAGTTCAGGATAAACTACTGAGACATAGGGTGCGAATTAATAACGGGACACATTAATTAATTAATAATTAATTAATGTTAATTATAGTCTCTCGTAATTATAAATGGAATCTTATATCCCATTATCATGATAACCTTCAACATTTTCGCTGTGATAAGATTCTTTAAAAATTACGAGAGCGGTACTGGTTCTCTAATATGACTACATTAGGTGGAGGTTTTGTGGAAAATTGCGTCGTGTGTAGAGTGAGAAAGGGAGTATCTGGCGCTGGACAGGTTGCTTTACATCCCATTAACAAAGTGGCTGTTCTTTTCATACCATTCGTAAGGATATGGCTGGGGAAATAAACCAAGAGTGCAGTGGGCCGGAATATGCTTTTGTATTTATTGACGGCTTTGCTAACTGTCCATATGATTTGTATAAATGATCGTGTTGGTAAGGCTGCTATCTGATGTTTTCAGAATTTAATTGCAATATTCGGCTCATCACGATTAATTACTGATCAAGATGGGAGCATAACTTCTACAAGAGTTTGAAAACTTTTGCTAACGTAGTGGGATTCAGCACCACGTAGTGGCGGAAGAGCTGGCAGGGCCGGCGGTCGGGTTGAGCGATTGATGAAGGTTGTAGAGGATAACATGTCTGTTGCAGAACTGGGTGGGCCATGGCATACGGCTTTGCCGAGTTGCAATTGGCTATAAACTGCACAATATCCAAAAATACAGATTGGAATCTAATGGAATTATTACTAGGGAAAAGATGTTCGCCGCCTGCCATTAAAGTGTTGCGGGTTGGCAATGACATACTAACAGAGGATTTAGAAGAGGTTAGATTGATTACTGGGGGACGGATAGACGAGCGATCTATTGGTTCGCTGGTTTAATCATTCGCCGTATTAAACCTTCTCCGGATACGGAAAATCAGTATTAAAATTAGGTACTTATGTATTGTTTTATTCTATGAATTAATGTATTACTTACATTATCGTACCAAGCAGTATCGTGATGTTAATATGAGACACCTTTCCATTTGAGACAAAACTGTATAATATGTAGATTTGGTTACCTACTGAAACAGAATAAAGATTGCCTCGTTATCATAAAAAGTTAAACAAAAATATAGTTGTCAATATTGTGTTCAAATTTATTTCTCGCGTGTAGAAAATTTTTGAAATATCTTTTTCTAAATTTTCTTTATATTATATACCTACATAGAAGTGAAATATTGCATGAAGTCGTAGAAAAGTCATTTTCCTTTCTTTTTATCGATCTGGACATAGGCCTCTCCCGTTGAACTGAAGATTTGCCTTCTGGGAGGTAGATTGACGTGTGTAGCTTTAGACGTCTCACACCTTTGATGTTATTGCTCATCGCCGGTCTCTGTGCTTAGTTTTGACGTAAACGTGATGGTTATACATCTATCGGGAGCCATAAGATTTTTCTGGCATTTAACATAACCGCCTATTATAACACCCACGGGATAGGTTCTTTTACCCACAACTAGGGCATGCATTATTCGTCCAAAAAAGGTATTCGGATTTTCCGAATAACCAAATAAAAAATATTCGAATACTTCGAATAATACGAATTTTACGAATAGTGCTTAAGTTAGTGAAAAGAAACATTATTATTACTTAAACATTTTAATTAGAAACCTTTTTAATTATCCACACTTACTTAAAAATACAAAAAATTACTTTTTTGGTGTTCATAAAGTATAACCGTAGGAAACTGAGGGCGTCTAACGTATCGTCATTGAATGAACATCTCAAATGATTGCAAAAATATCTATTAGCCGAAAATATACGTTCTGCTTCAATACTTGTAGGTGGGATGGTAAGTAAAAAATCGTAAACACGTAGATGAATGCTTTTAGGGCCCCTTCGATCAAATAACGCCATTTCCACCCTGACAGATGTTTCCAAGTCATCGTTTTCGGACAAATGTTTTGTTGATACCTCATCAACATTGTGCAAGGATTCATTAACTTTTGTCTTTAACTGTTCCTTAAATATCTTGGCTGTCTCCTGTTCCCTCTCATCTTCAAGGCGCTGCTGTCTTTGTATTTCTCTTAAAGGCTGGTCATCTTCAACTTCAAAGACAATTGTAGCAGCTTTATCTTTGCAAAAATAAGTTTCATTGATTTTTACAATCAAGGCTATTATTTCCCGTGGGATGCCTTTGAAAATGCAGGAGTATTCCTTTCGGCATAATATTTTGTAGGATTATGTAAGTACTGTAACGTACTTACCAGTGTAGTTTCTCCTCTGCAAGATTCTTCTATTTAAAGCTTCTTTAATCTGGCCACTAATAACTTCTGAGTTCATCGCCAATTTCTCCATCATGAATTGAAGTGCAATTTCAGCGGTTAGTAAGTTTGATTTTCGCTCTTTTGAGTCTTCTCTTTGGGATTAATTAATATCTTTTGAATTGCGTCTTTGAATTCTAGAAATCTTGCTATCATATCAGCAAGGGTGCTCCAATGAGTCTTGCAATCGATCAGTGTCGTGTCTTTAGATTTGGACTCCAGGTAAGAATTTAGTATATCCATGCGAGTAGGCGAACCTTTGAGAAATTTTACTTTTTTCCGGACTTTAGTTATCAATTCTTTATATACCAGCTTGGGAATGACCCCACGGGGATCAGCTTTGATGACGAAACCATTTTCATTTTCGTTCTCTATATCACTTTCGTCCTCAGAGTTAGAGCTATCGCAAGGTCTGTTAACAGTGATGCCGATGTAACCTTCTGTGTATCAGCTTTGACGTAGCACTGAATACCATGGGCCAAACATAACTGACGATAAGAGGGAACCATTCTCCCTAGTGTGCACATTACGATTGCACCATCAGAGATTATGCATGAGATATCGTTCTGTATTGAGCAGCTGTAATATTCCAATTTTTCCTTCAATATCAATCAATCAAATCAACAACAATATCGCAAAGATACGAAATGTAAAATTGTTTGCACTATGCACACAAGGTAAGTAGCTTTTTTTTGTATTTTAGGCTTTGGCTACGTGATGACTGACTACCCACAATCGGATACACGCATGTTTTTCACGTAACTTAGCAGGTTTACGTTCGGATATTTATAACAAATCAAAATAAGATAGTATTCGAAATATTCGTAAAAACCGAATAATTATAAATATACTATTCGAATAATAAATTAGGCGAATATCCGAATAATTTGGATATCCGGATATCCGAATTGCATGCCCTACCCACAACCATATGACAAGAAATTTCACTGTATTAATCCAATACGCAGCTAATAAAACTTTTTTACATCATCATTATCATCATTACAGCTCCTCATAAGTCCACTGCTGAACATAGGCCTTCCCCAAAAATGTCACAAAGCACGGTTTGAGCATAAATTTTTGTATTACAAAAAGGATTTAATTTATTGTTAAATTTAATGTTATAAATAAACTATAATTAAAACTTTATTATTTTCATTGTATAATTGAGTTTTATCGTACTGTATTTTAAAATCAAATTTACTATAAAAAAATTGTCCACTGAAATGCGCAATTATTACGCAAAAACAACATCATTATAAATTTTCGTCAGAAATACGTACGAGTGCTTCGTGAAGACTTAAGCGGGAGTCATTAAAATAGTCTCGAAAAAAATCATAATGATGACTTTAGGAGTCTTGAAGTAAACTGCGGTGTCAGTGGTTCATAATGTAAAGTGGATGTTCTTAAACCGCCACTACACGGCACACGTTTTCCACATAAATTGTTCATTTGTTCCAGTTTATTGTAGTCCATGGTTTATAACTGGTAAGCTTAATTGGTAAACACCACGATGACACAGGAAAAACGGAGTAAACATAACATATTACTACCTACTGTCTTAAATCTGCATATCTAAAAATAAAAAAAATAAAAAATTGTTGAAACTTTTGGGTTACAGTGTTTTTATTTATATTTTTTTTATATTCATTCACCTTTCATTAAGAATTGAAATAATATACCACCCTTTATTACTAGTTGAAATTAATATAACAAACCTTATCAAGAAATGAGACAAGGAACAGAAATTAAAGAACGTATAAGGTATAAAATGAAATATTTTTGCCTCAGTCAGATGCATCAGTCAATGTCCAACGGAATCCTCGCTTCCATTTAAACGAATCTGTGAATTCAATTCGCCCATTCAGATTCCCTTTACGTGAACGTTACGTACGTTTACAGTATGTATATAAATAATAAATACATAATAAATAATTACGTACACATAGAAATAATAAATTAAAAAATATATTACTTACATTATGTACATGTACATAATTTAAGTATTACACACAGATACTCCTATCTGTGAATAGTGTATTGTTTATGCTAAATAATAATACTTTAATACAAACTTCCAAACTGTAACCTGTAGCCATCTTTAGATGACGGTAATGCTAGTAATTTTAAGCTTACTAACTCACACTATATGCTTTCACACGGTCTCTAGAATATTGCTACTAAAGGTTTTTTACGTGGTCACCGCAACGTAGCGCCTATATTATGGTTGTAACACGAATGACTCGGCTCGATTGGGGAAGGACCGCGCTTTCACAGATTACCAGCATAAATTAGCAGAGTGTTGTATGGTGAATGTACTGACCCGGAGACTATTTTTACTTGAAACGAGGCATTCCATTTTAACTTTCATGGGTGACAACGCGTCTGCATTTCAATTTTTAATCAAGGATAGGCTTAGATATCTTTGGGCCTCAGCATCCACTTACCATCTGGTGAACTGTGTGCTCGTTTCCAACCCATTATCTATAAAAAATAAATATTCAATGAGATGTATGAGGCATTCAAGTGATTTTAAAACTATTTGTCGTTGAAAAAAACGTTGTTTGAAAGTATGCGACCAGAAATAACTTAAAAAAGAACGAGAACACGAATAATAGTGGTTTTAGCAGACAGTAATCCAACATAATCACACTACTATTTACGGCAGAATGATATATCCACAAGAATTTCATAAAGAAAAATAGCCGAGTAAATAAATACCAACAGCAAATATTTTTCATGTAAGCTAACTCAAAACTAAAAATACAAAACACACGCTTAAGTGTATTTTCCAACATTAAGCAAGCGTGATCATCGATGCGTTGTTACTTGTTACGCCCGAGGATTGTGATGAATTTAATAAATGAGATGTGAAATGATAATGTAACTATGTAATAGAAACTTATATTTATGAATTCTTTTTTATTTAATTTTCTGTTACAAGAATCTTTTTAAAATTAAGCCGATGTTAAAGTATAGATAGAATGCCTTAATTTTGTACTTCAATTTTTCCTTAAGTGTCCGCAAAATAACAGTCTTTCGGCAATGAAGTTATACGAGAGCTTAATATGCTGAGTCTATGACCGTTTTGTTGCTGCAGCCCTATATCAGTTTTTCCCATTGTCTGGTTTTTTGATTTTTCTTTCTTATTTTATATTAAAAAACGTTACCCACACACTAGGATTTTCTCCTGTGTCGTGGAGGCAGTTTACAAACATAAATTGCACAAGGACAAACATCCAGACCCGGAACAATTATTTGTAGGCCATACAAATACTTGTTCCGTGCGGGATTCGAACCCGTGGTCCCCAGCGCAACAACTGATTGCTAAGTCACTGCGCCACGGAGCCGTTTTGTGATGTATGTATGTTGTGGCTGCAATTTTATATTATTTCTTTATTTTTTTTAAAAAGCCTTACAACTGTACTGGCTTTCTTACCGTTTCAATTGGAACATAGCAGAAAAGCATAGTAGACTAGCAATAGAAGTAAGTAAAAAGGGGATATCATCTCGGATGAACTCGTACGGAGAATAGGAGATAATCTTATCATGTTAGAGCTTATATTAGTGTGGAGGTGGCGTAAGATAATCCATCATTCATATTTCGTCCCGTAGGTATCTACGAGACGACTGTGGGAAGTGGTAGAAAAATCATATAGCTTCTGATAAATAGTGGTCTAACCATCGTTGGAGCCCCTCGTAAAATTCCCAGACTAGCGTTGTGCAGTAGTGTCAAATGTTGGGTTCTTCAACTATAAATCCATTTATCTCATTCTTCCTACAAATGGAGAAGATCATGTCGAGCAGTGGATTTTCACGGACTGTTGGAGGAGAAGGTAGGAAAATACTTTCGCACAACATAATAGACAACGTAATTGTACGATAGTGTACAAGCAAATAATATTATAATATTTTTGAAGACGTGCTAATAGTTTGAGAGTTAAAAGGTAGGGGTACAAATTATGTGTTCGTTGGCTGCTACAATGATGATATCAAAACGTAATGACGAAATTCAAATATGATTTAACTAAATTAATATTTAAATATGATGAAAGTTGCTTTAAAAATAACACATATTACTAACACTTATGTGCACGTATGACTTAGAATATAATTTGATATAAAACAAACTTAAATATAATATAAAGTTCAGATGAGTAAACCACGTGAACAGTAATTATTATCATTTCTTCTTAATAACTCTCACCAAGCGTATTTCCTGTAAGGTCACGTTAAATCGTAATTTCATTCTTGTACTCGTGTACATCTCTCCCGCAAGTATAAGCAGTAAAATAAGCTGGATTAAACCGGGAGGAGATTGATAAAACCAATTTATATTGCTTGCTGGAAATTGCACATTTGCTGCGATGTATAATTTTCGCGTTACCAATTGCAGCCGTACATTATCAATGAATGATGACGACGATAATTGCCGTTGCTATTGTGATGTTTTTTTATTTGTTATCTTAGTATAAACATTAGAACAAAAAAGAACTAAAGCTCAAGTTATTTTTTTAATACAAAAATTTAAAATATGCCTTCGGTATTTCAATAAATGTGGTAATGTGCTATATATGGAAAACCACGCGGAATATGTTTACAACAATGATCATTAGTCTAAAGTTAATTAAGGAAATTGAAAAAGTTATACATAATAAATTTGATTACACTAATGTAGCCTTCTTTGTTTCAAGTTGTTCACAGGTGTTCATGTTACAGTAGCTACTTACCATCAGGCATACTGTCAGTTCACACACTGTCAGTTGAGAGATATGACTTGATGAGTTTTTACCCCGATAAGTGACCCTTAATTTTTTCGCTGTTTTTTATAGGAAATTAAATGGTCGTCAGAAAGGGCAGAACAACGTCTGCCTGGTCAGCTAGTCTACACTAGATAATATTATAAAGAGTAAAGATTTGTTTGTTTGTTTGTTTGAATTGAATAGGCTCGGAAACTACTGGACCGATTTGAAAAATTCTTTCACCATTAGAATCCAACATTATCCCTGATGAACATAGGCTATATAATATTCTCAAAAAAGTTAGGGATCCGTATGGAAACTTCGTTAATGTAACCCAAAGTGTAAAAAACATACCAAAAAGAATCGTTATATCGCGTACGCTGCGGAAAATATTGATAATAGAGCAAAGTAATGTACTTCAATTTTATAGAGGATATCAATGTCTACAAATAGCATGCGATACCATATGTTTAACTATTACAGTTATGTCACAATAACTACTTTTTCATGTTAAAATATGAAATAGTAACACCGGTACAATCTAGACAACATTATTCTTATCAGTACCTGTACCATGCATAACCACCAATTACGTTAACCTTGTAATTTTAGTAACATATTTCACTTTTTTAATCTTTGTTAATTCAGCAACCGTCAGTCGTGATGTCTCTCTTGAAGTTCGCATGTCACAAGGCGTAGATGCGTGATATACGCGGGTGAAACCGCGGGGTACAGCTAGTATATAATAATTTTACCGTTTTCTCATCGGATTACAATGTTAGCTTCTTCAAGGCAAAAGCGTATAGGCTAGGGTAGTAGTCAAACAATAGCTAATAATAGTTAAAAAGTGTTTTTTTAACTTGCCTATTAGCATATAAAAAAAACTTTATTATTTAAACTTTAGTTTTAGTTTCAGATTTAGTCATCATATCATATAATATCATTAAATTTCGTATGGTGAGTAAATCGTAAAAAAATTGCACAATTGTTTACCCCCTCACTAGGATCTTTTCTATTGTGTAAATTACACACTGCACGAAGGTGAACAAATTAATTATAACTTAAAAAAAAAACAACAACATACTTCGTCCGGGATTTAATCCCGTGCTCCCGCAGCACCATAGCCAAACGTTTAGTCATTGCTATACCGAGTCGTCGAATAACATGAAAAGTATTTCTTTTGATATATTTTTTTGTATTTATAAATTATAAAGAATTTTCCTTTGTGGTACACAAAACTGCACATCTTTTCGGATAAATTATAGGCTTTTATTTTAATATAATTATAATCTCGTTATAAATTATCGTAAAGCCTTTGAAACAATATTTGTCTCGTGAAAGGAAAACACAATTATAGCATTCCCTTCGAGACGGTAATTAATTTGTGTTAAAGCTAGCTGCGTAATGAAGTGTGACTTATGTCATCTTATAATAATTGGTCATAATTACGCAGAAGTAATTTAACCCACTAAAATTATTTTTTAATATTTAGGTTATATCTGTAACTAGCAGTTAGCCATTCTAAATGCATATGGGTTGTTGTTCTAAATTAGATTACGAGATCTAATTCCTCCCTCAGCTTTCCACCATCAGATAAGCAAACGCTCGATGGTCTCCACCTCTTTGTTGTTGAAACTCTACGCATACTTACTATATTGTTTACTTCGTCGTTCTTAATTCCTACAGCAAAGGTGTGGAATAGTTTTCCCGGATCTGATTTACAATAAAAATGCGTCTAAAAAATACCGTTGACCTTCTTACAGGCCGTTCATGGAACTTCTGGCTAATTTGTAGTGCAAAGCATTTCACGCATGCATGCACGCACGCACGCAAACACGCAAGCACGCACACACGCACGCACGCACGCACGCAAGCCCGCCCGCACAGCCGCACACACGCACGCACGGCCCGCATGAAAGGGACCTCAAAACGTCGAGAACTGATGAAACCTAATAAACTGGGGTGAAAACAATAATTTCGCAATTTTTTGGAAATTATTGATTATCATAGCGGGAAGTTAAAAATATGTCTGTCCGCTTTAAAATCTTCGGTTACATCACCCACTTACCGTGAGGAGAGCGGTCAATGATTAGGCAAGTAGGTTGGCAACTACATTATTAATTTTTTTGAGTTGTTATCAGGAAGGAGCTGCTGCCCATCTCCTGGTTTATTTCCCTCTGTTGTCTCTTACGACACGGACGGGACTATATGGGGAGTGATTAGTTTGAGATTAGTATTAAATATTCTTGCAACGACACTACACGGTTTAAATTCTCTAAAATAAAAAAAAATCCTCAAAAGGGATATATTTCGTGGCCGGAAGATGCGCTAACAGCGTTCAAGCAAGCTGTAGAAGAATTGTCTGATGCGGACTGAAAAAGTGTTTCTAAAATTAGTACAGACACATGAAACTTATATTGAGAGCTTGCTTTGATTTGTGTGTAATTTCGTTTTATTTTTTAATAAATTGCGACTGTTGTTGAAATTATTTTAACAATATTAAGTTTCTTTGACTGAAACGTTATTTTATTTTTTTAATATATCAAAGTTATTTTGACTTGTGTGTGGGTTGGATCCTTGCTTGCTTGCTCCTGATTAAAAAGGAGTTGAATTGGCAAAATAAGATAATAAAATATAAAGGAACAGGTATATTAAAAAAAATATTGGGTGTCCATCGAACTGAAAACGTTTTACGAATACAATATTAAAAATGTTTCAATATATGCTTCTTTATTTCATTTTGACATTACTCTGATATGTTTAGTTGTAGATATAATTATTTGTTATAAAATAAGGGTGACAATTACCACACCGTTCAACTGATCGTAAGGGTGATGTGTCCCATTGATATCCACACCTATCCTCAATTTAGAATCAAAATGCAGATGCGTTGTCATCCCTGAATAGTAAGATGGTATGCCTTGATTCCAGTAAAAGTGTGTTCTGTACACTCACCATACGAAACATTGTAGTATTAAGCTGCTACGAGTATTTTATGCTAGTATCCTGTGAAAGCGTGATCCTACAGTGGTGGGGACCGATCCTTTCGTGCTACAACTAAAATATGGCTGCAGTATAGCTCTATCATGTATAGAAAACAAATAAAATATTTAACAAATTACAACTACATCTTATCTTGTTTTTAAATAACCACACTTCCAATGAAAAGAGGTTAATTTTTTGATTGTAGTAGAATATCTTGTGTCTTTATACATTTTTACCCATTGCAATCTTTTGGGATCTATTAGCGTGGGTCACAGGACATAACACAGGGTATCTCTTATCACATGTTTCTTGAAAAGTGACTGCGTTTGGCAATCTGCCTGTTAAGCGACTTAATTAAAGCAAATATTTCCCATATGTTTGAGTTGTATGTAATAAGTACTATCTCTTCAATCTCATCAAAGTTTTGTCATCAGTGTATATTACCAATCATTTCATGTTAGTTTTTGGCTATTACGTGATATTATTTAAGGTGTCCATAAATATAGGATCAGATTGAATTTAACTGAAAAAGAAATATTTTTTATAACAAAAATTATTTTATAGTAATTCAATTTTTCAAAAAATCAAATAGTTCTCAAAAAAAATGCTTTGAAACCTAAATTGATTTAAAAGATAATATGACCATCTCCTGTAGTAGGGGGATATAACATAAAGAAAAAATCCAACTGCATGGTTCAAATGATTCGAAAATTTACATAAAATTTTGCAATTTCACAAAATTCAAATTTTTACATTAAAAAAAATTACAATATACCACTGTCTACAAGAAACTTTTACACTTCTGAGAAGAGAGAATTCCACAACTGGGCATGGGACTCTTCTATTTTTTCTATCGTAAATTTTACATTAATAATTTCTATTACGGCCCCCAGCTGCCCCTACAAAGTTCGCCTTGGCTAGGGCCCATAGTAGCTTCCTCGACGGGCAGCCGAGAGTTCGGGCCCGAATGGCCTTATGGGCAGTTGACCTATCATACTACACAATAGGGAGAAGGCTATGTAAATAAATAGTACGTACCTGGATCCGAAGCTAAGACCGCCCCAAGGCTCGGTCAGGTCGTAGGTATGTTTCGTGCATGTAAGTAGTGTTTAGTGGTGTGTATATTTATGTAACCTGGCCCAGCTGAGGTGACCGGGCAGCGGCCTGGTCCGATGCTGCCCCACAATGCTGCATCACTCCAGCAGACGTCACCAAGTGACAAATTCTTTCTTCATATCACTATTTCAGTCTATTAACTTTATTGTACTTTTAACTAACTTCAACTGAACTAATTCAACGTTAATCGTAAAATCAAACACGTTATACCTAACACAAGTAACAAACAATAGTTCATAGTTCAATATTCAAGGTTCCGGATTCATTAATTACCAAATTACAAATAGGGAACTAACGCCACAGAGTACATTATATATAGGGAATAGAGTCATCACTTAGAATCGTAGCATTAGCGCCATCTAGCGATATACGACGTCCCTACAGCCCAGCGACGACGTAGGATGCTCTATATTACAATATTTATTATTTATTTCCAAAGTAATTTCCAAAAGTCAAACCATTTTAATATTGATTTGGCTTTTGGAAATTACTTTGCATACAAAATAATTTAGGCGCAAATAAAACAACTGTTTAGCGGTTGGATGTTTTTTTATAATGCTTCTTTTATTATAATAGTACACAACAACTTCTCTCAAAAGAAGCCACAATCCAGGTCAACAGAGCACAAATAGTTAAGCAATTCAGGGTCCAGAGTTTCATGCGTAAGTGCAACGAAAAAGGCGAAGTCTTCGGAGTCCGGGAATCAAGCAAAGTTGTTAAAGTTTAATAAACACAAACAGAGCACATTCACAAACCACGAAAGGAAATGTAATGACAAACAGACAAATTAAATTACGTTAAATGAAGTTACTAGTTTTACACTCACACAAACTACTAGTTTTAGTTTCTTTTGTTTTTAATATTGTATGTATAAAATAAAATTAAATATAAATGACATTTGTAACATTGACAGACCGAAATGACCATAGATCTCTTCCTCCGGCTCTTGCCATAGATAAACGGAGAAAACAATTTGGAACGGCGAAATCATAATAATTCACTTGAATAAATGTAAAATAAATAAATTACACTAAAAATTTAATTACAAATTTGTTTTGGAACAAA
This sequence comes from Parnassius mnemosyne, assembly GCA_963668995.1. Lineage (NCBI taxonomy): Eukaryota > Metazoa > Arthropoda > Insecta > Lepidoptera > Papilionidae > Parnassius > Parnassius mnemosyne. The sequence goes on from CAVLGL010000093.1 coordinate 57,798,399, forward strand.
ATAGTAAGTTAGCAAGGTTCGATTATATTTTGAACTATTCATTAATTTGTTTGATTTTAATTGGCCTAGCATGGCTAAATTTAAAAAAAGCGACATCTACTGCAACATGGACAAACTGTCTTGACATATTAATACCTCTAAGAAAAATTATAGTATGGACTGTTATGCCACTGACTAACGCGATCTCTTCACGAATCACAAAGTTCAGCGTAACAACTAACACTAAAGTCCTTCGTAATATATTAAATACTACGCCGCAATAAGAATTCAAAATCAACCTAGTTGACACGCAAGTAGCTTAAGAGTCAACACACGAAAGGCTCTTAACGCGACGGTACAATTGCAACGAAATTACTCTAATCACTCAAATTCAAAATAAGCCTCTTGTCTCGAACGTACAACTTAGACAAACTAAACCGAGGCGGTTTTCACGAAACCACAATTCAGTAGCGAAGTAACGCTCACAAATCCTAAAAATCTAGACCATAAACCCAAAAACTGGTCGCGCGAAATATATGCAGTGGTCACGAAAATACACGAGCGCCAAACGCTGGGAAGCTGCATACCGATGCCCCCTCCCTGCGACGCGCGTGACACCTAACACCATCGGGCGATTCGCAAGTCGAAGGCGATTGGAGGCCGTCTCAAATGACTAAAAACATATTTGGCCTAAACAATTACGTTAAGAAATTAAGAGGCGACAAAGGAACTGGAGCAGGAGATAGGCAGCAGAATCTGCAAAAAAATCCCCCCTCCCCACCCCAACCCGATTTTTCATAGGCTTTAATAAATAAACGAATAAATAATATATACGCTTGGCGGATGGATTGACGCTCGCAGTACCAGAGCTCTAACCTTTGGTGCTGCTTCCCATCGCCAGTCGGGGTATATCATGACAGGCGTAAACAGACCATTATACCGCCATTTATCGGAAACTATAAGATCTTTCTGATATTTTCTATAGTCGCGTTTTATGGTAGCCATAGAATGAAATGAAGTGATAGTTTTTCTTCCAACGCCATCACAAGGTTTTTTATAGCCCTTATTCTATACTACAAACGAGCACACCTGTTGGCAAGTGAACGTTGTGGTTCTCAGACGTCTACATCTATCCTTTTATTAAAAATCAAAATGTGGATGCATTGTCACCCGAGAATATAGTTGTAATGACTCGTTTCGAGTAAAATTGTTCATGTTCTTTACATTCACCATGCAATATACAGCAGCATTAAGCTGATACATTACGCTGGTATTTTATGGAAGCGTGGTCCCTCTCTAGTCTGGGCGACCCATTCATGCTCCATCTATAATAGAGCCATCTCCTCTAAGTAAAAATCTGTAAAGCCTCTCACGTTCCCTGAAATATGTTCCCTGAAATATTTGAAAAGATACATGCTTTGTATGTAGTATATCTAGCAGAGGTCTTATCGCTTCAGATTTATATCGGGCTCGGGTGATTACACTAAATTAAAAATATCTCTTGAAGGTAAAAACGGTCAGATTATATTCAATTAATAAAAACATTTTTATTAATTGATATACATTATCTTTTTGTTGTATACGTTAAATAATAATTATTTACAACAAAAAAAGAAATAATCATAAAGTCCTACTTTCCGAGATATAGTGCCAATAACGCTGGTTGCATTTTCCCGCTGAATACTTAGCCTTTAGACTAACTAACTAAGTAAATAAGCAGGTTTTCTATCTCCAGCGTTGACAACCAGTCGTGAATACGGTTAAGTTAGACATCGGACCACGTCTCTTTCAGCAAATGGCTCAAAAACATATCTCAAAGACCTATAAGGCACCATTTACTCAGTTTAGCCGCCTTCGATACCGTTCTGGCTCTAAAAGAATTACCCCTTAGATGAGAGACCGCCAAAGTATCTATGTACGCAGCATCACATACATACATACTAGCGCATTTACCCTCTCCCCAAAGTCATCATACCGTCGGGTTTTCTGCCATCGTCTATGTATATTCAAGGCTCTTTTACTGAAGGAAAATGTAAAGAAAGAAGACCGCTTCGGAAAATGTTGTTCAGAGAACCGTGGCGGGACAATCTACTTGTTCGTCACCTAAACGCGTTGACGCCGCTGCCACGAGGACGTTTTTGAAGCACATTGAAGATCTATCAAAAAAAAAAGTGTAAACTTAAACTGATATTGATTAGATAGTATCATTTAAACCCGACATAATATATTATGGTTTATAAATGTGTCATTCATTCCCTATGAGACGTAATTCAGGATAAAATAACAATGTGGAGTGGTAGCTGAGTTTACATGATTTTTTTTTATAGGATAAGGGTGACAAACGAGCACACAGTCCACCTGATGGTAAGTGGTTGCTGTGGCCCATAGACATCTACATCTATCTTCGATTTAGAATCAAAATGCAGATGCGTTGTCACCCGTGAGGACTAAGATGGAATGTATCGTTTCCAGTAAAAAGGGTCTCCGGTTCTCTACACTCACCATACGAAACACAGCAGCATTAATCACATGGGTATTCTGTGGGAGCGTGGTCCTTCCCCGGTCGAGCCGACCCATTCGTGCTACAACCATAATATAGCTGCAGCATGGCTCTACCACGTATCAAAATTCAGATAAACTAAATAATGTTATACAAGTTTGCATTACTTAATCTGACTTGGGATTTGAATTTCCTGCCACTTTAATATTAATCTAAAACCACTAAAAACGGTTTATATTGACAAGTTGGCAATACATATTTATCTATATATCGTGTTAGGATTTTATTACTATAATAAAATCCTAACACGACTATTCTCTACACTAATATTTTTTTGAAATTGGAATTGGGGTACACTATGTTATCGATACAGATGCCAAAACAATTTTTTGGAATAGTTGTCTGTATCTCTGTCTGTCTTGACACGCATCACGTAAAAACCTGTTACCTAATTGGGAGGAGACTTTCACTATAATGTTGTGCAGGGATAAGTATATATCAGTCATCAAGCTATCTGTCATAGGAGCTGGACAGTAGGCATTGTCTTCCCTTTTGCATCTACAAAAAGTCTTAAATTTACATTGTCGAGTGTAAACGTAGTGATTATATTTTCTTTGGTTGTGTGATTAAAAAATTACACTATCCAATTTTGAGTTGTTCTTATATAATCCCTACCCGTTATTTTCTAAATATTATAGTTTATACTTTAGTGTAATATTCAACTTATTACTATACATTCACCCTAAATGGCGCTCTATGTATTTATAAAGCACGGTATCGTTTTATTATACTCGAGTTATAGTTTTAGTAGATCCGTGAATTAAAATTGCTCATAAGCAAAGTAATCATATACAATATATTTACTGTAGTTGCATTGTAATATTGTGCTTATTTTGTAGCTTATATCTTTTATAAATCTTCTAGTCAGGCATACCTCATAATCATTAAACAAGATTGTACAACCAGTGCGTGTTTTCAGTGATGACCTATGGATCTGAAACGTGATCCTTCACTGGTAGCCGTATGAAGAAGCTCAAGGTCGCTCAGCGAGCCATGGAGAGGGTTATGCCCTGCGAAGCTTCTAAATATTATCAGTAACTATTAACCAATACATATTTTTATGGTCTGTAGATACAAATGTGTATCGCGCGTGATAAAACATATTCAATATTTATGCGTTGTAACGCCTATGTTTGTTCCGGTGCAGTATTATACGTGTATAATACATATATGGCTTAAATTTAAATAAATATCCAACTAAAAGACCGCTTGAGCGTGCTTTAAGGTGGCTCAATCATATAAAACCTTGCTTTTCATTATTATTATCGTAATACGCAATTTCGAAGAGCGTTAACGCGTGGTTAACGCTCTTCGAAGTAGGATTACACTTGGTAGAGCCATCTTAATATATATAATAATAAATAGCAACTTAATACTGCTGTGCTTCATATGGTGAGTTTAGAGAGACGGATACCCTCTTTACTAGAAACGAGGCATTCCATCTTAGTCATTAGGGGTGATAACGCATCTATCGTTTGTCAGCTCTATGTATACATAGTATATGTCTTATATATAATAAGCACATGCTATCTCGCTAAAACTCAAAAACGGCTCAACCGATTATATTAAAATTTTTTGAGTGTGTTGGGATGCGTCCCTAACTAGTTTAGACTCTTATTTGGACCCGGTAGGTGGCGCTGCTTTCTTGGTCCAGAAATCACCCATGCGAAGCTGAGGCGGTTCGCTAGTGTAAAATATAACTTTTGCGTTACAAGAAGTTCTAAGGGGTATGCCATTTAAGATTTGGAATTAGAAACGGCTATAAAAAAAAATGTATATTTTTACAAAGTTATACATTAGAAAAATTGAACCTTTCCATTTTGGAATGGAAGAAAACATCATTCAAATGACAGCTACGGCTAGCCTTACAATACCCCATTCAATCGACTCAATTTTTCAGTACATTTTAGATTATTAGGTTCTCCATTTCGTCAACGGCAACTTCGATTTCATGTTTTAAGTCATCAATTGTCTCTGAATGGTTAGCGTAACAGTTGTCCTTAAAGGTTCTCCGTAAAAAAGAGTCAAACAGAGTCAAATCACAGCTTCGAGGTGGCCAATTGACATCATCACTTCGGCTGAATTTGCGATTTTCGAAAACAGTGCGTAAAAGTTCGATTGTTACGTTAACTGTGTAGCACGTTACACCGTCCTGTTGAAATAAAATGTCGTTTATGTCATCGTCTTCAATTTTGGAAAACAAAAAAATGAATCACAATAACTCACTCGTCAAAGATGCATTAGTTTCTCCACGACGACATGTGGATTTTCTGAGCACCAGACACGACAATTTTGCTTATTTACGTATCCTCCGAGGTGGAAATGAGCTTCACCTGAAAAGATTATTTTTCGGTAAAAATCATGTTGACCGATGACCGCTTGATCGATCAAGCGGTCATCGGCCCATTGAGCAAATCGAAAACGCATCGGATTGTCGTTCGACTCTGAACTCTTGCACCAACTGAACTATGAATACATTCATATCGAGATCTTTATACAAAATTCTTCTCAAAGAAGTGCGTGAAATGTTCAATTCTTGAGAACAATGACGAGTTGATGTTGATGTTGATGGTTGTTCACGCACATTCTGAGCAACAGCAGCGATGTTTTCGGTTGAGCACACTGGACGAGTACGTACACGGGTTGTTTTATCCAACAACGATCTGGTTTCACAAACTCGCTTTACAAATTGATCAACAAACTGCGTTTTTCGCAGATCCTTTATGTCAATTTTTTTTTTCGTAAATTTCTTACAGCTTGACTAGAAACCTCACCACTTTGTAAATATGTTTTTAAAATTTGCCAATGTTATTAAAGCAAAAACCGACCTAGTTTATAAATGTCAAATATAAAACTAAATTTCTGTCACATCGGAAATGTTATCAAACCTTCCAACCTCAAAATATCCTATAGTTCTAACTCCAAACGTTATATGGGCCACATTGTAGCTCATTAAGCATTCCGGTCCTGTACGGCTTAATTAAGCACTCTTCAGTTTGATTCAAAGAAACATTCCTTATAAGTACAAGTCACGTCGGATCTTTCAGTTGTTTTATAACATTTTTAATAACTTTTAAATATGATTGTAAGTTTATGAAGTTAAATAATAATAATGCTATTAATAAGTGAAAATCGAAAATTTTCGTATGTTTTTAATATTAATATTATACGAGCAAGTACATGGTATCTCAATAGTTTAGGAAATATGCTGATATTGCGCCGGCGCGCTTGTCATGTTCATTCTAATTAAATTTAATTCATAAGTATTATAGTACAATAAACGCTCTCTACGGAATCGGACACAGTTTTAATTACCACATCCCGTAACGTAGTTCCACCTACACCGACATCCTACACATCAATTATATGTAGAAGATTACAATTTACAATCCTGCCCCTACATTTTGGTCCTTCGAGCTTATGACGTGGACTACGATCTACAAATAGCATCCATAATAATTCAACAGAAAGTGTATAAACAAAAAAAAACGTAATTCTTGATTCGATCTGTAGTGGCACTTTGGTCGCTGGCCTCCCACAAGCGGGTCTCACCAGCTTGATTATTTATTTATTAGTATTGAAACTGCGGTAAGAGTTGCAGTCACACATATCTCAAACCAATTGTTTACAACATTGTTCTCAAATCTTGGAGAACCTACTTCAACAACAGAGAACAATCATTGAAGCTATCAATTCAAAAAGGATTCTGATTCACGTAAGACAGGCACATACATACAGAAAAAATTGGATGTTCTAAGTGCTCAATGGGAGGTATTTAAGATGAATTATAGTGTTCTAAAAAAAATCTGACAGTTAATTGGATCACGACTATTTTATCAATGATACCTACACCATCACTAAAATGCAGTACGAAGCGATTTGTAACATACTGATGAAATACGAGGTGAAAACTGCGGAAACTGTAGTACTATCAATGTATGATGAGTTCATTAGCCAATAACATACTAATTTCTGGACGCTCTCCAGGGTGATTAAAGACATCGACACAAAAGAGTTGACAGAAAAGTGGGAAATTTATGACAAGCCGAATTCGTTGCATTCTCACTGGAAACTGATCGACTAGCTCCACTGGCAATCGATAACCTAACTTCTGGCGGTAATGTGGGCTATGAAGAAGAGTTTTCTGCATACAAATCCTTGTACGAAACAACAAAAAGTGATTTGAATCGTAAGCTCAACTCAGTATCTCAACATAGGTATAACAACCGACAAATTTTTTACAAAACATGTACAAGCACTTATGAGATAATCGGTGTTGCAAACACAGAATGCATACAAACTAAAGAAGCTACATGACACAAGTATCAAAACCATACATGTTATTCACAATCTGGGCATCGACACGACTTATGATCTGATCCGGGTGCACATTCTCACTGTCAAATTGGACTTTGACGTATAACGACGTTAACGTCCACTAGTCTCGACTAGTGGACGTTCTGTTAGACGCTGGAGTGTATGTCAACATAGTAATGAGTGGTATGCTACGAGGACCCACACACGCACCCATGGCTGAACAGAAAAAGGTGGGCTGGGTACTGCTGCGCAATATCTAAACCTTCAACTGCCACATGCTCATTAATCTTCACGATATATCTCGATTTCCGAGGATGGAGGAAATGACCGAAACTAATCATAATCTAACATCAGGGGAAGAATACTATTAATCTGTTTATTCAACCACAACAAAAAACAAGAAGACGGACGATATGCAGTCCTTCCAAAGAAAACAGATTACGAACAAACCTTGAGCACTTCTAAGCCACAGGCAGTCGCCCAATTTCGGCAGTTAGAAATACAACTGACCACACCGGAAACATTTTCAATGTCATTCAAGAAGTTTATTGACGAATATTTACAACTCGGCCACATGTAGCCATGCACTGAACAGCATGAGCCAAGCTACTTTTTACCTCATCACGGTGTGCAAAAGCTGGACTCAACAACTACAAAACTGCGCGTAGTCTTCAAAGCCTCTGCCAAGACAAGTACTGGACAAAGCTTGAACGATCTCATGGAGTGCGGGCCTAACCTCCAACAAGACCTGCAATCTATGATCCTGCGATGGCGAGTCTTTCAATATATTAAAACTGCATACATTGAGAAGTTTTACCGTCAAGTACTGATACACGATGAAGATCAACACTTGCAAAAAAATGTATGGCGTGATTCTGCTACAGATCTTATCAAAGAATAGCAACTGTGCACTCTAACATATGGCACCAAAGCTGCACCAATTTTGGAATATTCATAAACGGCTTGCACATTATTAAAATCATTATTAAAAAATATATTTCATTATAATATATAATATTTTTAAATTTAATGTTTTGAAGAATAACTGTGTCTAGATAGGTATAACGATCTACTCAAAACCTTGGCCTCAGTGACCTCACAGCGGCAGTATATAGTATGTCAGCACATGTCGGTAAGTTCAGAAGCAAATAAAATTTTTAGAAATATTAAATTTAGTAAGTTATCTGATTTGAAACTCTAAAACCCCATTTAAAGCAACCGTAAAAACATTTCATAATTTCATAAATGTCATACCTGAAATGACCAAGTTAATCTTTTATTGTAGTACAACCCTTAACGTTTTGAACTTCAAAATATAGCAAGTGATAATCATGTTTCGCATGAACTATAAAATTACAACAAAACTTGAACAAGTTAATAAGAAAGCCTCCAACATTTCTTTTGTCATTTGTTAACATATTAAGGTACGTTAAGAAGTAATGAAAATACTTGCGGGTACTTTTAATACAAATCGAACAAATTTAAAACATTTTGCTTAAATAATTTCACTTTATGTTTTCTCTACACTTTAATGATACGACAATATCGTAAATAGGACAGCAAATTTCATTACGGTATTTAACATAAAAACAGAATTATCAATGCAGAATGCATTATAGTCTTTCACAAAATCCTCATACTATTCGAAGATTGTATGTGGGCAAAAATGGGGACTTTATCACACTTCTGATGTAAGAAGTATAATTTGAGTAAGTACAGAGACTGATTTTGTAGTTAGGAATAATAATTAATTCGTTAACACGAATTAATTATCCAACGAGTCGACGATAAACTAGTAACGGAATACGACAACCGCACCGTTCCACGTCAGAGCCAAGACTGTCCTAACGGCGGCAGCTCCGTCCGTTTTATACAAGCTACACGGGCGCCACCGCAGGTGCAACGGTGCAGGTGTGCGGAGCACGTGTTATTTACAAGAATTCTGTCTAGCTACACCGACGCCGCCGCACGTGCAATGTTGCACGTGCCGTCATATATATGTATATATATAGCATATATATATATATATATATATATATATATATATATATATATATATATATATATATATAAGGCTAATAAAACGTTGTAAAAAGATGACTTTTTTTCATCAGGATCAATTTTATACATATTTCACCCATCATCAAAGGTATAGTTGGTACTGTCGTCTTTATTCGTTTTCGGGAGCGTTTCAAACATACCCTGAGAAATTTAAGCCACACGGTAACAAGATGAAGGAATTTCTTACTAACGTTATTTTAATTTAATTTAATAACGTTATCAAGCCCTGCTTCTAAGCTTTTGGCTAGTATTTTGTACAAAATAATAATTTATTTCATATTTATATAGAAAGTTTTGAAAACTAATTTTAACTTTCTGTATTAGAAGAGTTGGTGTTCATCTTTGCGATGAATATCAAAAACATTACGCATGACGATTTGTACCAACAATCAGTCAAATAACACCTGAATTAATGCTGTATTATGAGGTCTATATAATGTAATATGAGTTCATGAATAATAGACTCTTATTCGTATCACTCGAGCTGTGAAGCTCCTCGCTTGCGGTTTTGATAACTGTTTTGCTGCGCAGCCTAAAAACTGAACTATGAATCAGGAGAACCGAGGAATAATTGTACGCATTGGCAATTTTCTTCATATTAATTCAGAAAGCTTGCCAACATTTTTCATGAATAGTATTCGCATACAGTGATTTAGTGTTTATAAAAAATAAATTTCTTGATCATGTCGCAAATTGATAAATTATAAGAATTTGTGTGAAATCAATGCTAATGACGATCAAAAACAAAAATATTTCAGAAAAATCACTTACATTTTTACAGAAGTAATGGTAGCAATCAAGCACAAAGTCCACCTAATGGTAATTGTATTATTCAAGCAATAGACACCTACATTAATACATAATCTTATTCGTATTCTAACACGAAACACAGCTACCATGTATATTTATTACGCTGGTATGCTGAGCGAGTGTGGTCCTTCCCTGGTAGAAGGGACCCATTCGGGTTGCATTCATAATAGGTTGCAGCTGGGCTCTACCAAATAAAAAACCTTTGGTAGCAAAAAAAAATATAGAAAATAGAGAGCTTGGTAGGGAATTTATATACGTAAGATGTAAGAGCCGCTACATTTTTTCATTTTAAATTACAGGACAAAACAAAGAAAGTATTTAATTCATATTGATATCACAATGCCGTGAGGTTTTCTCAGTTTGCACAGTTTGTTTTTAATTATGTGCTATAAATTAAAAGACATTAATTGACTGCTTTATATGTTTAAGGAATTTAAAATGAAAATTTGTAAGGAAATGCAATAAAAAAACTAAAATAATATATCAATATGTCATGATACAGAAATCGTACTTCTTAAAATAAAACTTTTTAAACGGTATTGCGCGACTCGAACGCGAAACACAGAGGTTGGGATTTATTGTTGAGTTTTTAAGGTCAAAGCCGACTGTGCACTCGTTTTGAATCTTTATTGTATAAAAAAATCAAGATGTACGCTCAAACGGCATAAACCCTGACAATCATTTAAATATATCCTAACAAAAACTTACTTCTTAATCCGTACATTATTGACTGAAATGAATAAAAAGAAATCGCAAAAAGCAACTGTACGGTGGAGTTCGTTAGATATATACGTATACTTTATCTTGCGGTTCGTTACCTTCTAAAATCTTCACATCTCCACATAACACTCAAATTTAGCGAACCATTCCAACAAAACATAAGCAAATAATAGTCGATCCGCAAAATTGTTCTTATCAATATACTGTAATGGTTTGGCAGTGAAAATATATCTAATTTTAGCCTTTAACTTTCCCATAAAAACTCTAATTGAAAACATGTCTATATTTTTATTACACATATAATATTCTTAATCGAGGATAGATGTAGATGGACAACAGCATCCACTTACCAATGTCAAGTGAAATGTGTGCTCTTTCGCCAAAAGCAATTTTAAAATGATTTATTCAATTCTTTATTCTTCTATCATTTAATATTAAAAATTATATATCAGTAATGATTTATTTTTACCACTTCTCTTATTTTTAAACTATGTAGTCACCCACTTGATGGCATATGATATGCCCTCTTCATTGGACATCACCTAAATGAAATATAAAATGCATCAGCTTTTTGTAATACCTTCACCTATAGCAATATTAAGCTGCTTATATACCTCTGCAGTAAGAACACTGCGCTGCCTGCGTTTTCGCACTTAATGACATAGCATTTGGTCGAGATTAAAACTCTCTTGTCTCCAATGGTAATGATGGGCAGCCGATACAATTTGTTTTTAAATAATTTTACCAAAGTCTAGTTGAATAGACTGAATGTTCATCTCAAGGTTTAAGATTATTTTGACTGTATATTGATTTGAAAATAAATTGCCAAAAACTGAAACCAAAAGCAAGCATACAGTTATTTTTTTTTTCACACATAATTTCGTTTGTTTTATGGAGAAAAGCATTATCGGAGCCATAAAATTACGTAACTTTGTAATGTCAATGAGAAGTATTCTCCCAGCGCTATCGGTGAACTCACAAGATTATTTAGTAGTCGAGACCTAAATATATCAATGTCGCTAGCAGATTAATTCTAAAATATCATCATAGTTTGGTAAGGTATTTTTAGCAATCTAATATATACAAATTAATATTTATTTGTTCGTATTGTATGCGCTGTCATATAGTTCATCAAATTGCAGTAAAACTTTGTCAACCTATTGCTTGCACTTGCGTAAAGTTTATAGCTATAGTACAATTAAATTACACTAGGTGGCGACCTATCATACCGACAAATCTATTTGAAAGATATATCATTCAATTTCGATGTATGTATTATCATTTCTAATTAAACAATATAACTCATCCAA